>VXBH01009909.1:82907-229358 GCA_013400035.1 Rynchops niger | reverse complement strand
CAAGAAAACATTCCTAACTGTATTTTTGTTTATCCTTTTGGCCACTGAATAAAGTGAATAGATGTTATAGAGTTTTATAAGGTTTTTTTATTTTTTTTCTGAGGCTTTTTTTGTTTTCTATTCTGTAACTTTTCTGAGTTTATGCCATACTGGGAAGAAGTTAAGTAGTGTAGTTGTAGTCATGGTGTTATGTTTTTTCTACTACTGCACAGTGCTTCCTGATTTAAGAAGTCACAGAGAAGTAAAGGAAAAGATAGGGAGAGATTGCCAAAAATAATTTTATTGTGTTCAGTGGCAAAAAGAGGCTTTAGAGAAACAAAACAAAATTTAGACTGGTTGCTTAATTTTTCAGACTCAACGTAGAACAGAAACTGTAATTTCACTGAGGAAAACTTTTTTCAAAAATAAAAATGCCAGAAAACAATTTGTGGAGGAACTGTGTTTAGAAGGCCCAACAAATATCAGGATTTTCTTCCAGCGGGACCTAGGTCTCTCTAGCATTTTTGTTAGTGTAAGGAACCTGAAACAAGTGTTGGCTTAGATAAATCCGTCTTCCTTGAGACTATCTGACTTGAACTGTGCACATCAATGAGTCACCAGATCTCAGCTGAATAGTTGCAACTTGCAGCTGAGGAGTAGAAGCCTCTTAAACAATTTAAGAACAGCACCTTGCTGTCGCTTAATGCACTCTCTCAGTTCTTAATCTTCACATGGCTGCTTAGTGTTTTGAAGAATCAGAAATTAAATAGATGCAGAATGAAATCAAGCAAAATGCTGCTGCGGAGAACACAGAAGGCCTCTCAGCATCCCGTCTGAGCCCTGTGTGCTGCATTACTCACCGGATACCAACAGCCTTTCTAAGCACAGTGGCTTCATTCAGGCAGTTCCACATCTCTTTTGTAGATTTTGATACTGAGCAGATAAGCACCTTTCAAGTTCAGATTAACTTATCTTAGAATTCTTTAAGGTGAACTGGGCACAACTGTGTGTGAATCGGTGAATCCACTCTGGTTAGATCTATTGCAGAGTTTGGTCTGCATTCAAAACAAATATGAATGCAGCAGGGATGCACATACATTTCTCTAGTTCAAAGTCAGAAAATAAACTATTTTTAGTTTTGAATATGCACGTATTTAATGTATTTAAAGCTCCCAGATTCAACAAAAATGAGGGCAAGTTCTTATTCTGCTATACATGTCTGAAAAGAGAATGTTTTTGAAGACTGGAAGCCTGGCTTTCTGCCACGTTTTCCCTGCAGACTTTTATTTCTGGGAAAGAGCAAGGAGTAGGAGTTTCTCATTAGGATGTGTATTGGTGTGTTATGCTCTTTGCGTATAAATGTGAGATGTTGCCCTCTGTTGGATGTCCCACTGAGAGGATAAAAGGATCTACATAAAGGGATCTATGTTTATTAATAGCTTTACAAGTTCTTTGGCTCCAGTTGTTTGAAAAAAGAAAGAAAGAAAATTGGAGATGAGGGATAACAGTTTTATATTGTGCCTTGCTGGCTAATTGAAGCTTAGAAGTAACTTCTTTCTGCAGCTTCTTGTAGATGAGTCATTCTGTAGATGTCAGCTAAGAAACATCTTCATTTAGCTCGTCTTTGGAGTTATAGAAGCAAATTTCTAGTCCTAGCCGTCTGCTTACAGCTCTTTAATGGACAGAGTAGTCATTGTAATGTAGAACGTGTAGACATAGAGAGGGAGGGTAACTTTATTTCTTACGTAATGAAAACATAAATTTGTTTGAAAAGCTGTTTTATAAACATAAACCTTACATCTAGATTGTTTAGGGTATAGTTCTTCAAACAAGTCATTTGGAAAAGTGTTTGTATACCTGCTTTCTGGTGTGTGTGGGGAAAAGTTACATTAAAGTATTTCAATTTATTAATAAGTTTTGAGATTATTTTATATAATACATGGTATTCCGGGTGGGAAGAAACACTGTGGGAAATTGAGACACCAAGTCCAACAGCCATGAAGCCAGAAGACATAAAAGAGTAACGGTGTGTTGTAACAAGAATATTCCCACCGGTAACTACTGATCTACTTTGTACTATGTAAAACAAGCAAAGAGAAACCCTCCCTTCATCCATAGCAGACACTGTATTTTGGGGGTATTTGTCAATTTTATGGATTAAGTTCAGGTCCAGAAGTGAAAGGTAGTGAATCCGCATGCATGGTTATTAGTCAATGATTTGAATGTAAGGAGTTCTCAAATTCATCAATCCTGTTCTTCAACTTCCTTGGCACACCAAGGGTCTATGGCTTTAACAAAGACGTTAATATGATAATTTATTGAAGAGAAGACACCTCTCAGAGTCTGGTTACTCTTAAACTAGTACTTTCCTTGAAAGTTATAAATAAAAAGGATGTCCTGGATAATAAGGAGGAGACATGGAAGGGGACATTGTCGGGGATATGGCTGGAGATGTACCTATGGAAGGACATGGTCCATGCTGGAGAAGGTATGGCTCTGAGAGGACTGCAGCTACGGGTGACCCATGCTGGGGCATGGACACCCCCAAGAGACTGTGGCCGTGGGTGGCATATGTCGGAGTGGAGACACCCCAGAGGGACTGTGGCCTGTCAAAGCCCTGAGCTGAAGCAAGGGAAGAAGAGTAAGAAACAGTGAGCAGAGGAGGGGAACTTGTAGGGAACACCAGAAAAAAAACCCATCGGTCACATGGTTTATTTGTTTGTTTTTTAAATCACAGTAATTTAAATAAAAATTACATCACCACCCTAAGGCTGTTTTGACTGTTACAGTCCCTAATATAATGTTTTTCCACAACCTGTAGGGCCTTTGTGTCAGCTATCTTGCTCAAATAAAAGTACTTTAATTGTTTCACGTCTAACTGAAAGCTGGCTAACACGTGCATCTTTGTTTGTCCTGAGGCTAAAGATGGGTTTTCTTGTATTTGTTATTGTCTTGCAAAAAATACATGTTTTATTTGGCAGTTCGCACAAAATGGTCTGTATTTTTAAACTCTGTTTAAAAGTTGATATAATGTTAAAAAATAAAAGGAAACTTTGTCTCTTGTAGTGTGGTGATCCAAGATTCACAGTGTAAGATCATATGAAGATGGGCAGAGAAATGGGCAGGAAGAGATATTTTGTTTTACCTTCTTGTTTTACCTTCACAAAGTTTCAAGTATTATTCAAGGCTTTTGCAGGGAAGTAGAGAGTCTGCATTTGAAGAAATTTCAGTCTTTCACTGTGTGAAGAAGCAGGAAGGACTTGGGGAATTTAAAAAAAGTCTTGGAAAATCTTATTTTTTTCCCTGAAGTATTTGTCTGGGTAGTATTTAAAAAAATAAAATTAAATGCATCAAGTTTACTCTGTATTGAAATGGAAGAGTAGTGAACTGGACTTCTCGCTGTTTTCTGGTCTTCTTTGCTGCTTCTTTTTTGTAGCCGCATTCACCTACAGTTGTTGTTTTTTCTTTCCATATATCGGTCCACTTGTTTCAGGAGATCAATAGATTATTTTAAACAACTGACTTCAGGTAATTTTCAGGTGTGTTGCATGTGGAAATAGAAGATCAGAAGGTTTCTTTTATGTAAGCACGTCCACTGTTGCACTTCTGAGATTAACATACCTATGAAGCTGTCCTATATTCAACATTTGTGGGGGGGAAAAAAAAAAAAAAAGAAGTCTTTGAGATGTTTCTAAGCCCTTACTAAGCTAAAAAGAGTTAAGGGATGTCATATCAGTTGGCTTGTATAAGTTGATAGATACAAGTTAAAAGTAAGTTTTAAAAATAAGCTTTACTTATAATTATGGTTTTATCTTTGTATACAACGCTGCTCCTCAACATGCCATAGTTTCATATATCACCTTCTTTCGCGCGAAGGCTGTAACACGTCACTCTGTGTTATAATGTATGTTTATGAGTTGGTCCTGAATGTATTGCAGATTGGTGATATAGTTTTTAAAGTGTTTCATTAAAAACTCTTTCAACAGGTAAGGTTTTGGTACTGGTTATCTCGGGATTCTCAGCTTTCTGTCTTTAAGAGAACTGCATCAGATGGCAATTTGGAAAAACTGCGTGACATTTCGGGACTGCCTGAAATGCAGTGGACAAAAGTGAATATACCTATAGAAAGTGCAGCTGAAGACTTAACTTTTCAGGTAATTAGAAACTACATGTACATTGCTTCCAAAAAGTTACNATAAAAAGAGAACTTCTGTTCATATATATATATATATATATATAAAATCCATTTATCTCTTTCAATAGATGTAGCTATTAAAGAACATCACCACTGTTTCAGTACTGTATACGGTAGAATCACCTTTTGGTAACAAAAATCAAGTAGCAATAGCACAGTGGATTTTATAAAATGAACTTGCTATAAAAACTGCTGATCAGAGTGAGGGCCTAATTATGTTAGCTAAAGACAGAAGTGCAGATACTTCAATTTGCAGCATTGATTGCAGAAACAATTAGCAGTTTTTGAGTTTCATTTTGTTTTTAAATAATCTCGGGCTGTTACACACTACTAAAACTTAGAAAGGAGCCATTAGGGGAACCAGTAACTCAAGCATAATGATTCAGCAGACCAAAATTCCAGTTTTGGTCTCTTCAATTTATGTCTCATCTATAAAATGGTCTAAAAGAAAGGGCACTCAGTTCTCATTACTGGTAAGTTATGATTGAACTTTACTTCCTTTTATGATCCCCTGAATATTTCCTTGCATTTACAAATGCATCCTTACAGTCCCTACGTTTACTGTACCACATCCTGTTAACTTCAACAGGCGTAGTATAGATGAACACAATTAAAGAAGTTGTAAACCATTATATTTAGTAACCCTGAGTAGCTCATTCAAAATAGTGTATAAATTTTAACAGTTTCAGCAGGAAAACAGTTCGTTCAAGTAGTGATGGCTTTTACCAGTTTAGATTGAAGCAAGGTCATCTGGGCTGTGTAACTTCCCATAAGTAAATAGTTATGGCTTTGACAGATGAGGAATAAATTTCTGACTTTGATCAAATCTCAATTGTAGTTTTTGCTGGCTGGTATTCAGAGTTGGTTGTAGGTAGCAGAAGTAGTAAATTATAAAAAAAATATATGTATGTCTTTTTATTATGTCACCTTTAATGAGCTAATTTACTTCTTTTTCTTTAAAGATTATTTTACGAGCTACTATTCTTACAACAAAGGCTACTGTCGCTGTTGATGACATCAGTATAACAGAGGAATGTGGAGTTGTGGATAAATCCCTTCCAGGTGTCAGCCAAGAACGTGAAGGCAAGTTCTGTTGTTTTCAATACCTTTTACCCAATGCCTGTTATGTATAACTGTGATTTGACTGACAGCTTAAAAGTATCTCTAAAGGAGGTAAAGGAAAATCTGAGGGGAAAAAGTCCATCTGCTCTAATCAACCATCTATAATGAAGGCTCTCGTCCTGTGTTACAAACTAGCTGCTATAAGTAGTTTACACTAGTTCTGTGAAGTAAGCTGGGGTGGGTATTTCCAGATACCACTTATTACGTAATACCTGCCCACGTTCACACTTGGATGTGGAGGCAGAAGCAAAGTATCTTATACGTTCCACTGAAGAGCCAATTCCACTGCATTAGCTTTTCATTAAGAGCGTGCTTACGTCCTTACTGCCAAATGTCTAAGTGCACACCAAACTTGTCTGCGTATCCGCACTGTGCAATCTTGAAATGCAAACAGATGTAAATATAAAATAACTGTAAACTTCTGTCGAACTGCTGCTTCTCGCCCTCTTGTATATTAATGTCTATTTGTCTAAAATGGCACGGGTACATACGCAGACAGTGCTGGTATCGATGGTTAATACCCAGCAGATACCTGAATTTCTTCTTTGTTGGAAAATTCAAAGGCATAACAGAAAATTTCAGTGTTGTGTTTTTAAGGCTTCTCTGATCCATGTTTACATTCTGGTTGATGGTAGCTAGGTATTTGAAGATTATTTGCCTTAATTACTTTCCTATCAGTCATGAAGATATTATTTTTAGAAGGGAGGCCTTTTTAAAAAAAGGTCTGTCTGGATAACAGTATGCGTATTAAAATAAGCTAAGTTTAAACAAAAAAATCAAAAGCTGCATGTCATTCCTGCAAAGCTGCACTTGAGCTCCTTCCAGAAATCTATTAAGAAAAAAAAACAATAGTCCTTGGATTTTGGTTTCGCCATTCATTGAAATTCGGGGTGTTTTCTAATATGTGGTTTGAGGTGCAAGCTACTAATGGTACAACATCAAACTCCTCGCTTCTTGGAATATTCATTGTGGGCTGAACACAGAGAAACCACTGCTACAGCAGAAATTTTTTGTGTAAGACCTGCTCCCGACTGTGGGGCAAGCAGCGGGCTGATGTACACAGCACCTCGCCTCTGAACTGGAGCCTGGCTGTGTAAATTTAAGGGGGTTTTGATACTTTTTCACACAAGTGTTTGAATAATGTGGAGAGCAAAGTATAATTTAAGAGCGTCAGACATGTGGTGTAATCTAGCTCACTTCGTAGGTGGTAATACGTTCTACATGCCATGTACATTGATATATTCAAAGCAGACAAAAAATACTTTTTAGAATTTTTTTTATATATGTTCTTACTTACATTTTCCTTTCTGAATTTTAAGGGGAAACAGAATTTGCAGATGTTAATTCTTCATCTTTGTACTGTCCACTGGGATTTTTTTCATGCGGGGATGAACAATGTATTTCATCTGACAAAATTTGTGATTTCACACCTGACTGTTCAAATAACTGTGATGAAGCAAAGTGCCGTAAGTGAAAATTTTAAAAATCAAGGTTGTTAGGCTCCTGTGACTGTATTTATTTGTCCTATTTTTGCCAGGCTTTCATAAATGTAATTTAATTAACAGTAAAAGCTCTTGAGAAATAGTTACTCCATTTTGATCTATTCTGATTTTTTTTCCCTTTTATTTTCTGTAGCAACTTCCCTTTTAGCATTAAAACCAGAAAAAAAGGTCTTTGATTAATTATTTAGTAGAAAGTGTTGTATAAAATGCGGTATTTTATTTTATAACTCTTCAGATGCTAAATATCAGGTACAGTGTTATACCAAATAAAATCTTAATCTGTAAGCTATTGGAAGCTGATTCAGGAAATCATTGTAAAATAAACCAAACAGAACTCGTGCACACACTTCTGCACACATGCTCTCGCACATACAAAATTACACTAAAAAGATGTGAGGAAAATATGTTACACTTGTAAAATTTGGAAATTCTGTGGCGGCAACGTGTGAGATGTCTCCTCTTAAAGGCTAAGTGGTCCCTGAGATAGAAAACAACAAAAATGCAGTGGTCATACACTCCCATTCAAATTGTGTTTTGTACACTTAATTTTGATGTGAAGATACTACAGCTGGACTGGTAAATAAAGCATCTGTGCACCAACATGGTCAAAGATATAATTTAGGCTGGATCAACATTTTCTGTTCGGATGTGCTGTGACTCCTGTCTGGGCTATAGGTGCCTAGGTTTTCTCTGTATGGAAACTAACATGTGGGAAAATAGAGGGAGGTGGTGTGTCTTGGAGTCCCTCTCCAGTGTACAGTCAGGAAAGAGCTTGGAAATGTTTCAGAGCTTCTAATTTGTAGCCTCAAAAATCGTTCTGATTCATTCAGTTGCCTGTTCTGCATAAGAAATCATGGTCATGCTTTCCATCTTTGAAAATGAGTCTCTTGCTTTTGCATTAAGTATCAACTGCTATAAAACCTGTTATGCATTTTCAAATGGAGTTGCTGTGAGCAATATTTAGTTCAGTTGGGTTGTTGTTTGTTGTTTGTTTTGTTGAGTTTGTTTTTTTTTTTTTTTTTTTTTTTAAAATAGAATGTGATGGTTTCTAGCATTCTTACAAATAACAGAAATATTGTAGACAAGATCCTTATAGTATTTGCTGATTGTGCTGTGTTGTTGCAATGGCTTCAGCTGGGATAGAGTTGACTTTCTTACCAGCAGCTATAGTGATACAGTTTGGATTTGAGATGAGAATGGTCTTCAAAATGCACTAATGTTTTTAGTTGTTGCTAAGCAGTCAAGGCCTTTTCTGCTTCTCATACTGCCCTGCCAGTGGGAGTGCACAGAAAGTTGGGAGGGGACAGAGCTGGGACAGCTGACCCCAGCTGACCAAAGGCATATCCCATACCACATGATGTCATGCTCAGCATATGAAGCTGGGGGAAGAAGGAAGTGAGGGACATTTGGAGTGATGGCATTTGTCTTCCCAAATAACTGTTACACGTGATGGAGTCCTGCTTTCCTGGAGATGACTGAGCATCTGCCTGCCAATGGAAAGCTGTGAATGAAATCCTTGTTTTGCTTTGCTTGCATGCGTGGCTTTTGCTTTACTTATTAACCTAAACCCACGAGTCTTCTCTTTAACTCTTCTGGTTCTCTCCCCAGTCCCACTGAGGGGGGAAGCGAGTGAGCGGCTGCATGGTCCTGCTTGTCGGTTAAGGTTAAACCACAACAGTTAGACATCACAAAACATAAACAACTTCTTGGTGTTCATGCAATCCACAATCCATGCATATACTTTATAATTTTTCTTAGGAAATTTGAGAGGGGTTTCTCAGATAAATAAAAATCAATTTGACTTTTAGCAGATAAAATCAATAAGTACAGTTTCTATTTGTAGTCATGCTATATCTCTACAATTTTAGTATCCAGTCTTTCTTGGCTAGAGCATTTGGTGTCCAGCATTTTNTCTTTTTTCCAGACTGAAAAAAGATTTGTGCCCAAAATATACAGAGCGTTAAGTTAGGAAACTGCATTCTCTTTAATTAGGTAACTTTTTGATTAGCTAAATCCAGAAATAACTATTAGATGTTCACTAGGCAGAATATATTTCCTCTTGTGGGACAGAGTAAAGATGGGGAAAAAAATATACTGTTACCATAGAATAGCTGAGGTTGGAAGGGACCTCTGAAGACTATCCAGTTCAAACCCCCTGCTTAAAGCAGAGTCCACTGGAGCAGGGTGCCTGTGACCTTACACAGTTGGGGTCTGAATATCTCAAAGGACAGAGACTACACAACTGCTCAGGGCAACCTGTTCCAGTGTTTGATCACCCTTGCAGTACGACAACACCACCAACCACTGTCTATTGCTTCTGCTCATTTCACTGAGCACCACCGAGAAGAATCTTTGCTTCCTTACTCCCTCCCTGCCCGTGTTATTTATACTAAAACTCATATTAAACACTATCCCTTTTTGATTTACTTAATGTTTTTGTACTTTTCTTCAAAATGTGCTTAAACATCCTGTGTATTATTGGGTTATGGTAGTCTGGATTGCTCTCTCATTACCCCTACACTTGGGTACTAGGATTTTGTTCTCTGACCAAAGAGTAACACTTCCAAACCAATAGTTTAATTAAAAACATTCTTAAATAGATTTAGTTTCATGTAACCTCTCTTTCGCTCCTCTGAGATAGCACTTAACTGGTAACTTTTAATCAAGAATAATAAAATCTACTGTTTTCACTTCAAATATGGTCTTTTGTATTTCAAAATGCCCTTTTAGCTATTCAGCCTGTGTTTTTATTTCAACATTTTATCTAAAAGTTAAGACAAATGCTCACTTAGGTATTTAACCAGTCCTAGATTGTCCTTAATCACAAACTTGTTATCTTCTTTTCTCTAATTATATGACTGAAGAAACTTTTATTATATGCAAGTCTCACTTGCCCAGGCTATACATTAACAATGCCATGCTAAAGGTTATACTTATAATGAAGAAGGGACCTGAGCCTGGAATTGCATAAGCAACTGCATTAGGATCGGTTTGTGGAAGTTAAATGGGGAAGAGATGGGACTAAAATGCCATCTACAGTGACAGGAAACCACCTTTATCTGTGAAGAATAAGGAATGGCTGCAGATGCTGCATTGCTTCAGCTTGCTGGTGTGGGAGAGAAGTAACCCAGGGTCTGGAGGAAGCCAGGGCAGGAAGGGCTCAGGCTGCTGTGGGAAGGATTAAGACCAGCTGGTCAAAGAGCCAGACAGTGTCAGGAGAGAGAACAGTAATGAAAGATAAAAAGTTTGGTAAGAGAGAATAAATTAAGGAGAGAATAGGAATGAGGGATACAGATGTGGAGCAGTGATGCTTTGGGAGGGATCAGTGTAAAGCGGGGCAGAGAACTCAGACTGTGTTGAGAGGACCTGGAGCAAGGAGCTGTCTGAGGAAACAGATGGGCAAAGAGAAGAGGATTGGATGAGGAAAGACAATGAGGATTGCCAGCTTTCCAGTGAGACTAGGACTGAGATGAGGGGTCAAAGAAGGGCTATTGTGGAACAGGTGAAAGGGGAAATAGACTGTGGAAAGGAAGACCATTAAGGAAACAGCAAGAACATTTTTCTGCTGGAGACCTCACACGCTTCCAGAATTCTTATTGAAACAAGAAGTCATGAATCCAACTTTTCGACTTCTGCTGGCAAACGTCTATGTAATATTTTGGAGGAAAAAAAGGTATATTTCTTTGTATAGCTGCTCCTATCTATTTTCCTGCAAATTATGCACTGTGACAACAAATTTTGCATGAACTTCAGTGTCAGAGAACTACAAGGCAAATAACAAGATGGCCTGAATAATGGCCACCAGATCTTATTTTTGTTTAGTTCAATAAAATCGGGAGCTTTCTCCTTCAGTTATATATAGAAGGAGAATTCTGATGGAAATAAATAAAAAGCCAAGCACTTGACACAGTGCAGATGATGAAAAACGTTTAAGAAAAACTAGCAATAAATTCCTCAAACACCTGAGGAGCATAAAGCCTGGCAGAGTCTGTAGGCACAATTGATGGTTAAAGAGAGCGTGTAAGAAAATAAGAAACAGGAGAAAGGCAGAAAGTAAAGTACTAGAGGGGAAGGCACATTAATTTGTCTGTGTTCACTGTGAAAGGAATTGCAGAGGTACCTAAGCCATAGCCTTTCTGTCTGGGTAATCTGTCTGAAGAAGTGCCAGTCAGAGAGGTTATGGGACAATTACGTAATTGAAGTGTTATCAAGCACCAAGAATCAAGTGTATTTCACCCAGGCTCTACCAGCTTGCTCTACTCTTGTATCTTCCCTAGGTGTTAAATACTTGGTTTGAGATTCGGCTGAACGTTTCAGGGTTATTTTGTCTCAATGTATTCATCCCCAATTAAGTTAAATGTGTGGTCTGTTGCATCCTTGCTTTTGTGTTTTGTCTCTGTTACAAGTTACATATGCAGGAAGTCTGGGCTCAGACTTAACAGTTTTATCTTGTTTATTTGCCTCTTTTGGTGTTACCATCTGTGTCGAAGGTTTATCATATTCTTTGTTGCTGTTCTCCTGGGAATTTGGGACAGTTTCTCCTATGGAGCAAAGACCAAATCAGAAATAGCTTTCCTTACTGTTATGTTATGTAGGTCAGTGGATTGTCAGTGTTTTCCATCATGTCTAGGTCGTTGAATGTTTGTACGTACTTTTTATGTTCATTTAGTTCTATCAAAACGTTCTATCTAAGAATTTCTTCCTTCTGTTTTTTTTTGGTCATATTTGATCTACATCATCTTATCATTGACGTTGCTGATGCGTATACGCCATACATATAACAAATGTATTTTCTTTGGTCTTTTAAACATTATTTGGTCTTCCACACTTGTGGAATGATTTATACTTTTTTAAGCAACATCAATAACTGTGCATTTCTGGGTGTTTTGTTTAATAATCCACAAAATCTTGCATTTTTAGAAGCTATAACCAACAATAATACTAACTTGCCTGGTTAATAATTTTTTCATTCTTTCTAAAAATGTTTTATATCTTAATGTGACACAGTTCTTATGGAAGAACTAAAAGAAAGAAAAAACAAAACAAAGAAACTGCCATATCTTCCATCAATAAACATTTATGCAGTCCCATTTTCCAAGAAACTTCATTTGATTCTGAAATATATGATTTCTATACCATAATGCTATGGCCACTGGGAATTGTGATAAAGACATTATAAAATAATGGTAGAATTCTGTGAGTCATGTCTGAATATTTGTTTACTTGTTCTATATAAATAATTAATAAATTATTGCTTAAAAACTCTTGAAATAATTTTCTTAATGTTTTCCATTAAAAGCTTGTTATAATTACTCAATCTCATTTTGTGATTTAATTAAGACTTTTTAAAGTGCATAAAAGAGAAATCTGATGTTTCTTCATTTTAACATAATAAATATTTGTCAATTTACTTTCATTCAGACATGACAACCTTCCACTCCTTTCTTTCCTTCATTTTGTATTATACACGTTTTCTAAAATGTCACTGCTCTTTTAAGTGTAGATTTGAAGAAAGCCGCTGAATAAATTTTTCAAATCTCTTTCTCTACAGTAGTTTGTGTTTCAGATATTTCCTCCTTCCACCAATATCATAGTCTCAGTAATGCCGGATATTTAACTTCACTCTTACAACTAGAGGAAGGATTTCGTTATCATTATCGTGCTTGCTGAAATTCAGGAAATAAGGGATTTTATTTCTGCTCCAACATCGATTCCCTAAAAGGCTTGTTACTGCTTTGCGTGCTCTGTGTTCCTGCTCTGTAAGATGAGGATCGTGAGGCCTGTTGCCAGCGCCTCCTTGCCTGCTTTGCGTGCTTTGGCTGCAGGGCCTTTAAGGGGGAAGGACTTGTTTTACCGAATATTTTGCCTATAACGATGGCTGATTGCTCCTGCGGGAATGCTCTTTTACCCCTTACGAAACAAATAGTTCATCTTGTAGTCTGTCTCCCCACACCCCTTTTGTTGTAGACTTCTTCCTAGAACATCAGTGACATATTAGAAACATTTTATTCCCTTTTCATACCGCAAAGCTTGTTTAGTAATGTCACGTACAGAGGTAAAATGATGTCTCTTTCCTCATCAGCTGCTGTATGTGACTTTGAAAGAGAGAGCTGTGGTTGGACTGAAAGTGTAAATGCAGATGGCTTTGACTGGGTGAGAAGTTCCAGTAGTGCTCTTGCACCTGCTTTTCAGAAGCAAGCTCCTCCGCAGGATCACACCTACAACAAATCTGAAGGTAAGACAAGCCAGACCCAGGAACAGGTAAGTGGCATAGATATACCTGCTCTTTAATCAGATTTAAAGTGGAGGCCGTGAATGCTTCAAAAAACTTTGGAAACACTTTCTTTCTTCAGCCTGAAAAGTTTGTTTTGTTTTGTTTTGTTTTGTTTTGATAGGTCATTTTATGTTCATCCTGAAAAACAGCAGTAGCATTTCGCAAATAGCGCAGCTACGAAGCCCGAAGTTCAGGCAAAGCGGACCAAATTGCACATTGTCCTTTTGGTATGAAATAATTTATATTTTAAAATTCATGGGTCATCTCACATCGATTCTCTTGGACTGAAACTGAGATTATAGTTTGCAATCGACACACCTTCCTCTACATTATTTATGTCTTCATATTCTTTGATCATATAATCTTCATTATGAACAATACGCAGAAATAAGCTGAAACACTAGGAGAACAGAACTGAAACATGGGATGACTTTGAACAAAATTATATTAAAGGATTGTGTCTGCATATACATAGACAAATACCAGTCATTCAGTAAATTTTAAAATGTTGTGGAATTTTGTTCAAGAATAGGAAAACATCCAAAAATCTAGTAGCTCCTTGAGTTACCTACAATATCCAAAATCATCTTTAAGTGAAAGATCTAGTGCAAGAATTGGAGCTTTTCTTCCAATCCTTTCTTTATATACATAGAAAAACCCTAAACCTTTCTGTTGTTGTCATGTCTCCTTTTTTGTGCAATCTTGTCAAAGAGGGACAGAAAAAGTAAAACATGATAATTTGTTTACTAAGGTAAAAAGTGGCACTACTTTTTAAATAAATATTTGGCCTGACTATAATTTTATTAAGTGCAGTTTATATTTGCCATAGGAAGAGGCAATGGCTTTTTGTCAGAGACTCAAGAATTCAAGTTGGAGTATAGGTCTGGAAATTACAAGTTGTTGGTTCTGCTCCTGGTTCTGTTCCTAGTTTTGTTGCATGATTGCTCACCTAAATATTTATGATTTTTAAATGTTTTGAGATCTCCAAAAATGCTGTGAAAATGCAGCATGTTAACGGTAACTAACATAGATAGGAGTGCTTTTGCATTCAGTAAGTGTTCTGGTTTTCCTTCCTGAAACTTTACAATTTTGTGTTGAATTTAATTCATTAAACACATATTATGCATCTGAGTGAGCAGTGCTCATTTCTTAATATGAAATCAAATATTTCTTTTCAGTAGTGGGTTATAATTTAATTAAGTGTGCTTCTTCTCTCATAATCTTCAATTCTTGAAATGAGCCCTAGACTGATACAGCAGCCTACCCTAACGTTGTACAGAAAGTGGATTGAATTAGAGGTAAACTGGAAACAGGCACTGTGCACTTCCTATATTTCATGGAGCTATGACAGAAAAGCCACTATACTTGATGTGGTCCGTTTTCATTGTTTGTACCCTTAACTGTTTTTATCATTTTAGGTATTACAATTATGGACAGTCAGTTGGAGCAGCAGAGATGCAATTGCTCGTGGATGGGCTGAAACAGCCTACTGTCCTTTGGAGGGCATATTACAACATGGGAAATCAATGGTTGAAGGCAGTCATTCAGCTTGGACGCCTTCCACGTCCTTTCCAATTATCACTTGATAAAATCAGCCTGGGTTTTTATGACGGCGTCTCAGCAATTGATGATATTACATTTGAAAATTGTGCTCTTCCACCTCCAGCATTAAGTTGTGAAGGTCCCAGTCGTTTCTGGTGCAGAGACACAAAAGCGTGTATTGACAGTTTATTGGTCTGTGATCTTGTGGATAACTGTGGGGATGGATCAGATGAAGACAATTGTAGTAAGTACTTTCCATCATTGCTTACTTTATATCAAACCAAAACTTACTTGCCAAATTCAGCCCTGGAGTAAAAAAAACTCAGTACTGTTAAAGCCTATCAATGTCACAGCCAGTTACAATTCAACTGAATACAGTTACTGTTGAAACAGACTCTGAAAATTTTCAACTTGAATGCATATGATGAGTTACAACTGAGGATAAATGTAATTCAGTCTCCTTTATTCAAGAGAGTTATATTTTCTTTAACTTTTGTAAAACGCACATATGCATTGCAAGTTTATTTTAAAAGAGAGAATTCAAAGTCTGCCAGATGACTTAGGTTAACATGCTGTCTTTGATTACGCTGATGGAAGTACAGTGGAAGACCTATATGGACTGAGAGGAGTGTGTGTCCTTTATCTTTTTATGACCTGTAACTCTTTCTACCTAGAAAATGTAAAAATATCTGTACTAGAATACATTAATCATGCTGGTCATAATTGTTCCTTTCAAAGAAAGAACGTGTAAGAACTGAGGAGAACTATGGGTCTTTCACATTTTTGACATTCACCTTGCAGGGCTGAAGGTTGCTCTTGATGATTTTCTCCCTGAAGCATTCATTCATCAATTTTAAGAACTCAAGAACATTAATATAAAATAAAATTAACTAGCAGTTTCTTTATCACATCCTGAGGTAACTAAATTATGTAAATCACAATGAGTTTGAGAAACAGGGGACACCTTACATGCCTGAGGGGACAGAAGCCTACACTGATATTTGCTGAATATCAGCTTAAAACAGATCTGAATTTAAAAGAAAGTGAAAGCTTTTCAGCCTAGCTCAGTTTTCCCACTTGTAAAATGTCTATCTTCTTAATAACCCATTTTTGAGGTTTATAGTAAAAAAGTATTATATGACTTGCAGTTTTAAACATCATAAAAAATGATAGCTTGATTAAAAAAAAGCAATTGGCTATTATGTCAGTTACTGTTTTTGAAGAGCAGATGCAAAGATGAAATGCAAGTTCTCCACCTCTGATACATCTTTTATTTTTTTGTATTAGAAGCAATTGGTCTAATCAAAATATTTTGCCTTGGTTTCAAATAGGAATGTGTATTGTATTATAAATGCCACTCTTGACTTTAGCTTCGATAAAGCTATCAAGCTACTATTATTAAGGATAATAAAGATCTAAAACACAACCCATTTTTAGGATTACTTCTGTCATGCAAAAACATGTTAGGTCACTTATTACAAACACCTACAAGACTATCCTCTTGTTTATTTCATCCGATTAACCTCAGTTTTTAAATCCTTTGCTCAGTTAAATTTCACTTAAAGAACCTTGCATGCTTTAATTATAAAAAATTCACAAATTTAATAATTTTAATAACAAAGTGTTCTTCACCATTCTGCTTATTCAATAAATTTATTAGGTACAGTTTGCCAGATATATATTGAAAGAGGAGGTAATTAAGTAAAGATTTTTTTTTTGTGTGTGTGTGTCCAGGCAAGTGTATATTTATTCTTCAGAGGTGAATTTTTGCAAAGAGAAGGAGATATGTGTATTTATTTATATTAGAAAGAAATTCTTGCAAGAAGACAAAGATTTTTTTTTTTTTTCATTATGCTAGAAAGTTAATGAATGCATATTAAAACACAGTTACCTTTTCTTTCTGCTTTTGCTTGACAGTCTGTTCTGTTTACATTTCAGACCCTGACCTACAGTGTAACTTTGAAAACGGGCTGTGCAATTGGGAGCAGGACGTTGAGGATGACTTTAACTGGATCAGAATACAAGGCCCAACCCCCACGGTTAATACAGGCCCGTTGAAGGATCACACGACGGGCACGGCCAGGGGACACTACCTCTACATGGAATCCTCCGAGCCACACCAATTTCAAGATAAAGCAATTTTGCTTAGTCCTCTCTTCAGCCCTTCTGGCAACGGAACCTGCGTTTTCCGCTTCCATTATCATATGTTTGGAAAGCAAGTTTACAAGCTGTCAGTATTCCAGAGAACTGTGAGTAACACCAAGGGATGGCTGTTGTGGTCCAAGTTTGGAAATCAAGGAAACCGATGGATCAGGCAGACACTCTACATCAGCAGCTTTAAGCCATTTCAGGTACGATCCTTCTGGGTTGTGAAGTGCTTGTTTGCTGCCATGTAAAACACTGTGAGTATATAAATGACTGTGCGATCTCAAAGCTATTTGTTACTGTCTGATCAAATTGACTTTGAAATACATTTGTAGGGTTTTCCTGAGGAAATATGTCTGGAATATTTATTTTTTGTGGAATTTACTTTTCCCCCTAAAACACATGATTACAATGTTTTGAGTAGGAACATGGGGTATTTAAAGTAGATGATAGTTTTGTTATCAAGCATGTGGTGAAACTAAGTTATCTGAATCTGTTACAGAAGAGCTTGGCAAAATTTTGATTCGTTCATGAAAAAAGGACTATTAAAAGGAATATCCTTTTCTATGCCTTATTTTTCCAGTGTTACATGTTAATCTTTCGTTATATGTCAGAAAAAATATCAGTTCAAAATATTTGGGTGCAACGCTAGGCCAACAGTCAAATATCGTTTGGAGAAAGGTATGATAATAGTAAGTTACAGCTATAAATCTTGATTTATTTTCTCACTTTTTTAAAATTGTGTATGTTATTTACCTTTCACTATGTGTGAACTGTTTATTCTGGTTGGATTAATGAGTCTGCAGGTTTATTAGAGAAGACATTAGTTCATGTGACTGCCAACTGGTCACAAAATTAACTTAAGTCCGCCCCCCAGCCCCAAATATTATAAAAAGAATCCCTTCCTTTTAAATCTGTTATAAAGTAATAGTTGCTTTAGACTGTCTCATATTTATTTCCCAAAAGATTAGTTTTAGGTGGAGAGAAGGTCTTAATGTTACTTTTGGAGGAAAGACCGTAATATTACTGTGATTGCATGGGGGCACCTGGAAGGATAGTGTTAATTTTTTGCAAAGACCCTTTATAGAAATATAAAGGAGTATCAACATAATGCTAACAATGAATAGTAAATCCCTCCAATTCACATTTTCAGTTTATTTACTGGCAGGGGAAGCTGACTTTGGGAGCATATACACAATCGTACCTGTACGCTAACACTATTACGAAAAGGAGGAGTTTGCAGGCAAAAATTCAAAGCAGACAAGAAAGATACTAGAGGACACTTGGAAAGCCAGATCCCCTTTTGAAAGCTGGGAAATCTATAGCTATGTAGGGCCTTTAATTGAATGCTCTGGCAGAAGACTTCTTTTGCTCATACCAGCTCCCACTAAACTTCAGAATCTTCAGTTTCTCAGTAAATCTTTTTTTCTAGCTGCCATGAAACTGTGGCTGAAGTTTGTTGCTGTTACATCAGATGTTTTCCATCAGAATGTTAAATGTGCCATCAGTGAGCAGAGCAGGAATAGCTGGATGAGTGAAAAGGGAAATGTAGAGGTAACTTATTTAAATGAAAGGAATGCCATTCCCTGAGACAAAATTAGGCATTTCCCTCAAATACTAATGCTGACAAGTAACAAAAGCAATCCAAAATACACAAGTTTATAAAAATTTTCTGGCTTTAGTGATACAGAGTTTCTCTTTGAATCCAAACTGCTATGACACACAAATCTGCGAAGAATTTAAAAATCTGCAAAAAATCACACTATTTTTTTTTTGGTACAAATTCTGGGTTAAGAATATATTCCTTTTAAAGATGTTCTTTTTTACTATATCAGACACTTTTTTTCAACATGAAAAATAATAGGCTGATGAGTGTACTTGTCACTTTAGTTGATCTACATTTATTTTAAACTCCCAGAGAAGTTTGTCTACAGATCTTTTCCTTAAAAGTACATTTGAAAAGGTAGTAAAATAACAATCTGTCGATGGTAGCCTACTTATATTGATGATGAATAGTGTTTGCTTTTATCTTCCTTGGATAATCATAATACCTGAAACAGTTTCTGCTCAGAAGAAGACGCAAAGATTCTATTTTAATATCTTAGATAAATGTAGCTATGTTAGCTGGCTCTCTTCATTCAAATTTCTGTGGATACAGAAAAAAGGAAATGGGGATATTACATGAACAATGGCAAAATTCTGTGTTACAATCCTTTTGAGTAGTATAGTCTCCTTTTAGTCATGATGTAAATCACATATCTACAGCGTCAGCCATACGATACCTAGGGCAACTTTGCTATATTGCAAATCATATTAAAAAAAAAAAAAAAAGAAAAAAAGAGTGACCTTTGCCCTAATCCAATTCACTTGTTTCTCATCTACAATAGGTATGTGTACTTCTGTAAACAAAGATGATTATAGATATTTGATACTTCAAAGTATGTGATAATACATAAAGAAGTCTAATATTCTGTGGTGATTTTATAATGATGAGTCTAATTTGTCTGTTATGAAACTTAAAAATGCAAATGCACTGTTTAAGTACAGATTAATTATTAATGCTATATGGAGTATAGTTGCTAAAACTTCTAATGCTTTGAGTATCATATATAAACCATTACATCTCTCTTCAAATGTAAAACTTTCTCCCTTTAAGTGTGAAAAACAAGGATCAAAATCTAGAGAAAATAAATAATGAAAATTTATTGAAAAATACTAGCTTATGGATGCTTATATGCAAAATAAAATTGCAGTTAAGTGGATATAAAATGCATTTGGTATTTTCCTATTGTACAAGTGGTTAAGAAAAGTAAACAACCAAATCCTCTGAATAATTTTATTATCAATTAGGTATTAGCTTAGAAAGTAATGGAATATTGATTGAAAATTAGAATGATACGTTTGCTATGAATATAGTATAGCACTATGTTCTACAAATACAAGCCAACTTACTTTCTTCAGCGACTGTTTTTAGTGTCTGTTGTACTATTTTCATGTTCTCAGTATAGAATCCAATTTGTTTGTATTTTAAGGGCCTGATTCTGAAACATGTGTGCCTGAGTATATTGATAATGGTGCAAATTAGATTTCTCAAGCTCCTGAACAGCATTTTAAACCAGATATAATGGTCTGGAATATGACCAAACATTGGAAGACAGACAGCTGAAGCACAGCGGATCCCTTCCCGTTTGATTTGTACATTGCTATTTGTACCTTTGAAACTCTAATATGTTGTTTTCAGGTATAGTGGTTGCACTATTTGTTGCTCATGGCTTAAAATAAGACAATTTTGCATATTCAAAAGTTTTGTCTGTTTTGGGAAAAAATATATTCTGTCCTGAAAAATAGCTCTGTTTTGTTAAAGCAAAATGTGCCTTGTATCTTCACAGTCTTCTGATGTTCTGAATATCCCCATATCTTATTCAGGCTGACCTATCAAAGCATAAGTGCTGACCGGTCCTATTTCAGACGTTCTCTTATAAAGGGCTTAGGTGGCATTTTACTGTGGGTTGTAAATGTATCAAAAAGAATTAACTTAGCTGTCTTCTAAAATCCTTTTGTCTTGCTTGGTGTTACATAGCATGGTGCGAGTTGTCTCTTGCAGCTTCTGCGAGGTAGAAATGCTCAATACATCTGTAGGTACAGATTTTGGTGGGGTTTTTCTTGTTGTTGTTGTAAATCATAGAATCACAAGGGATTCTCACGTGCCATCTCCCTTTTAAGTTCCTCATAGTATCTGATGCTGCAGCCATCTGGTGCTGAACTGGGAGGCATTCCCTGTTGCAATCATTGAGCATCATTTCTAGATCAGAAAGCAGAAAACATCTTTGGGAATCACCAGGGTCCCCTTACCCTTGCAGACATGAAGCAATGAAGGGCAGCCTTCAGGAAGGCTTTGTTTTACTTTGCTACAACAGGATATTCACCAGGTGAAGCATTACAAGCGTCTTCAGTCCCAACTTAGACAGACAGCCACCTTGGAAGTTTTACCCCTAACAGCTTTTAGTTGTCTGTTGAAGAGGAAGCTGGGGGTCACTTCCGAAAAAATCCTCGACAAAATAAATGTATTTCACAATACTTTGGATGAAAGAGAAAATTAGTTCAGAAATTATTTTCTAAGTTAGTCACCGCGCTAATAATGTATTATTTGTGATCTGTGACAATATCAGCAAATATAATATCAGTTGTATGGCCGTTCAAGTGGTAAGGGTGAAGTGTTAGTCATTAAAAGTTCCGACACATAAATACTGTTGAATGAATAAATACTTCTTGAATGGTGTTAAATCAAGAACCTACTTTATTTTTTAGCAGCAAAATTTGTCTAAAGACAGATAAGAATCTAGAGGAAGTTTTCTTCATTTTGGATACACTAGATTAACGTGATTTGTCCTTTAACACATTCATTTAAATCTTCATTTTTCATCTTTTCTATTATGGAGATATAGGGCATGTTATACTTTTTCTCTACAAAGATTTTCAATTTCAAATGCAAATCAGCTCACTCGGAACATGTTTTATTTTCAGTTACTCTTTTCTTTTAGCCATAGAATTAGTTGTGGAGGCTCATAGTTACTTTTAACCTTCTAGGTTAACCTTATGGGGCTGTGTTAGGTTTTACTTAATTATACCCACCTACTTCTTCTATTATGGTTTTGGTATAATCTTGACCTAAGATGGGTTCGGTGTCAAATACGTGAGTAGTAAATATATATTATTTGCATCCAGGCTCTTACCATTCATCTAAAAAGAGAGATAGGAAGGGATAAAAACTGTAATTAAGGTACTACTAGGTAGCTGGTCACAATCACATAAGCAGTACCTACCTTCTCACCCTCCCTTTTAATTCACTCTTTGATGATTTCTTCAATTCTAGCCGTTTCTTGCAATTACTTTTCTGAGAAGAGAGCAGATTGACAACCCCCCTCCATTTCTGTAATGAAAAACTCAGGCTTCTAGTGAAAAATGGGCTTTTTTTGGCATAATTCTACTTTACAAACTATTTTTAAAGTGGTTTTCGGTTCTGTTTTTAAAAAAAAAATAGTCTGTGCTATGGCAAATTGTGAGGTTTCAGAATTTAATGTTTTTATTTCATGCATCTTTGGTGGTGATAATTATATTTCATACATGAATAGTATAGCAGGACTTGTTATAGTACACTAAATGCCCTTTGTATCAATTTAAGAAAAGATAATGACTTGCTAGGCTTCCTCATCAGCTATAATATCCTTGAAGTAAGAAAATTCAAATTTCACTTCCTACATAACAAGCATCAGAACTATTGATATTACAGGTTCTAGACCTCATATCACATTTCACAGCATCTCTGAGAGAAATTTTCAGTGGGGTTTGTTACATCAATAATTTTGTAGATCGACATAATTGTGGGAGTTTTTCAGTCTTCTCTTATCATTAACTGATAAGTGTCAGGTTGAAATTCTGGACTTATACTGGTGTACTCCAGAAAATGGAGCTGACCAAATTTAGCCATATTCTACTTCTTGCATGCAGCTTTGCTGGTAGAATGCACATACTTTTTTATTGCCTCAAAGAGAGGTACTATTTCCTAGTGTGAAAAGCAATGTGAGGAGACCGTGTTTCAGCCTGTCACTGTTGCATATCAGTACATGCAGCTAGGTCTTACCCTTACTTACATTGTTGTTAGAAGAAAACTGATTCTGAACAGTTTGTGCTCTTTCCTCTGTGTATCCTAGAAAACAAATCAAAATAATTGTGTATTTGCCCTAGGAACATTAAGCTGAAAAAAAGCCTGAAGCAGAAATATTTGACCCTTTCTAGAATACTTGAGTAAAGGGTGTTCCTCTTAGAGAGATGACTGAGTTGTAACAGAGAAACATCAAGTCAACACTGTCAGAGAGAGTGATCAGTAGTGATTTATCTGAATACAGAGAATGAGAGGAACTACGTGAACTTATTAGGCAACACAATCAAAAAAAAAAAAAAAGGAAATACTATTTTAGTATGGTCTGTTGTATGATTGCTGAGGGATGTTTTGGGTGCATGGAAGTATGAGTGGAATCAATAAATAACGTGGCAAATTATTGAAGGAAAAGTCTGTTAAGGGCTACTAGCACAACAATGAGGCTACACCCTCCCGCCAATGATATACTGTCAAGAATTTGGGAGCTACCAAGTCATGCCTGTTTTGTTCCCATTGTGGATGTGGTAGTATTCCACTGGGAGACACACACTGCAGTTAGCTGGACAGCTGACCTAACCTCTGGTACGTCTGTCCTCATGCTATGAGGCATTGTGCTGCCAACAGCTTTTGGTGCATCAAAAAGCTCACCCTTTTTGATATTCTAACTGTGATTTCAGATTTTCTGCAGTTACTTTCAACCCTTATCGAACCAGCTTTATTATTGTCAAGTGTTGTTAGCCTTCTGCCTTGGTTTGATTGTCTGCTTGCTTTCTTGTTCAGGCCCTCATTTTCAGTGCACGCTGACATACCAGTAGGAGTTCATTAATGTTTAGTTGGTCAGATACATATCTTTCATTAAATTCTGCTGTAGAAGCAGCTCTGAATTTATCAAGGACTTTTTTAAGATTTTTATTACACCTCTAATACCCACTTGTGATCATTTTTCTGTTGCTTTTGATCCATTCCCTGGTAGTGATTTTCACTACCATGTCATCATGGATTTCCACTCTAGTAACAGCTTCAGTTTTGAACTTTCAATCTGTCATTCCTCATCTTCCTTCTCCTACTCTCCTTTGCACTTTCCATAATAATCTGATGAGATTAAGTATTCAGCGATTCTTTTTTTTTTTTTTTTCCTCCCATTAAAGATTACCACATGCTTCTGCTACTTCTTCTCCATTTTTACTCCAAATACGTGGATATCCAGCCATATTTGATGGAGCTTGGTAGCTTGCTTTCTGAGCACTAACAATTTTTCTTCCTCTCTGATCTGTGTGTTGATTTGTTTCATCCCTGATACCTGCTTGCACATTGCATATTACCCTGTTTTTTTGTACTTACATTGTGCTATTGATTTCTGACCTGTTTATAGTCGTCATTCTCAGTTTTATTTTCACTGTGGAAATGTAAAGTCTGTGGTTGCTGGCTGACCTGTACAGTTTGGTATGTAGTTGCCTCTGAGCAATTGTTTATTAATTGGCTAATAGATTAATATAGGCAGGGAAGTGTTACCTACATTTTTTAATCCTTCATTGATTGTAGAATTACAGAATAGTTTGGGTTGGAATGGACCTTTAAGGATCATCCAGTTGTGCCATCAACAATTGCTGTCACAAATGTTTTCATAAAAATTGAAAAGAAAACTGTTCGTGTCTACTCTCAGGATATTCCTTAGCTCAGCATGAAGGAATTGCCTTAGTAGTAAGCATTGCACAGACCAGATACAAGTCTGTCCATGAAAGTCCTATCCAGGCTTCTCTGGATAGAGGTGAGATGTCTTTATTCAGCCCTTGACATCTTGACATGTTCCAGGGTACAAGAGGGAGGGACAAAAGTACTTAGGTCATAAGAAGCCACCCTGGTAAATGTAGGACACATCTTTTACGACAGCAAGACCCAGGAATTTGACATAGAGACTCAGTCAGAATCCTGTAATTTTATTATTTATTTATTTATTTCTAAAATCTGGGGAAATGGTGGTTGGGAGAAAGAATGAAAGGATCTATGTAGTGCATAAGTGAATATGTGTGTAAGCTGCTGAACCTGCATACACCTGCCATGGAAGGTCACCCAAGCAGCAAAACACTTATGGTAAAGGAGTGGTGATGAGATTCCACCTGAAAGTAGTCCAGGGTACAGTAATATGATTACAGTCAGTAAAGGTTGATCATGTAAAAACACCATCAGCCTTGCCACTGCTTTGCTATTCCCATGCTACAACTCACCCACTTTCACTTGCATGTATCCTTGTCAAAACAGCCTATCAGTTAGATCCAGCCTCTGAATCCTTAAACTGCCTGCATAATTAAGAACAAAGCTATCAAAAATGACTGATGCTCTAAAAAAAAAAAAAAAAAACCAAACAAACCAACCCTAGATTTATATACAATAAGGGGTTTTGTACCTTAGATGTGGGAGAAAATTTACAGTCTCTTTTGGGGTTTTTTTTGGACTAGATTTGGTGTTGCTCAGTTAACCATGGATGTTTTAGTATTGTCTTTGAGCATATCCTTATCTGTCAAGTATTTTCCTCACTTAGTGATTTTTTAAGTAAATAAAAAAAATATCATTATCCATCCTCTTTATGTAAAGAAAACATCTACATTTTTAATATTGCAAAAAGCAGAATTGCTAAAGGATATAAATGCATTTTTGGGCCCCTGTAGCCAACTGAACTGAAATTAAATTAATTTTGAGACTGAAAAATATCTTCAGATTTAAAGAGGGTTTCTTTCCGCTTTTCTGTGTCTTCTGTGGCTTTGGGTGTTTTGTTTTGGTTTTATTTTCTTAACAGTTCATATTTTCCATCTGGGTTGCTTTTGAAAATAATATCATTCTGCCATAATCTTTTGAAATAGAGGAGACTTCTGTAAATCTTTGCAGATGAAGTCAAAACTAACCATGACCTTAAATTGCATTAATTATAGCTTTATCATTATAATTACTAGATAGAGGTTTTCCAAGTGGGCAGGCTAACCGTGTTGTTTTATAAAGCCAGAATCTCAGAAATTTTTAGACACGGACTATATACTACTTGTGCAAAAACTCTTCCAATGTTAATATTAGAGAATGAGTGAATTAGAGAATGAACTTCTCTTGAGTGAAGTTTTGTGGCCTTAATACAGCAAAGCACTGACTCCCAGAATATGTAAACAGTTATTGGTATTATGCTTGTCATCAGTCTTACCGACATCAGTGTAGAGTCTGAAACAGGATAGAAATGTGATTCTTCCCTGCACTTCAGAGAAATGCTTGAAAAAACATTATAAATCAGCAGGAGGGTTCACAGGCTTATACTGAAGTGTGATGAAGTGCTTTACTGAGCTAGAACTAGTGTTTTTCAGTATCTTGTAAAACCAAACATTATAAAACACCAAATATTTGACATAAGATTTTTCATATTTGATGCGTATATGCTTAAGATCATTGGTAAGAATTCATTTGGACACATTTTTGAAGACTTTTGAAGTCTTGCGATGTTAACTTCTAATGCATTTTAGATGGACACAAAAGGAAGGGGCTGGTAGGTTTTGAAGAGGGGCAGTGGAATCTTGAGCTTTTCTATGTGTATTGTTAGAATGTTGTGGTCACCTAATGTTGATAATCTTTCCAGCAGCTGAGGGTCTCTCTCCACTTGTGCTTGCTTTTGGGGGCAGAAGGGCTCCACGCTATGTGTAGTAGCCCTGATCGTCCAGTCATTCCCTCCATGAGGGGGAAAGCTGGAACATGCTGTGGCACCCCTTCTGCCACTACACTCAGATTTTTTTTTTTTTTTTTTTCCCAAGAGAAACTATGGTGTGGACGGTACAGAGAAAAAGCTCAGTGCCATGTAGTTAGGATGCAACTACTGGACACCTAGATGAGAGATTTGGGAAATGGTCTCAGGTCCCACAGTGCCTAATCCTTTGATGGCAGCAGAGGAAGCAAAGACGCAAAACCAGGGACGGATAAATTACCGTGTTTGGACTCACTTATCAAAGAAGCCAATATGCCTTATTTGACATGAACTAATAATTCAAGAAGACAAATTAAATCTAAATTTTTCAGACTTTTTTATAAATCACATTTTTTTCTGAAATAAAAGTGTGTTCACTTGGTAAATAGTTTCCCTTTTCTATGAACTTCTTGGCATATCACTATAGGAATATGTTCATGTGTTCTTGAAAAAAAAAAACCATCCTACTGTGAAGATTTATTGTGACGTGATTGTTGATGAAGGTATTTTGATAAAAAGGAGCTTTGTAGCAAGAAATTTTGATACAGACTTCACACAATTCGTGGTTCTATGGCTTGTCCTTTATCTATAATTACAAAAGTTCCATCATATCATAAGAAATTGGTTACTTGGCAAAAGTTCTGTCAGTTATTCATACTATTATCCACTTATGTGGTTGTTCTTTCCTCTACAAACCAAATCACATGGTTTCTTGCCAGAAATAATCATAGGAAAACTAGTCAAAATAGTGTGCTCTGACTACTGATAAAGTCCCTAAGTAACACAACTGACACTTCCTGTGACAAATCTGAGACATTGTTTGGCTATATTATTAGGTAAATACTTTATAACTGATATCACTATTTCCTAGACATTTAGAGATCTTCAAAGAAATCTTCCTAGCCTGTATCAGGAACAGCGTGGTGAGCCGGCCTAGGGAAGTGATCATCCCCCTGTACTCGGCACTGGTGAGGCCCCACCTCGAGTACTGCGTTCAGTTTTGGGCCCCTCACTACAGGAAGGACATTGAGGGGTTGTAGTGTGTCCAGAGGAGGGCTACAAAGCTGGTGAGGGGTCTGGAGGACAGACCTTATGAGGAACGACTGAGGGAGCTGGGGTTGTTCAGCCTGGAGAAGAGGAGGCTGAGGGGAGACCTTATCACCCTCTACAACTACCTGAAAGGAGGTTGTAGAGAGATGGGGGCTGATCTTTTCTCCTTGGTGACAGGTGATAGGACGAGAGGAAATGGGTTCAAGTTATGTCAGGGGAGGTTTAGATTGGATATTAAGAAACATGTTTTCACTGAAAGGGTTATTAACCATTGGAATAGGCTGCCCAGGGAGGTGGTGGATTCACCATCCCTGGAGGTGTTTAGAAAAAGCTTAGATGGGGTCCTTAGGGACATGGTTTAGCAGTGGCTTTTGTCAGGGTAGGCTAATGGTTGGACTTGATGATCTTAAAGGTCCCTTCCAACCTCAGCAATTCTATGATTCTATAATTTCAAATACCTCACAGTTCCAATCTAGTTTAAACTATGCTTGTATGGAAATTAAGATTTTATTTTGCTAACCTTCAGTGGGATTTGGCTAGTGACAGAAATGTACAGAACAGTATTACCCACTGTAATTTCTCTACTAACAGTTGTCATAGTGTTCCTTCACCCTTCAGAAACCTATTTTATTCAAAATCAACATTAAGGGATCAATCCTTTTCTGTATACAGAGAATCATTCTAATACATACATGCTTTTCATCAATTCCCCACCCCCACCCCCCCTTTTTTACGTAGCATACCTTTTGCTACCTTTATAGATTTCATTGAGACTGGATCTCTAGAGTTCTGAAAACTGGAGAAATTGGGAACTACTTATCCTCATTCAAATAATAAATGAGATGTGAAATGAGTTTCATGGCAGATGAGTTCCCTCGAGGTTGTTTAATAATAGCTTATGAAGTTTGCAGAATTTCAGCTGGCAAACTAATTTAAGTGGTCAGTGTTTAACCACAGCTGCAGAGAGACTAGGTTTTGTACTGCAGCCCTAACTCATAAATTGGTCCTATTTTCAGTTTTAAGTCTGTACCTTCGTTACATTTGTTGTATTATTTACTGCGTTCATGCTATATGCCGAAGTGTCACAGTCTCCAAGTACATAAATAAATAAAAAAAATTAAAAAAAAACAATTTGGGTGGGGAGATTTTAAGGACTACAATCCTAATCATCGTCATAACAATGAAGAGGTACTCTGAATTGAATTTCCCCTGCAGAACTGTGTCCTGCCACTTCCGTCTTTGGAAATTTTTATGCCCTTAAAAGTATTCCTTCTTAAGGTGCAGAAGTGCAATGTCCTCTAGAGACAGTTTTGTGGAAGATGATACATAAGGATGACCTCAGACCATGTAAATGTCATGGCAGGGGAGGTGGGTATAGGGAGCTGTGAGGAGAAAAGCCCCTTGACCTACCGGTTAACGTTCCACCGAAAAATAGTGTAGTTTTGAGGGGGGTTGGGTTTTTCTTAGTAATAACTGTGTAAGTTGTGTTAACAAACGCTTTGCCTCTTTATCTGAGTTTTAGCTCATTTATAAGTAATTAATTTTGAGTAGTTAATCATTAATGCTTTGAAAACAAAGCCAAAATGTTATTTAAACTGCTGTGTGTTTGCCAGTCAAAATTAACTCAAAGGAATTTTGTCATTTTGGAATACTAGATTTTCTTACGTGGCAATGCCAAATGATAGATGTCTTGATTTGTCCTGTTTCTAAGCATTTTTATGCTATTGGTACCAATGCTGTAATATTGCCCCATTTTAACCTAAACAAGAATCAAAAGACTGGAGTAATATTGTAAAGAATATTTGTGGATATTCTGAGGGAAAAATAAGAATCCCATACTGAGATGAGAGCAGTAAGAAGTAATGCTATCATTTATTTACTGTTGTCATTCACATGAGATACATTTTATGCTAAAATAACCCTTCTTCAGCATATCCATACTAAGGTACATATATCCATCTTCTTTTAGCATACTCATTTATTTTTTCCAACAGACATAATCTATAAATGAAGACTAATCATTTTTATTTACCCCGGTGGTATCAGCACCAGCAATAAATTTGCCATCCACATTCAGCTTCAGGGTAGCAGAAATAAATTTGTCAGCATTAACATATTAAGATGGCTGTTATTCTCTTAGTTTTACAGTGTTCAGGCCGTTCCTTGCACCTTTTAAATATTATTTCCTCCTGTTACGTGTTAATAAATTTAAAGCGTGACTTATAAAAACTCTGCTTACCAGGTGAGCAATGGTTCTTAGTGTGTAGATGAATTCTCTTATTTCCCTCAAGTTACTGAGTAGCTTGTTTAATACACAGTGCTGATTTCTGAAACTGGAAATCCTTCATTTACTATAGGACAAAATAAATACTGAAATTTGAAATGCAGGCATATATTTTTGAAATTATATTTGATATGAGGATGTTTCCAGAATATCAATGATATTTGATCAAAAGAATTGAGACACCTATCTACACAGAATTGCTTTACATCTTCAAGGACGGAGCAGTGCTTCATTACCTGCTGACTATAAGATTTCTTTGCAAAGAAAATTGCAAGTAAGTAAATCACAATGAAAATGTTAGATCTAACAATACTGTGAAGCAGTATTGCAACATTTTTGCGACTATTTATACTTCATTCCTTTATAGGAGTTGTCTATTGAACTGACGAACAAACAGTGAAAAATGCATTTGAAATTTTATGCAGCATTCCAGAATAATCTGGAAGTTTCAGTGTGTGTGTAAGATATGATATAAGTATTTAAAAAAAAAAAAGTCAAAGAAATAACTTTAGCATTTGAAACTCACTGCATCAGCAAAACCATTTATTTATATGTTTTAAAAATGTATGGTTTGAGGTGGCTTTGTTTTTTATTAATAGGAAATTATAGAGTCATTAAATTAAGAAAATTCTGACTAAATCTTTCCCTAATCACTTGCTTGGATTTTTACCATTCAGCAACAGTCAGGAGAAAAGAGGATTATTCAGTCATCCAGAGAGTATTTTACAAATGCTAACCTCTCCCACTCCTTGACAGTAGACAATAACAAGAAAGCAAGCATATACAGCATGGACAACTCTAATAAATTAGAATATTTTTCTTTATAAGGTTTCATAGCACATCTCTAACCTACTTAATTGTTTTCATCACAGTTAGATTTGTATAAGGGTATATAATTTATTCACATGAATGTTATTACAGTTAATCATGATTAATGTTATTACAATAAGTACCAAAGGAGCTAATCATAATATGCCACTTATGATAATGTCTTGCCATAATTTTATATCACAATGATGTTTCAGTGGATTTGCACGATTGTGAAGCCAACCATTCTGTTATAGTTCACTGTGATTAATGTGACCACCAGTGAAAGCTGATAATAATGTCTTTTTCGTGAAGTGTCACTAAATAGAATATATCCCCTAGAATGAATTTAATCTCATTTTAAGTGTGAAATGTGGTAAATGACTCCTCTGTCAATTGATATGAAATATTTAGTGAGAAGTGGAAGTTTACTACGCACTGAAAAATTGTTTTGTCATTCTTGTTTCCCTAGATCTTGGTGAAAGGCATCGTAGGAGATGGTTTCACTGGGGACATTGGACTTGATGACATGTCTTTTCTAGGCTGTATCCTTTACAATGGTAAGAACAGAGATAAAGTGTACATCTCCTAGCTGTGAGATGAGTCTTTGCTGTAATTTGTAAATATTGCTACTGGAAAAGCAAAAACTCGATCAAACTGTGACTTATGCCTGACAAGGAAATCCAGGCTTGTTTCCTTGCTTTTCAGAGCCTCATATCCAGCCATCAGCACAAAATAGTTTCTGCTGTGCAGGTAAAGTCCAAAAGACCCTCAGTAAGAAGCACGCAGCTTCCAAACTGCTTGAGATCTTGATTCCTAGAAGCAAAAAGAAACTTCCTTCAGTTTAAAACCATTACCCCTCGTCCTATTACTACAGGCCCTGATAAAGTGTCCCTCTCCACCTTTTCTGTAGGTCCTCTTTAAGTACTGAAAGGATGCCATAAGGCCTCCCTGGAGCTTTCTCTTCTCCAGGCTCAACAACCCCAACTCTCTCAGCCTGTCTTCACAGGAGAGGTGCTCCAGCCCTCTAACACTTTTTGTGGCCCTCCTCTGGACTTGCTTCAACAGGTCCACGTCCTTCTTATGTTGGGGGCCTCAGAGCTGGACGCAGTACTCCAGGTGGGGTCTCATGAGAGAAGAGTAGAGGGGCAGAATCACCTCCCTCGGCTGGCTGGCCATGCTTCTTTTGATGCAGCCCAAGATGTGGTTGGCTTTCCAGACTGTGAGAGTACATTGCTGGCTTGTGCTGAGCTTCTCATCGATCAAAACCCCCAAGTCCTTCTCCTCAGGGCTGCTCTCAAACCATTCTCCGCCCAGCCTGTGCATGTGGCTTGGGATTGCCCCAACCCACATGCTGGACCTTGCACTTGCCTGATTAAATTTCATGAGGTTACATTGGCCCCCTTCTGAAGCCTGTCCAGGTCCCTCTGGATGGCACCCCTTCCCTTCAGTGTATCAACCGCCTCACACAGCTTGGCATCGTTGACAAACTTGCTGAGGATACACTCAATCCCGCTGTCCACGTTACCAAGATGTTAAACAGTACCAGGACCAGTACTGACCCCTGAGGACACCACTAGCCACTGCTCGCCACTTGGACATCGAGCCGTTGACCACAACTCTTTGGGTTCAGCCAAACAGACAATACCTTATCCACAGAGTGGTCTATCCATCAAATCCACGTCTCTCCAATTTAGAGACAAAGATGTTTTGTGGGACAGTGTCAGATGTCTTGCACAAGTCCAGGTAGATGATGTCAATAATTCTCAATGTTTTTACTGTTCCAATTGCTCTCACGTTACAGCGCACAAACAGTTCAGATGATAGAACAGCCTGTTCTCAGAAGTCATTGCTACCTAGGGCAGTACAATGTCTACAGAATTGTAACGTATTATGTCCCAAAATACATGTACTTCAAGACACAGATTCTAGACTTGTCATTTCATCACAGAAGGGATTTTAAGAGCACTGTTGTTAGCTGCAGGAGTCATTACGGTGTTATATATTGTGTGACAGTTGATGTACGGTCATAATAGGGCTGTAGAGCAGCAAATAACTTAGAACAGTGTCTGAAAATTAGCATCCTAGCTCTAACTCTAAAAAACCCCAGCGCAGATGCATTTTATTCTGCTACTAAAAAAATTTCTTGTAGATATGATTAGGTCTACTAGGAATATCAAGTGCCTATGGTATGTTTCTTCTGCAGATAATTATCTCACATTTTACCAAGTTTATATAGTGTAAAACATTCATTAAAAATTTTTGAATATAAAGGGTTTTTTTGTAAATACTCAGCTAATGTACAATGCCTTATATTCGAGGAAGAAAAGATAATAAAAAATTCCTACATGTTTACAAATGAGGTATGAAAAAAAAAAAGCTCTACAAATAAACAAGAAGTTGTAAAGTGCAGCAGGTCAGTGTTTAAAAGGTCATAAATAAGAAAAAAAAAAGCTCATTTTTTGTGGAAAGATAAAACAAAAATACTCAAGTATAATGGCAGACAGAGCTGAATAGGAAACAGGGTTTGTGTTCTGTACATTTTTTAAAATGCTTGTAGTATTGGGAGTAATTTTTGAGACATTTCAGGGTCCTGCCTGTATTTTCTTTCCTTCACATCATAAAAAATCCCAACAACCAAAAAGGAGTCAAAGAGAATTATCTTCAAAATAGTCAATAGCTATGGCATAGTTCACCATATTTAATGCAAGTTGGATCAGGGAAAAAAAGTGGGGCTCCCACTTCCCTGAACCCTAGAATTAAGCACTAGCTGCCCAGTTGCTCGTGCTCCACTTCAAATAACCAAATACCGAGTAGGGAGAGATGGGCTTGATAACTTGATGTTAAAATCCCTGATAAGTAATGTTAAAGATGTCAAAACTTGAGCATACTGCTGTGATGCATCATTTGAAAGCCCTAACTAATGGCTGTTCAATGATGCTTACTCTCAAGAAAATGGTATTTCATAAATTATAGAAAATAAACCATTTCAAAAGAGAGAAAGGAGCTGATTCTCCTTTCCTTTCAGGTGTCGTGAAGGTTATGGTACTTTTTCTCCTGTTGCAATGGATTAGGAGTAGAGACTTGAATGTGGCATTTATAATTAAGGATTTCTTACCAATAAGGTCGTTGCTACTATTATGAGTTGTGCATACATTTATTATATCATACAATTATTCCTTCAAAAGGTTCCTTCCCTTAAGTCTTTTGTTTGAGTCTTAGGATATTATGGAAGTATCATTCATTTGATTGGAGTATAATTCATTTGACGTCATAGAAGTGCTTTCTACCTTATGAAAGAGAAATAGTTCCTGCACATGAGGAATTTATTATCAGTCTTAGTGCTCCAGGCCTCAGGGGAAAAAAAAAATTCCTTGCTGACCCAGACACATTTTACATAAAATGTCTTCACATGTACTTTTTAATTAACTCAGGTGTATTGCTCAGGTGCATTGTGCACTACAGCTAATAATTTCATTAATAATTAAATTTAAAGAAGGAGTTATATAATGAAATTCCTCTTATGAACAATAATAGCAAGGGTTCTCAAGAAATGAGACTCAGCCTGAAGAAAGGCTCATCGTAAAGAAATGGGGGAAAGGCAAAGACAATTGATTTGAAAGAAGTGGTAATGAGTATGAATGAAACACAAAGGAAGTGGTGGAACAAGATGATGACCTCAAAATAATTTTTCTAATGAGAAAAAAATATTTTTTTCAGTGATGAAATTACAAGTTAAGAAGGTTACATAGTAATTTCCACAGTCAATTGCAGTAATTGACATGTTTTAAAAAAAAAAGCCATTATCATCGGAATAATCTGTTAGCCTTAGTTCATAGCGAGATTAAGTTTTTGTGATTGCTCTGTCAGTCTCCATGGCATTAGCTTTTTGAAATGACTCACTGACTTAATTCAAATTTGAAAGGCAGGTAAGAGGTGTAAATACATTCCTGCAGGTGTTGAGGATTGTATGAATGGTGGTTGGCTAGCATGACCAATCTAGTGCTTTCCACTGAGGAAACGTTCAATTTCATTCCTACTGGGCAGAATTTAAGTCGTTCAGCTTGGCCACTCAGGCACGTTTCCAGTAAAGCTATATCCTTTACAAAGGGTGGGAGTAGCACGAGGAGAAATCATTCCAAAACTAGAACGTTTTAGTCCCATCACTCAACGTCTTGTTGGTTCGCTTTTCAAAGGAAACTTGCCAACAATCTCTACAACTACTTCAGGAACTTCAGTTCCTGCCACACTCCCCATGAACAACTGCACAGAAGAGGAGTTTGTCTGTAGAGCCTCTGGCCATTGCATCCAGATGATCCAGAAGTGCGATTTTAGACCTGACTGCTCTGATAAGTCTGATGAATCAGCTTGTGGTGAGTGCACTAAATCTTGTACTTTGCTACCTTATTAGTTTGTGGTTGTTAAACACATTGCTTTAACTACTCTGTACTTACCTTTGCAATTTGGTATCAGCACCAAATGCTATTTTAAATGTGATTTTCCTCAGAAAAACAATAATATTTTGCTCTTACTGTGTGAATCAGATCTTAGGCACTTTCTGCCTTCTGAAGGGCTGATTCAGACTTGGCATTCCAATTCAACTTACTACTGAAATGGGGGTGGGAGGGACGGAAGCCTTCCAACCCCAATGACTGGTAGCTAAACATGACAATTTTTTTTTTTAAGTTAGCATAACTTCTTAAATTAAGTGATTTATGACATATGTAAATCTTTCAAGTGTTTTCTAGTCCAGACTTGAAGAGAGAATAACTTTATAGTCTTATGTTTGGGGTGCACATCTGGGAGACTTTGGTCCACTTCTTACCTACTTCAATGAATATGAGGTTTGGGTTTTTTTTTTTTAATACAAAGTATTTTCATTAGCAGCAATGATTGTGAAATTCAGCCTACTCCACATGGAAGTGAGTTCCAGCCTGTAAATTCCTAGAGCTCTGATGGTCAGATGGGAACACTGGAACTGAGACAATGGACAGGGTCACTATGTGTTGGCTGTAGAGGTCTAAGATATTTGTTATTTGCTTCTGAGTTGCAGCAGTTGACACCATAGCATTTTAGAATAAAGTGTTGATGACTTTTTTTTAGCCTTAAAGCACAGTACTTGAAAATGCTGCTGTACTAAAGCTGACTAATGAGGGGGACAGACATCTAGAGACAGTGACCTCATCAACTCTGCAAGCAAAACTATTCTATTCTCACTGAAGATCAAAACTCTGCATTTCTTACACATTTTGTAGGGAGCTCAATCACCTCTGTCAGGGCTGAGGGTTCAATGAGGAAGAGTAGCAGTAGGCTCCCTCTGTTTATTTCTTATGTGGGAATAACTCTGGAAGAAATGAATCTGATATATAAATATNTACAAAACACGTTTTCCTTCTGTGAGAGAAAAATATTGTGGAGAATACACTTCTACATATTTGCACTGTCTGAAGTCTCCCATCACTACAGCAATGATGGCAATTTATCACTCGAATGAGAATGCTGGAATAGGCGTTAAGCATGTCCTGACTGGGGGCAGAAATATGTTCTCAGGAAGGTGTTATCTCTCTAAGAGGCATTTGAAACATAATGTTTATAAAACACATTAAAAAGGGGGAATAAACAATACTATGCCACTCATCACTCTCAGGGAATGTCACAAATCTTTACAGGGGTAACTCATGAGATTGCACTGGCTGTGGTTCGCTTCCTTACTGGACATATACAATCAAAACTCACTCCCTCCTTAGTCTACCATTTTTAGGCTCCAAGGAAGGAAGCATGAGGCATATTCTCCTAACGCACTATGATTTCTTGATATAGAAGTTACCTCAGCTACACCAGCATTTGAACTTCGTGGGTTAAAAGAAATTCTTGTTTCCCTGCACAATTCTTGCAGCGGTCACTTAGATTTGAGTATAATAATCTGTTTCAAAATTCTGGAGAGTGACAAGACTCACCGTGGATCACCTAGACAAAGTTTCTGCAAAATATTCAGGAAGATATACTGGAGAATAAATATTCATAGCAGAAATGGAAAATAAGCGGGTTTCTTTCCCCTAAATATTCTTACAGGGGGATGCATGGTGATGAAGGGACAGTAGTAAGCTTACTTTTCTTGTCTAGTTGCTCAGGAATCAAAACCTAAGGCACAGGCAGCTGCATATTTATTTCGTAAGATAACAATTCAGTATTTGTCACAAATACCAAATAGTTGCATTGTTATGAGGCTTTCAGGTGTTGTAGTGACTGCTTTAAATATTGATTTGGATTTTTAGAGTTTTGGTCATGGACTTTGTACACAGGTGCAATGAGTTTTTAATGTCATCAGACTGAAGAAAGAACCATGCAGCAGCTGGCAGATTCATAGCTGATGAATTTTACATGTGTCTCAATGTATAGCAAAAAACAGATTATTAGAATGGCATGAAAGCTGGTCAGAACACATATGAAGGTAGATATTGAGGTGCAAAAGAATTGGTATATTCCCAAAATTAGAATCTGCCTAATAGAAAACAACATAGAAAATATAATTGATATTTTATCTATAGAGGAAAAACTGTACATGTTAGTACTGTATAAGTATTCATGGATGCTATAAGTTGAATCCTTTTGATTGCCATGTTGTTTGCTTTATCATAACATCAATTAATGATTTCCAATTTTTATATAAACCTGAAATGTTGTTCATCTCTAAAGTTACGGAAGTCTGCGACTTTGAGGATAAAACCCAGTGTGGATGGTATCAACCAGCCTCGGAACAGATGTCAGGAAATTATTCCATCCGTACCACAAACGTATTCAAGTGGGAACTTGGAAGAGGGGCAAATCTCTACCCTGAGCAAGAAAAACACTGCCCATCAGTTGATCATACTACGTGAGTACAATTTTTCAGATACTTGAATCTTTCTTGGACTGTGTGAGTTTAGCCACATATGGATTGTCAGGAGGAAAGACTGCTCAGTTCACAGTATTGAAGCAGTTTACTGATTTATTAATGGCACGTACTTAACTGACAATCAGTGAAGTAGGCATGCAGGATCAACAGCATCAATACAACAGATGAATCAAAGTACAAAATGTTAATAAACAGATACAAGTTTCTAAACACTCTTGTACAAGTAATTCCCCAAAGTTTCACTACCTCCTCATCCAGGTATGCTGTGTATGTGTATGCTCCCTCTCCCAGAGGACGTGTGGGGTACAAGCATGTTCCCCCTTATGATAAAAAAGTTTGGAGACATGGCTGCCTATAATCTGTTAATAAATATTCCATGAGAAATCAACCCTCCTTGTCGCATCCCTGTCAGACCACCACCTGGATGCAGGCTATTTGTAGCATCCAGTGGGGACAGTGCTCTGGTCTATGAAGTGGTAGTGGCATCAGCAAGATGGCCTCTGGCATGTCAAAAACAGGTTTTGCTGCTGGTCTTTCCACTCCATAATCTCTCCCCACTACTACAAATTTTCATCCTACTTCTATCCTTCTTTTCAAGCTGACTTCTCCTTTGTTTGAAAGAGGTCTTTGCAACTGACTGGCTGTTTAATATAGTTGATGGTGGTCTCATCTTGATCAGTTTCGGGCAAATACCTTCTCAGACAGTCTTTATTCACCCAGACAGTGTACGCTCACTTTTCTACCTTACTAGCTGCTGTTAACCCAGCAGTTTTGCCCAAGGATGAGCAGTGCAAGTTACCTCAACAACGGGTCTTGTTGACCCGTTGAATCCTGCTGACATTTAATAATTAACTAAAGCAGTTCAAAATGACTGTAGTTAGAGTTAAATTCAGTTTAATTGATATTTTACCATTTTTTCTGATAAACGACATAACTTCATAGTAAAATAAAAAATATTTCTGTTCTCTCAGTGAAGATTTCTAAATTAGATTTGGATGCCAGGTAGATTGCCTATGATAATTACTAACTCCTCCCAAAGACATTCCTTGATTTGTCTCAAGGTGCAAAAATTAGCTGTTTCCCATAGAGATTCGGGTTTACCTGTGGATTTTTTTTTGTAAAAAAATGTAAGGAATGTGATTTTAAAAGTGCATTAATGCCATTTATATTCCAGTTAAAAATAACAGTTAAGATTTAGTAAAACGAATCTCTCCAGGTGATTAGCAAATGTGTTGAGTAGAAACAAATTTCAATGTCATACAACCTCATTTTCATCTAATAAGGAAATTTCTGTGTAGCATCATTCTTCTGAACAGAAAAATACTTGCCTAGTTCTAGCGGCAGACATGTTTACTTTCTGTGACAATAGTCTAGAGTGCAAAAATCTACTTTAAATTAAAACCACTCCAACAGACTCCTTGCAATATTGCTACTAGGTTAAAATGAGATTATATTGCATTTACTCAGCTTGAGAGTATTTATATCAGTATAAAAGGATCAGCTCAATGTATTAGTTTCACTATGTATTTCATTAAAATCACTGCATATTTTTACATAAAAAAAAAAAGGAAAACAACACAAAAAATCTTTATTCAATAACAGCAAAAAAGAATTATAGTGCTACCTAATTGTTTCAGCGTCTCTACATTATATATAGGAAGTGTATTCCATAAAAAAGAGCAACTATTTATGTTAAATTGGCTGTCAAATCTTTCATTGACTGCTGTTTAATTGTTCTATATTAGCCGACACCAGCACTGTATGTGTACTTAGTAAATCCTCTCACAGCCGTTCCACTACAGGTTTTGCATTGGCACAGTAGTACCTGAAAGCGTGTTGCTGTTTTTCAACATATTTTCAGGGTTTAATGCAACTAGCAGTATATTGAAAAGGACTGATGAAAAAAGAAAGGAAGTGATGCATAGAGATTGCAGTTTTCGGGCAACACTGAAATGTATTGCTGTTGTGATGTTTCACATGAGATGTAATTTGGTTGTACTGCTTCCCCGTTCCTTTTGTTTATTGGCCTGTAGAAGAGAACAGGAGTGTGGTGCTTCCAAATTACAGCAGGAGATGCAGAGCAGCAGTTTTGTTGAATTAAAACCCTACAATGTTTTGGTTTATTTTCTCATCCATTTTCCCCACATTTCCATGGAGTTAGCTGAGAGGAGCTGTAATACTGTAATCCTGTGTGTTTGCTAATTCAAATAAAACGTGCAGGATTATCCTGATGCAAGAGCGGGTGACAGTGCAGCTTACAATGAGTTCTTTCATCGGAAATACCTGTGAATAGTTGGAGATTCAAACCATCTGCTTCCCACAGAATATGTATTTGGGCTAGCCACATGTAGGCTGATGAATTGTAAGGTGGAGGTGTGAGTCTTTGAAGCTGTAATTACATTAATTAAGTGAAAGTAATGACTTCAGAAATGGAGGAAAGAGCAGTTTGTATGTTTGTATATAAGCCTAAGGCTGGAGCAACAGAAGTCGTCATGGGAGTCTGCTGTGGCAGCCTGACAGTCCTTGGCTTGAGCTGGGGAAAGGCTGGCACGTGTTTTGCAAAGAACTGTGCGGCATTGGCATCATGCACTGACAAGACCATTATGCGTATGTGAATATAGAGCTCTTATGGCATGTTTCTACACTTAGCAAACGGGAATTCTCTATTGCAGTTAGGTTTCTAAATGCTATAATGATGAAAGTATCAATTTGTGCAGGCTTAAACAAGTGTATAGAATAGACACCGGCAAATGGGTAACTCCATAAATTTATTTCCTGTTTTAGAGAAACTGGTTAGTGATGTAGCAAATTCTTTGACATTATTAATGATGTTTGGGTACAACTGTTATTTGAAAACTTTGTAGGCACTTAATTGATGTGATAATTCATATCCAAATCTGTCATCAAAACTAATGAATCAAAACAAAAAAGGATGTGGAACTAAAATTCTAAGCTCACATGATAATTATTGCTGTGTAAATAGCTCCCTTGACAACCATACGTTTAACACATCTGTCTTGTTTTTGTGTCTGCTTTTCAATCATTATCAGACATTAGCACAGCAAAAAATAGGAAAAATTAAAGGCTTTATGTAATATACTTAAGCCCATCAGTTTTTTCATCAGTCAAGAACTGTTTTTAAATTGAGAGTCTAAGAACTTAAAAGTAGGTGAAAAAAATTATAATCCCACACGACACTACTCATAAAACATTGGAGAGGAGAAAGCTGAATTTAACCACTTGAAGGCACTTCTTTTTTTCTGACTGCATTTCACTTAGCTGATATAACCAAAACCGAAACCCATTTCTACTGTACTGCATGTACAAATCATCCTTAATCTGTACCATTGGGCCTGACAGAGAAGAGATAATAAAAGGAGCATTCCACTTGTGAGTACAGGGTAAATACTAGGTAGTCTCCAAAATAGTTAAATCTGGTTAAGGAATAGCTTGTGTGAAGTGGTCAGAGACCTGATCAGCTATGACCTGGAAAGTGTTGTGCAAGGAATGTTGAGACAGGCATGAAACAACCCATAAGAATAACCAAGGAAAAATCATTTCTGCAGCAGCCTCCTAGCGCCTACAAGGAAGGGTGCAAAGTTGGAAGTCAAAGGCAAACTGTTGAGTTGCAAACAGGAGGATGAGAGGAGCCAAGGTCATCCCTCCCCGAGCTGCTGCAGTAGCTGCCTTTTGTGCTACCAAAAAGACAGCTGGAGCTCTCAGTCCCCCCGATACTTCATGCAAGTACTTCATTCTTCATTCCAGCCACCTTCTTGGTTTGAGGAGTGCTTTGTATCCAAAAGCAAACCTTTTAATATCCTTTCCCGATATTGGGATAGCTTTGTCCATGGGATGTTTAGATATAGCCCTCGAGACGCTTGTGTGCTATATGCAGATATCGCATTCAAAGGCTGGAAGATGATTTCTTCACGGGGATTATCCTACATGTGTCTGAAAAGGGCATGTACTCTCACATGGAGACGATACCTTCTCTAGAGTGACTTGTTATGCAGAAGTTACAGGAAGATGCTTACAGTTAGCGCAGCACATATTTTCTTATAAAAGTGATTCAGCAAAATATTTTGCTAAAAACAGAAATTTAGTCTTTCTATATACCCAGGAAGACCAAAGTAATGTATTGCTATTTTTTATATTTATTGTTGTATTTATATTACTACAAATAATTAAGGATGAAAGTCTTGACTAGGTCATTCACAAAAAATTAAAAATTTTTGTGACAATTTATTCTAGAATTCTTTTTCTTTAGTTAGGAATTTTTCAGAGCGAATAAGAATTAAGATAACCAAGGTTCAGACAACAAGTTTTCCTCTGCAGCATTTTTGAACAAGGTGTAGCTTAGTATATGCTTGTTCTCTAAGTGGTTGTGAAATATGGAGTAATTTGTTTTAGTGCTTCATTAAGGTTATTAACAAAGCATCACAGGTAATCAAATGCTTTACTGTGCATGGTAGTAAATATCCAGGGTGAATGATAAGGCAAGAAACAAGACTGTAGATATTAGACATTTGATGCTACTAAAAATACAGTTACTGAGGAGTTTTCTACAGTAAGACACAATTTTATACTAATCTGTAACACAGAAAATTGCTAATTAAAACTAATGCCCATTGTGATAGGAAATTTTGGTGGCTTTTTCACCTCGAGCTTGGTTATTTGGGAAGGAACTCATTCCTCTTGTTTCCTCTTGCCTTCAACCTCACAGAATTTACGGAGATATGACAGAATGGTAATGAGATGTGGCAGGTTCAGATGAGCCATGGAAACACCATGAATTAATCTCAGCCCTGTGTCAGTTAGAAGCCATCCGACTAAAAGTCTTCAATGGAGAAAATCCAGCTAACAGTCACTGACTGTTGTATTATGATCAAAACATGGAATCTTTCATCTTTGATGCCATTTGCTTTGTGTGTTGGTTGGTATGCCACAAATGCTTTTAAATGCCATTGGTAAATCTTGAGAGAGTTTGAACAGAAGTTCTCTGAGAACAATGATGCTGACAGAACAAAAAAAAAAATAAGAAAAAGGGATTAGACCAGTCAATAACATACTAATCGGTGCTCTACTGTTCAGCTATAAAGGCTTATTAGTTGGCCATTAAGTTTATTAGACTTTAGTTTTTGATATCAGCTGTTCTGTAATTTTAGCCTTCTGCTATTTTAAGGTAGCCTCAAGCCAATGATACAGTTCTTGCTTTTAAAGGACCCAACACTTTATGTAGGTCTAAAGACACATCTGAGCACTTTTAAAGGATATGCCTACAGTTTAGAGGGTTTAGAGATTCGGAAATGCACAATACAAGAGTGTGCAGTGATCATGTTTTTTTCTGAGCAACAAATCTGATTTTTTTTAATGGTTTTTGCTACTTCAAAAATGTTGTTCTGCTCAGCTAGTGAGAGAAAGAAAACGGGATTCAAAGTACTTCATCAGATTTGTGGTTCATTCAGCATTGTGCACTTTCCCCTGAAAACAACCTGTGCGTCAGCGCTGCAGTTCAGGTGTGATTAGAGCTGATGTTGATATGCCTGCTCCAGCCCAATTTTAGCTACCACCGGTTCCAATTACCATAATATGGGAGTGCGGCACTCAGCATGGTGCTCAAACTTGTCCTGGTGTGCTAAGCAAGGACTTCAGTGGTTACACCTCACTTATCTCTACTCTGCTGTTATTGTGCTATATCCCTAAATAATCTAAAGCACTGAATTTAAGTTAATATGCACCAGTTTTCCAGTCTGATCTCCAACCAAGTCTGCTTAGCCATTTGTATTCTTTTTCTCATAGCTGAATAATACTGCCAGATGAATCTACAAGTAGTTAAGATTAGTTTATAAAATTCTGGTTTCTTGCGTAAAGCCTTATTCGGAATATACTCTGCACAGTTTAGATGTACTTTCTACTTTAAATTTCTTTGTCAAAACTCTTACAGAGGAGACTTCTCCTTCTCTTGAACTTTTAGCAAGTGATATATTAACAGCACACCTAGAGCACTGGATTTACCATATGAATTTATTTAAAAATAAATTTCTAAGTCTTTATCATGTAATCGGAGGCTCTACTTTTTGGACACAATCCCAAAAGCAGCTTAAACATGTTTATAATGTATGGCATAAATTTTAAAGGGCTGATGGACATTAACAAAAAGCTGCTTGAATTATTACAATCAAATGGCTAAAAAAAAGTTCTTAAGAAGAAACACCTTCCTGAAAGCACAAACCAAGTCTCATTGCAATACACCACAAAAAATGCTTCAATATACCAATTCTGTATTTATCATTTTGTATGGATCCGTGTCTGAAAGAGTTTGACAAATTTCACTACCATATATTTATGTTGAACTTGCTGTCTCATTCTGTTTAGGCTGTGCTGGCTACTATTCCTTAAGTAGGATTTGCTTGAAGACACTGTAATTAATGATGGTGCATTTAAATGAGCCTTTTAGACATGGAAAGTATAAATGATACCTGCGAGTACTATAGTTAGTTACACTTACATAGAAATGGAGGAAAAGTATGGGCTTTATGTGATACTTTTACACTCCATAGATCTGTTCTTAATAGTATTATGTACTTCAGACAAATGTGTGTGTATATCTATTGATCTTGCTTGAGAACTCCAGTCAAAGTGAAGTAAACACACAGCATTAAACCTTGTAGGCTCCACAGCCGTTTCTAAGAATATGCTCCTAATATTCTTGGACAATGGAAAGAAAGTACTATAGAACTGAAAGTACCATAGGTAATGGAAAGTGAAAGGAAAGGGATACTTCAGCCTTGTAAAGAGGAGTTCGTTTAGCATGTTACGGCGTATCTATCACAGGCTCTGATGAGTATTGTGCTTCTATACATGCAATTCTTGTGATTCTTGAGTTGAACGGGTGTAGATTTCATCAGAATAAAGATTTGAGGGCACCTAGAGAAATAAAGTAAAAATAAACAACACATTTTTATATGTTTATAGAATTACTAATTCACATACTTTCACACACACACACACCCCAATTTTAAAAGCACTTTCCAAGACTATCTAATATTTCCTCTGGTTCCATCCAGTAAGAAACAAAAAAAAAAAAAAGTGACCATTACTTGTGGTTGCAGTACAGTCTGAGAAGAATCCCACTGTAACAATGTGCATAAGGTTTCTCCACCCTCCTCTTGTCCCTGTAGAACTGGGACCATAAATTCAACTTTGAATATCAGGTGACCTTACCAGCACTTACAAGAAATGAGCCTTCCTCAGTAATGAAATCTGGAGTATTATCAGACTTCAGGTTAATATAATCTTTTGACTTGGTCATAATCCATTTGTTAGTGTCTGCTTATGTCATTAGTGGCAAAGCTCGCGTGAATGTGTGTGGAAAAATAATCTGGAAGTGCACACAGCTATCACAGTAATATCAAGAATACACACTAGTATCACCTGAAGCAATGCGTTCATTAAAAACTAAACACGAAAGACTGTACTTTTCATATTTTTGTAAGAGGAATCCCTGTACTGTGTGTTTAATGAAACTGAAGCAAATATAATTATTCTTTTTTAGAAAAAAAAAGTTTTGGGTTGAAAAGTGCTGAAAAAGTAATTCTAAGTTTTGCACCATCCGCTTGGAGAGGAAAAGTGTTCAAATTACTTGTCTGTCCAACTTAAATATGTAGTCGTAAAATACTGATTACTGTTAATATTTGCAGGTTGATGTCAAATAACTATTCCATTTCAAGTAACTGTAATTCGATCAAACCTAATTTTGTATGAAGAAAGAGAATGGGCTCAAACTAGTTCTTAGCTCTGTATATTAGGATGCCAGAGCATGGGATTGATCTCATAATGAAAATAGATTAAACTGTGAAGAATTTAATCATTGTGTGTGAGTGAAATTTACCAGCATATATTTTTTTCCCTGGAATTCATATCTATGATGTAAAACAATGCATCAAAGTTGTACACAAAGATTTACGTGTTACGCTTGCATCATGGTCAAAGATAGCAAGTTTCTTTTGGAATTTTGACTCTTAGAGTGTGATAATAAGTATAACACACTTCGATTTAGTGCAAGAGTTCCTTCTCACATTTGTGGTGATTTTCTTTGGAGCACCTTTCTAATCGCAGTATCCAGTTACATATTTCGTAATGTCGCTACTGCTTTAGTGCGTTAGGCACCTTTGGTTTTGCTCAGTTTGAATTATCCATCGAAGCTCAATCCTGTATTTGTCTGCCAAAGTTTAGATGCTCAAGATAGAAAAATTTATCTCTAGCGCTGTGCAAAGAACGAGGTCTGTTGGCATCCAGCAATTTACAGTTAGTTGTCAGTAATCACAGCTAGAGGATGGCTTCTGCAATAGGAAGTTGCTCTATTATATCCTTTCTCAAAGCAGTATTCCAAAAAATTTACATCTACTTTGTTATGGCATAAGAATTGTATTACTTTTTGATTCTGAGTTTATTATACATTAATGTTAAATGTTAATGGGGATGGGAGGTTACTAGCTGAAATACATGTTTCAAATCACAATAAAAGAACATTCTTTTTGGAATTACCACTTTTGAAATTAAATTTATGAAATATTGCTGTAAGCAAAGATCCTCATTCCTGTTCACTGTTTGCTTTCAATTCCTTTTTAATTTTTTAAAAATATTTACAGAAATGCTTAAATTTAATTGAAGAAATAAAACTTCCTTTTTGTTTTTCTTTCTAGTTGTTAAATATAGAATTGAGATACTGACTATTTAAAACCTATTAATAGTTAAGTGGTTAGAAGTGTTCAGTGGAGAAAATCTTTCTCTGATACAATACAATTAATTACGTTATTGGAGTTCTTATTGTCCTTTTACTGAAAGTTACACATTTTATGGCATTTTAATTTTGCATATAGATTCTTTTTCTGCAGTAATATCCTCACAGCTGCAATCCTTTATTCAAGGAAAGAACCCTGTTGAAGCCAATGAATATGTTGTGTGTGAATCACTGCAAGACAGGGGCTGTAAAAGATCTGTTCATATCTTCTGATCTGTAACAGGCCATCCCATATTATCTACAGAAGGATAAGTAATAAAACTATTTCTGGTGCAGAGACTGAATATCTAGCGTATACAGATACTAAAGAAACACGGTATTTTTTTCTCATTCTCCTTCTTTCTCCTTGTAAGACTTCTCAAGCTTCCTAAAGAAGCGTGCTCTGCCACATTGAATTCAAATTCCCAGTCATTATACATCTTGAGTAAAACCTTGGCCTTTGTTCACAGACTGCCCTCTCCTTCCTGCATCCCTTGTTGCCTTCTGGCTGAAATAATGGGCATAATGGTCAGTGTAGCTGTTACGCAGAGTATAAAGGAGGTGGTAAATTTCTTCTTGAATGAGTGCTTGAATATTAAAGTCTTTTTCACTTCTGAAATATATTTCTATAGTACTTTGTCATATTTCTCTATCACTTCTACCCACCTTTCAGCAGTTTCCCACCTTAAAGCCAAATTTCAGGTAAACAGTGCTATAGCAACAACATGTACGTGGCTTTCCCATTTTGCAGTTAATATATTGTAGTTACATTAGAGTCTATATGGACACATACAAAAACAAAGATTAAGCCTTCCTTGTATTTTTGCCTGTTTCCTTAGGAATACTCTAATACTGATGACCTTTGGATGCTTTATGTTTCTATTACAACCTTTGTTCCTAATGCTAGAAAATAAGAAAGGTTAGCATGTTTTTTTAAGATTTTTAATATAGACTTTTGGGTTTATACATCCTTAAATTTTTTAGCAGAACTTTTGTATCATCTGTTTTCCGACACTATAAACAAGAAATAATAGGATTCAACATAAAATGAAGCTAGCGTGGTGGAAAGGTCAAAGTATCACAGTTTACAACCATCTTGTGTCAAATATATAAGGCATTGAAATATCAATACTATACTCTGATGACACAGTACGGGACAAAAATGACACCAATATAAATCTTTTCTCTTAAATATGGTTGTTGGGAAGAAAAAGGGGAGAATTTAACTCTCTCAGCTAATGAAACAATAATCTAAAAAGTTTTCACAGAAATCTTTTGATGAAATGTTTTCTAACTAGGAAATCTTAGCTAGTCTAAACCTAAAATTCTGCAAATATGTTAACTTTGGCAAAACTTTTGTCAGCTGGTTACCTATGCTCTTGGAAGAAAGGAAATAGATAGAGACAGAGCTTCCCCACCCCCACCACTCTGAAAAAGGATGCATGGGATGTGATAAATGCAAACTGAAGCTGCTGTCTTGTCTGATTCGAACCATCAACCTGAGCTTTGATGGTCCACAATTTCCAGATATGTCTAGTATCCCACAATTCTTCCCCTTTCATCAAGACGGTGCTTGTTTTGGAGGTCATCTAGTACCATACTGGGTTTTTGACCACTAGGTTGGGGTTTCTCTCTGCAGAGAAGAGGTCCGGTATAGAAAGGTCACGGACTTGGCAAATCCTGGACAGATGGTATTGGGGAGCCGAAGAATAATGCTTTAAATGCACAAGAGGTCCAAGATGTCTATGGGACTCTGATTTGCTATATAGATGCTGCACAGTATTTATGGACACATATATCCAGGAAAATGGAAGGGAAAGTGGGAGCTGCTGCATTTTGAATTTCAAATTTTAGTATGGCGTGCTAATCATTGGGATTCTTATCCCTCTAAGCAAGCTGAAATTTCCCTCTCTGGTTTTCCTTTTTTTGCTTGTTTGCTTTTCTCATTATTGCTGAGATTTGGAAGGAAATCAGAACTCTTTAGTGACATGGAATTTGTTTTCTAACCAGACTTCTAACCAGTTTTCACACTAAATGAAAAACAAAGAGTAAAGGGCATTTTATAAGTCCATTTAAATGCTTAATCAGGGATTCTCAAACAATTTGTAGAAGAGACATAGATGAATTAACACTTTAAAAATTGAGAGATGTCCAACAATTAATTAAATCAGAGCTTGAACTTTCTGTCCAGGAAAGTTTAGCTGATAAATTTTTGATCCACTTTCAGACATTACAACAACAGGTGATTGCTCCTGTGAAATGAGTAATTCACAACATGAGAATAATTGATAACACTACCAGATTTAAACTGGGTGTAATTTTTTGGATAGGCCTACAACTTTTTTTTAACATTTAATCTTTCCCTCAATACTAATTCCCATTTAGTATATTCAGTTCCCTGTGTTCACCTGAATGATTTGAAGGGGGAAATACAGTGAAGATTCTTTTATGAATGCCCATTCTTAGCTAACTACATTTAAAAAGATAGTTAAAATTAAGATATTAATAAAGTCAAGTATGGAAATGTAGCTCAGTTGCTTATGTTGAATTTTTTATATCCATTACAATGTTGTGAATTTCCCTCTGAAATTAATTAGTATTATTACACTGGCAAAGGAATGTCTCTATACAGGGAATGCTTGCAGTATAGAGGTAAAATTAATTATTTTCAAAGGGTAAATATCAAGATTTTAATGACATGTTTTGTAGTTGCCAGCTAAGAGATTTTCCATGCGATAATTTTCCAAATGAGCCTGAGATCTTGCCAGATACTGGCAGGGGAGCTTGCATGGATTCTGCTGAATTTCAGCACTTACGTAAGATCTATGTTGAAAGCCAGATTTATTCACTCTTACACATGTTGAACAATATCTTGTTTTATACTTGTTACCATCGTCTCCTTGAGGTCTCATTTGGAAGAAAAAGATTAAAAAAGAAAACAAAGAAGGGCATTACTTTTGTGGAATAGCAAATAAAGGTATTTAAGGGAGGGGTCAGGTGATTTAATCGTACAATGAAGAAACTACTCCCTTGGCTCTAGATCACTCAAAGAACAAAGATGAGGGGTAAGGAGGAGAACAAATTCTGAGCAGAGTAAGGGAGACTGATAACATAGGTTAATGGAAAGGTTTGGAGTACCTTCTGACTGTATATTACTTACTGCTGTAAAATACATGTGGGCTGGGTAAGCAATCTTTTACTTCAGAAGTCACAGCTTGACAAACTGAACAGATGATTGCATGTATGTTAACTGGCTCTGCTACAAAAGATGTATCCATAAAAGGTACTCTAGCATGTAAACTGTATGCAAACAGAATGATTTCTTATTGCTTTCTTCAAACTCTTCCCTCTATAGAACATACATCTCCCTGTAAATTCCACACAGGTTGCTATACCAGACAGCTTAAAGAGTTCGAGACAGAGAGATTGTTTTGCTCTGTGAACAAACATGGTGCAAGTTAATATCAGCTACAGACAGTAGAAGAAAGCTTTCTTTTTAAAAAACAACATGGAGAGGTCAGAAGTATGTCAGTGTTGCAGTGCTAAGTGTAAAAATCTGGATGGTAGGAGTGAAGGTGAAGAAGGATGCTCTACACGTGCTTATCCAGCCCCTTCTGATCCTTCCATTTCCCCTTACTTTCCCACACGTCCTTAATATTCTTGTAATCACATACTGCAGCCATGTTTAATGGCTAGCACTCTCTGAAGTGTATCATACAGGGCACTTTAATCTGGTTTGCTGGTTTTAAATATAACATTACAGCAAACACTGAAACAAAGGTGAAAAACTTGCAGTGACACTTGCCTTCTTAGGATGCTCTATGGGACCAGTAGTATCTATGCAGAGAAGTGATTTTGGTCTGTCTTCAGGACAAAGACATGTCTGATAGAAGATGCCAAATAAGAGATGGATGTTTGAATTTCATCATAGTAATGGTTTTACCCTACCACTGTTTCAAACTAATCTCACTGAGAGGCCTGGACATAATACTGAATACTCTGGGAAGTGTGAGGGCTGTAAGTGCTGTTGCTTTTCAGAGCTCTTTATCATTCTGCTTCTTACAGCCCTCTTGAATGCTATTGTAAATATTGTGCTGACACTCTTGGACCACTGAAGGCATGAGTTCCCTGTAGCAGAGTAAACTCTGAACTTTTAAATGTTTTTGCAAACCTTAACCAGGCAAGACTCTGGTGGAAAACTCAGCACCAAAGAAAAAAAGAAATGCTACATTGAAATAACAGTTTTTTCAGCAGAAAAGAGGGAAATAAATGAATATTCCAAATGCAGACTCGCTTGAAACATCTGTAACTGTGTAGTTTTCAAAGTTTTCAATTATCACTTACCATACATGCAGTTTATTAGGAGAAGCCTGATAAATTTCTGTTCTAACAGAAATACTCTATTGATTTTTATTTTGGGATTCTTTTTACCTAATTGCCCTGAGGCTTGCATATATCTTACTCTATTTTGTCCTTATTTTCTGCAATAGTTCTCTTCCAAACATCAGTGCTTCTGTCTGAAGGATGATGTAACTGCATACAGTAGTTATAAAGATGTCTGAATTGCCAGGACAGTGGCACTTCTCTCATCTGCTTCTGAATGCAAAGAAAAATAACAGTGTGGAGAAGATCCAGATTTCCCCAGAACACTACTCTTCCCCTAGTATCCCACCAGACTGACTTTGGTTCCTCTTGGCGTTATCACCAGTTCCCCAGTAATTTTACTTGTAAAACGTCTGACCTACACCAAATGAAGGTTTGCCCCACATTTTAAGATGTATTTTAAAAACATATTGTTCCTCATTCAAAAATATCTACTTGTATGTTGCTTAAAAAGAGAAAAATTTGCTATAAACTACTGGATGTTTCTTCTATAGGAAAGGAAGATTACAATACTGCTGAGTAGCTAATTCTCTTTTACAGGTGGCACTAGAAATGTTAACTCTGATTATGACCACTAGGTTCCTGCATGTATTTGATTTCTGCCTAAACACGTTTGCATAGACGACCCATCCCACACACCACTGATATTTTTTTGTTTTATATAAAAGTTTTCATTTTACAATTCTGAATCATATGCACTTCATGTTCTTCAATTAACATGTAAGAATCTCTCTGCAGAATGTTATCTTTTCCTGCATAAGTTCCTTCATTTTACGTGATCTTTTGCTATTTCACTTTAAATAAAACAAATGTATTAATGGTTTAGAGCTGAGAATCATCTTTCCTAGCTAAAGAGAAATTATGGGAATAATCCAATGATTCTCTCATTCTTGCATGCTAGATAAGGTTTTGGGAAACCTCTGAGAAGTGCGTAATGTTTACAGGATTGAACTGTGGCTGATTAACTAGTAAAAGTGATCAGCCCACTTCTGACCCGCGGAAGTGTTAGAACTACACTTAGCTGTGCTGCAGGAAATACCCTGGGATTTCTGCACCAAAATGTTTTATAACTATCAAAATTGTCTTTTATTTCCATCTACTATAATATTTTCTACAGAGTCCCATGGCTACAGCACGTTTTTATGGGTTTTTTTGGTTTTTTTGTTTTTTTTTTTTTTCTGGTGTGACACCAGGGGAGGCAGAAGCAGTACTCTGCGTAACAAGCAATGAACCAGCCACTGATTTGCATGGATTTTTGAAGGGCTGTTTTGTGTCAATGGCTATTGCTAGGTTTTAATTCTCCTATGAAGCAAAGACTTAACAGTCTTAAACATTAAGAAAGAGAAAGAGATGGCAAATTCATTTCACTTAAATATATTCTTAAGCTCAACCACGGGTTATAGAAAGAATAAGGAGATACCCTATGAATTTGTAGTCTATCAATCTGTCACTGGTCATGTTAGAAACAAGTTACTGTATACGTGATTATAAGGATGAGTGAATTAATTAAAAGACTTCAGATCCTCAGAGGAAATTGCTGTGTGAGTACAGAGATAAATTTTATCTGTTTCTAGCCTACTTTTTATGTGCTACAGTAGATAGAACATGCTATTCTTAAAGTGACTGAATATACATGTAATTCAGTCTCTCCTTGATTTCCAGAGTACATGACTGTCCTTTATTAATGTGTCAAAGTATTTTGTGATTATTGAGTGTAAATTTTTCTATACGGTAAATGTAACCTATTAGGTTTTTGTAACTTTGCAGTGATAAACCCGTATGTGTCAAATTCATAGGTATTTTATCACTCAGATCAGTACATGTTGAGTTCAATATATGCACCACAATCTGTAAATTGTGTCTAGATAAATAGTGAAGATATTTTTTAAAAATTTATAAAATGTTTTAAAGGAACAATTTTTTTACAAGATTCAAAGAAACTTCACTTGATCATTGAAAAAATTAGCTTTCATAATATTTGTTTAATACTGTGGGGCTGCTGCAGCAAAGACTGCATCAAACTGAGTTCTTACCACAGGCACCAAAGTCTTTTGGTCCTTTAGACTGCTCTAAGTGTAAAAACTATAGAGAGGGCTGGTAAAAAAAAAAAAAAAAAAGAGTTCTTGAAATCCGTACCATTGAAGCCCTGACTCTTCCCATTCAGCAGGACTTTCAGTCTGTGAACATCCTCCGGGCACCCCATGTTTCCCTTGGTGGTGCTTCCTGGACATGGTCACTGGTTTCTCACAGTTGCAGTGGTGCGACTTTATGGAGCAGTTGCTCAGAGCTTGGCCAAACAGGAAAACTGAAAAGTGAGGAAAGCCTAATGCCAAGACCTTTTTAAAAATGTGGTTCCCGTCGTCAGGTTTGTAATCCCTTGTTGGAAATGTTCTTTCTTTTGAGAAGCACTGAGTGTGTAGCAGCTCCACTGAAAAGAATAGAATATCTTTGGTGCACAACAGTTTTTTTATTTTGAAAAGCAAGGTTTTCAGGAGCCAAATCTTAGGCGTACAAAATACTAAAACTGCATTTCTGGACTTTCTGTACACTCAGAGTCTGATGCTTATTGCAAAGCCAGCCCCACCTTTCCCAGCAGCTCAGGAGAAAGACTTTCACTTAGTATCTTGGATTTTCTTGACTTCAAGCCAGGCTTAAACCTTCTGATTTCCCTGAGGAAAGGAGGGTGGGGGGCATAACACCCAGGGGCCCTCCAGCCCTCACCTATATGAGCCTGTGGGTCAAGGCCGACTTCAGCTCTGTATTTTGTCATGCCAATCTCTGATATAAAAATACTAACTGCCTTTTCAAGGGCTTTTTGGGATTCAGGCTACACACTGATAAACTAAAAGGCATCCAGATACCCAGACAGACGATGCTATATCTGTATAAGGAAACATTACCACTTTAACTAGAATTTAATTTTGATTAAAAGTTTTGTTTTAATAAAGAAAAACTTTTCTCTCTGAGCAGGTGTACTGAAGAAGGCTGGTATCTGTTTGCAGACAGCTCGAATGGAGAATTTGGTGACATCGCTGACATCGCTACCCCAGTCATCTCCCTTACGGGGCCCAAATGCAAAATTATATTCTGGAACCACATGAATGGTTCAACAATAGGTTCTCTGGAGGTGCGGAGATGTTCCTTGTTCTGGGTTGTGTAGTTTTTTTTACTGCCTGAAATTGCTGTGAGAAAATTCATGCCTTGTCATTTAGTTTTATTAAAGCCTAGGTTGCTAATAAATGAAGACACATAATTGCTAGCACTTCACTGCTCTCAATATGTTATGATCTGCAGGAAGCATTAGCTCAAGTAAACTGGGGAAAATGTAACTTTCTACTATAATCAAAAAGTGTGGCCTTTCTATCTAGATATACCGTGGTTGGAACTTCCATACAAGAAAAATCCTTGTACTGCACAATACCCTTTCACACTGAAAAGCATCAGTAGATATTTGGACATCGAGGTCTTTGGCTGAATGTGGGAACATGAAAAAAAAAAGTAATTGTAATAAAATTTGCTGTAAAATTTTATATAAACTGTTTATTCCTCTGAAAGCTTAACATATATCTTTCAGAGGTTAATTATATTAATGTAAACAGCATTGAACCATTTCTAGGACATAACTGTAACAAACTTGCTTACCCATACCCTTTTCTTCACTCCAGTTAAATAAAAGGACTTCTGTAAAGGAAATGTAACTCATTCAGCAGCTTGTAGATTAAATGACTGACTGTAAAGTGGATGAATAAAACAGCAATACTGTTCTCAACAATTTTTTTTTGCCACGCATCTGAGTAACCATAACAGGATTTCCCATGAATGTTACACAATAACTACAGCATCTGAAATGGATTGAAAAAAACTCTCAGGATAAGTTACCCAGTCACCTGTATCAAATTAGATGTAGCCAATATGTGTGAATTTCATTGTAAAAATAAATTCTCACTAGCTTGGCTACTCTGAATAACAAAAGGCAACTATAACAAAAAGCTGGTAGAATTCAAATTTTTTGAAGATGAAATTAAAATATATGTTGACATGAGAATGGAAATCTAAGATGTGTTGTCCTTCACCCCGTGTATGTGACTTGCTAGATATTCAGAGGAAGCACCTTTTGCATTTTCTTGAATTTCTCTAAAAATTTTTTGAAGATATCACTGTATTTCTCTCAAGTAAGTGAAGATCTTTCTAGGCTGCTTGGCAAGTAGTCAAAGTTCAATTTATCAGATTTAATGGGAAATAAGACTCAGGACAGATCAATTTGCTTTGAGACTTGTTTGCATTTACTCCATTGTTCTGGGTTTCTTTAGAGTCTAGGAACCCATGTTACTTGGAGTCAAGTCTACAGAGTATTTTGTAGAAATTAACAGCAAATTCTATGGAACCACGCCCAGTATTACCACCAAAAAAGGCAAATGTATGTAGATATTTATTTTTTCTCAGTTTCAACACAGGGAACTCCAATTTCCCTCTATTCCTTAACTACTTTTTTCAGTTATAGCTTAATTGATTTTAAGATGTACCGAAGAAAAAGCATGAAACATTTGCATTTTTAAAATTGTATGTAATTACCTCTTTTAATTGCTTAATTAGGAAATTAATAATGAATATAGAATAACTCAGAATATAAAATTACTTATGTAATTTCCCATTATTTTTTTTTCTAAAGGTGCTAAGTACTATATGAATGTGAATCTCTCTGTGCTTAAAAATCACTAAAGGCCTTTTATCCATCTCTTCCCCCAAGACTACCACATTTTTATTTAATTCACAAGGTTGGATTTTTTTGCATGTTAGTCTGCATCCATGCTGTCAAATGTCATGTAGGATGCATTGAAGACTTTCCTGTTGTCTGCATGAATGCCTGTCTCCTTGTGGTTTTATGACTTTCTTAAGCATTGATTAGCTGTTGCTTTATGGGGCCACCTCAGTTTGAATATTTGTTGAAACCATTTTTCTCTGGTTTCTGCCCTCTGATTTGGCATGGGTAACTCTACCAAAGTATTAGGCGTGCTTTTTCAATAACTTGTAATTGAAACGCATAGGGCTTCAAATTGCATTGAGGGCACGTGGAAGCTTTGGATTTTGATAGCAAATAAATTTATGGGCATGTTTAACTCTAAAATTATAACCTTTAGCAAGATATGATAGAAAATATGAATTTCTGATGAAGGACTTGGGTTTATAATTCAGTAAGTAACTTACAGTGTATGTAAAAGTACGTATGTATGCGTCTACATAGTCACACACATTTATATCTATAGTCATAGAAATATATAGTTTGTATGTGAGTGTAAGAAAAATCTTTTCTTATTTGGCACCATTTATTCTCTCAAATAATATCTTTAATCCCTGTCTCTCTCCAATTTATTTTTTCCCCTTAGAACTCATGTCTTCTGCAGGCAGTTCTTGTCTATAAAGCCAGCTGTCACTTTGTTTTTTCTATTCAATTTAATATATTACACCTGTTTCTCTTGTTCCTCTGGAATGAAGGCTCCTCAGTGTGAGGATCTTCTCTTTGCTTGGCAGAGCTTACCTGTTATGCAATATCATATACACTCACGGGACTGCATAAATTTTCAAAAAAATCCTTTTTCTTTCATTAAGATGAAAAATGCCTGGGCTGCCCTAAGAAGATTACACAGAGTAGCAATAAATCCTTGAAAGCAGAAGTGGTTCAGCAACTGGTGAACTGATATTTAGCTCTGCAAGTACTGGCTGGAGACACAGGTTGATACACTTCATCAAACACCCATCTTGTCGTTATTGTCAGCTCGGTTGAATTTGGATGCCCAAGAGGTTGGAGCAAAGCATATTTAGGACTTTGTGCTCAGGTCAAAAAGTGTCATCTTTCCCCAATTCAGTGGCTATTCACAGGGGTAAGGGTATTTAAGAGTCTGCCACTGGCCAAACAGATAAAATTTGGTCTTTAGAAGAAAATAACAAGTTTTTGTTTGTAGAAGAAAAAATTAATATATTTTTCAGTAACTCTTGTTGTTATTGTTTTTTTCTTGTTTTACAAATGGCTCCCAATCCATTAATGAGCAATTTTTATTTGCGGCTAGCCACTCTGGATAAATTAATGGGATAAGTTAGTCCAGGTAAGATTCTGGACTGATTATACTTATGAGGAGAGAAGAAAACGTTAAAGCATTATTTTCTTAGAATAGTCATTTACACTGGAAAATCCTTTTGAGTCAGATAGGACATTAAGAAAAGGTTCTTCACTGAGAGGGTGGTCTATCACTCTAACAGGCTCCCCAGGGAAGTGGTGATGGTACCAAGCCTGTCAGAGTTCAAGGAATGTCTGGATGATGGTCGAAGTCATATGGTTATTTTTAGGTAGTCCTGCTAGGAGCAGGGAGATGGACTTGATGATCCTTTTGGGTCTCTTCCAACTCCAGAAATCTATGATTCTATGATATTTAATGATGGTATAGAGATAAGTTGTACAAGATACTCTCATATTTTTGTATACAGTTAAGGAACCTAAAGTGAGTTGGTAACAGAAAGATTTTTTGTGACCTAGAATTATTTCCTTTTTAGGTACTCTGTAAAACCCGTAACAAGACTTCTAAACTGTGGACTCAAAGTGGCAGCCAAGGTCCCCAGTGGAACAGAGCAGAAGTGTTTTTAGGAATTCGTTCAGATTTTCAGGTATATATTCCTATATTATGTGCTCTCTGCATAGCTGGCTTTAGGTACTTTTATATTATGCGTTCTTCACCTCCTCATTTCCCTTTTTGCTTCATACATGTAGTGTACCTCCCCTTTTGAATAACAAAAGACATAATTTTGGCTGGCTGATCAGTTATCTGAGCTGAACACAAAGTTTTGGAAGTTTCTCACTCCCCTTCAATCTCAGACTGACATACAATTTTTAAGATGGAGAAGCCTTTCTATCCTTGAATGCAATTCAGGATAAACTATTCCACTTCCTTCTCCTTAGTGTGTAGCAGTATTACATCTGTTTATGAAAAAAGAGTCTTGAGTATGATGTTCGCTTTGAAATAGGAGCTGATTCCTAAGCCTCTTAGAGATACTTAGTCACAGGTATACCATGCTTAGTTGTATCTCTGTAAAAAAAAAACCCCAGAAACAGCCAGAAATGAATTTAAAAATGTGTTACATTCTCTGGTACTTCTGTCTTAGATGGCTTTTAATGAAACTTTAACATTCTTTTTGCATTAATGAGAATAACTGATGAATGACTTGGGCTAGTCTTTTTCACGCTTACTTTGCAGAAGTAGATGGAAGGCTTGCTATTAATTCAGGAGAAGTGGGGACTAGTATCAGGTTTTGTTGCTCATTTTTTTTCCCCCCTTTTCTGTACATGGTTGATATTAGAAGATGGTCCTTCAATAACTATAGTGACAGATCTGTACAAGCAGTAGTACAAACTTTCATGGGGTTGTGCTGTGACAGTAAGAATTGACCACTTCCTATTTCAAGATTTGCGAGGACTGTCATAGTCTGTGTTCTGTTCATGTTGCATGTATAAGCTTTTGTATATCTTAACCGTGTCCTACTGTAACAGCTCCATAATTTTTATTAGGTTGTTTTCAGGGCAAAACGTGGTGTCAGTTACATGGGAGACGTGGCAGTGGATGACATTACCTTTGAAGATTGTTCCCCTTTGCTCATCCCAGACAGACCTTGCACATCAGAGGAATTCACATGTGCCAATAAGTACTGCATCCCAAAGGATAATTTGTGTGATTTTGTAAATGATTGTGCAGACAACTCAGATGAGAGCCCTACTATTTGCAGTAAGTATGGTAGTTTTTTTTAATATAATTATCATAAATAACTGTGCCTGCTGTGAATTGTTATTACTTTGACTACTTCTGGCAGCTCATCAGATAAGAAAGCAAACAAGAAGGTAATAATTTAATTCTAGTCCTTGGCTTTTAGGGATTTTAAATTACTATTATTTAATCTGAAATCATATGATAGAAAACAAAAAGAGCTGTTAGTGAATTTCTTAAAATAACTCAAAAAGCAGCTGTCTTTAAAAGCAGAATAAAATTCTCCTGTTTTCCATATGAAAAGAATGTATTGAGGCTGAAAAAAATACTTCAAGCATAATACCTTTGGGATATGAGGGACCTACATCCTTTGATATTTCAAGGATTGGCAGGTATCTTAGCAGATAGTTTTAATCTGAATACTGTACAATTTTGGTTTTACAAGAGGTATCAAGAAACAGCATCTGTAGTATCAGATTCAAAGAACGTTGTTTCATATCAAATGGGTTCTCCTCTGGAGAAATGGATCACAATATGTCATACTAACATTTTTTTCTAGTACAATTGTGGGAAATACTCACACAGTCAAATCTGCATTGTTTGGTACTGTATGAACAGTTGCCTCATTTTTATTGAGATTATGAAGATACTTTATCTCAGTGAATACAATTCTATGAAGCAAAGGTACGCTCCTATGAAGCTAAGGTACATGGCAAAGGGACTGTGTTTTGCAAATTATTTTCTTACTATTAAACTTTTCAGTGATTTCCAAACCAGGAAGAGCATGCCCTCTACAACTACCTGAAAGGAGGTTGGAGAGTGGTGGGTGTTGGCTTCTTCTCCCAGGTGAATAATGACAGGACCAGAGGAAATGGTCTGAAGCTGCGGCAGGGGAGGTTTAGGTTAGATATTAGGAAGAATTACTTTACTGAAAGAGCGGTCAGGCACTGGAACAGCCTGCCCAGGGAGGTGGTTGAGTCACCATCCCAGGAGGTATTTAAGAAATGTCTAGATTTAGCACTTCAGTGCACGCTCTGAAGGGCAGAGATTGTAGGTTGTTGGGTGTTGAGGTTTTTTTGGTTCTTTTTTTTTGTGTGTGTGTGTGTGTGTGTGTGTATGGTTGGACTTGATGATCTCAAAGGTCCTTTCCAACCATGAAGATTCTATGATTCTATGTCACTAAGTTACGGATGAGTTCAGATCCTCTGCAACTATAAATGAGGAGTATATCAAGTTGGAAATACTCGGTTGAAAAAGATTCTCCTATTTTGGCTTTTATTTCTGAACTACTTAAAAGCTGTTTACCCATGACTTTTTTGAGTTTTATGGATTGTCTGTATTTCCCATGAACACCATCAGCCAAATAAAGACTGAAGCATCAGGGGCAAGATGGTTCAAACAGGCTGATGGGATTTAGTTTTGCAGTGCCCTAAAGTAAGTATTTAATTGTGATTCCTCATTGGAAAAGAGATGAACTGAAACAGTCCCACAAAGAAAATGCCTTCATGTGAAGTGATTGTTTTACTCTATATTTTTAAGTTTAAAAAAAAAAAAAAATTCTTTAAAAAAGTTAGGAAAAGAACTTTCCTGACTGCATTTTAACAGGAAGATATACAATGAAGTATTAAGGAGCACAGGAGTCATTACTGGGGTGAAACTTCTGTGTCAACATGGATTTTGCCTCAGATAAGAAAATAATGCCATTTCATAATGTCTAATTGTGCTGTAAAATGCTTAGTGACCAATTGTGGCTTTCTTTGTTAGGTCTGGGAGTGCTTTATTCAATAGGATTTTCAATAACAGTGTCAGAAATTAGACTGATTTTTTTTTTCCTTTATTTTTTTTTCCAGTTTTGAAATAGGTATGCCACTGTAAAACTCCAATATGGTCTGGAGAATTTGAGGATTCTTCTATTGGTGCTGCCTCTGCCTTATATATTTAATAAAGTAGAAATACCTAATATAGCACTTGCTGAAAATACACTTAACAGAAAAATGCTAGTTCTGTTTTCACAGCTTTTTCATGAGGCAGGCTGCCTCTGAAGAGAACATAATGATAGGAAGCACATACTTGCACTCTTTGTGAAGATTTTTTCATTCCTTGCAGCCATCAGAGAAGAGTTGTTTCCCTCACTGTTGAACCATAGAACCACAGCTTGAAAACCTCAAACTCAGAAGCCCAGGGGAGGCTTTAGCAAGGCAAAGCATGGCAGACCAAAGCATAGGAAACCAGAAATAGGCAGTTTTGCCTAGGCATGGCAATTGTGTTTAAAAAAAACATGAAAACTGTACAGCTTCAAGACATCTCCATAGTACCTTTTAGCAGTAGGCCTTCCTTGATCTCAAGGTCTAACTGTAGACATTGTTTGCTATGTGGACCAAGAGTCACCATATATTTGTTAACAAAATATTTCTGCACCATGTTAAAAGAAACTAGTCCCTAATGTTTGTAATATTTCTGAACCTCCAGAATGTTAATAGGACTATGTCACACGATGATACTCACCATGTCTAATGAGAAATGTCTAGACAAAGCCAGTGCTGCTGAGATATAAACTGTCCTCATAAAGCTGTTAAATTACTGTTGCGAAATCTATGCCTTGGTTTTATTTGCTTTGTAGAGGGCTCTTTTTAGCTACTTGCACAATGTCAGTGCCGTAAAAGAAGTCAAGTACACGTTTTAACAGATATACTGATTCCTCAAGCGTTTAGAAATTCTATTAGATACTGAATGAATGATCCTTGCTTAGAGTTTTCTTTAACTATGTCACTAGTAATATTTTCTTACTACAAGTATATGAGAACAAAAGAAAACACAACATTGCTGGATAGGTAATGGGTGGTAGCACTCCTTCAACCTTGTTCAGAAACTGCCAGGGTTTGCTTTCTGCTGCTTGAGGGTTTTGCTGTATCAGAGGAAGGTGTCTGAGGCAGCTCTGGTTACATTAAGTTGGGCAGGACTCCTTGAGGTAGAAAGGGTGTTTTATGAGATCTAGTAAATTTAATTTTGTGAAAAAGGCTGTGGGGCAGCAGTGTTTTCCCAGTCTGAAATATGGATTAGTGCCAGTGCAGGTGGCTGTACTTGGTAGGTGTTTGGTTTTGTCTGAGCTTGGTTAATGCTTGGTTTAGCTCATCAGTGTGCTTCTGGAGCAAGTCTCTCAGTTATTCCTGATTATTACGATTTGGTTTGCATCATTGAAGTGTGCTCAAGCATATGAACTAGGCTCCTTTCATTAGAAAAAAAAATTGAAAGGTGAGCTCTAGGAGGATATCAAATGTATTCTAACCACTAATGGTCATTCAGCCCACAGGATTGGTCTATACCACCTCAGTCCTCTTTCCTCCACTGCCCTGCTAAATGCTATCAGGTCCTCAGCATCAGGTGTTTTGCTGTACAGGTCTGCTCCTATAGCTCTGCACTTGTTGGGAATAATATGACTTAAAATAGTTTAAATTTTGCTCCGTTTACTTACTTGATTTATTGCAAAGATTCATTAGGTCTTTTGTGTTCAATATATGATTCATAAACCTACTGTTAAACGTTATTTTTAAATTATTAAGCTCTCATCCTGTAGACTAATTCAGCAGCCCTGTGTCACTGCTCTACAGACAAAAGGCTTAGATTTTCTTTTGTACTTCATTACTAAAAGTTCACAGCTCTTCATAGAAGTGTCTACTACCAAAGATTTAATACACAAGTGCACAGTCATCTCCTGTAACTTGAGCTTCGAAACTGTCTGCCTAAGTTCTCTTTTTCATCACTGCAGTGACTCACTTCCAGGCTGAAGTTAATTTAATTTAAAATTGGTTGTTTGAGTTAGATTAGATAAATTGTCTTCTAGATGTGACTATTTTTCTTTGTTGAATATAGGGATCCTACAAGGACATCTAAATTTAGATTAGGTAACACGCAATTTATAAAGCGTTGGCAGGGCTGTTCAGTGCTCATGCCTTAAGGTCTTGATTCCTGAAAACAGGCCTTTAAAACAAAATGGTCAGTTGCGTGCATGAATTTTATTGACTCGAGATGGAAGTAATTGAAGGAATTTAACTAGGATCGTGAAATACGAAGTAACTAAATGATCATACAACAAAAGATGGGAAGTGACAAATTTTATGGACAGTTACACGCAATTGAGGTAAACTACAACCTATATTTTCCAATCTTTTCGTTTAGCACATCAGGTTTTGGCTTTTTTTTTTTTATTATTATTTCAGATGGCAACATATTTGCAGACAAAGGTGAAAGACAGTGAAGCTATTTTTGCGAAACAGTCCGTATTTTTAAGAAAAAGTTTCTAGCTTCTTTTCCACCCTTGCGACCTCCACAAAGAAAAATTAAACAAAGAAATCTTTCATGCGATTTCAGCATGAAATTTTAGAGGTAGCTGTCTGTATGGTTTTGGTCCACGTGTAAACTCTGTGGATTTTAGCTCCTTGGCCTCATTACTGAGGCTTCTGACCAGCTGCTAATTAAAAAAAAAAAAAAAAAAAAGCTACTTTTAAGTGGCTGAACTTTATAAGACCCCAGAAGAGGCTCAGATTCTGTTTACATTTTACAAGAGAGCTTTTGTCATGTCTTATATTGTCAGAGCAAATAATCCATACAGCTTCCAAATTTATCTTCAAAGCACTTTTCAGCAATAACAGTAAGAATATTCAGAGCACAGTTGAAAGTCTCTTGAAGGCTCTGCCGAAATTCCAGCTTATTTCAGCAAGTTTAGTCTCACTTGGTAATCATTACACTGAAGTTATAGATGCATAGAGGAAAAAATATACACAGCTTAAACTTCTGGAGTGATGCAATTGTCTTAACCTTAATTTATGGGGACAGCTGACTTACCACGCTGTCTATTTCAAGATTGGAAAATCGGTAAAGAGCATGCATGTTGTTTCATATAAAAATCGACCAAAATTATGTCAGCTTTCTCTTTTTCTAGGCATTAAATACAATTTAATGAGAAATGTTGATAATCATTTATGTTTGCATATTGGCTAAGAAATTACATGTGTGAATTCTTCTGGAAACAAGTAAAAGTAAACTAACTGAGGGTGTGATTCAGCTCAAAGTTAGCACACCGGCATGTACGTTTTACCTATATGTGTCTGTATGGAGGTTGAGTCTGCATGGTGCTCAACACATCCATTTGGATGGCTTTCTGTTCCCTAAATATAGGCATTTATTATCATTTTCACCTGACCTTAACATGTTGTTAATAAAGTTTTCTGCAAATGTCTTGGTCGTCCTATGGAGGGCACCAATTGGCCTTTGCCTGTAAGACCTTGAAGAGCCATTCAGCTTGACCTAAAATAGATTGCTGTATTTGGTTTCTTTTCTACCAAGGACTCTGGTAACTATAATGAGATCACAGAGGTGTACCTCATATATTCAGTTTTGTCCTATCCTTTTATTATATCCTAGAACATTAAAAATTATCTGTTTAATAAGATACATGGATATTATTTTTTCTATAGAAGCACTATTTTTTCCTTTTATGGATTTGAGTACTAAGTTATAGTATAAGTACCTAATCAACTTCTTGAAAAAAAAATCTCTTTTCATGTGTGTGCAAATGTCTTTCAGGTACATCTATTGGGCATTGCAATTTTGAGTTTGATCTTTGTGGATGGAAGCAAGATGAAAACGATGATTTTGACTGGAACCTCAGAACGAGCAGTACCAGAAAAATGGGCACTGGACCAGCTACTGATCATACATTACGAGACCCATCTGGTCATTATATTTTTATAAAGAGTTCATTTCTTCAGCTGCCAGGACAGAAAGCCAGAATTTCTAGTCCTGTCCTAAGCAGAAGGAATAAAGACTGCAAGGTATGTGGGGGTGTGGTACTATCAGGAGTGCAGAGTTTTATTTCTAGATTGCACGAAGACAATATTCCTAAATTGAATAGAGATAATCACTGAGATATTTCTTGAGAAAAAACAAACATGTTGCAGAAGAGTCAGGGAAATAAGTCATAAGGAATTCTTATTTCCTTGAAAACATAAGAAAGCGTGTATCTTGTTGGGGGAGAAGAATGATTTTTTTTAAGTAAATAAGTACTCTGGGAGATTCCGATGAAGTTGGCAGTGAATGCAGTGTCTGATTTAGAATATGTCTTATGTGACACCAGACTTGAGTAGCATAAAGCTATGGTAACGGTTTGTGATTTTATGGAGAAAATGTGTATAAATACAGTAACAATTGACTTTCAAAGAATACAACTGCGAATGGAAGGATGTGTGACAGAAGGCTTTGTCACCAACCCTCCTCTAGAGAATGGAGAAAAATAAGCCTTTATTTTCCAGTACATTACAGCACAACGATTTGAGCTTTATCATTTCTCTGCAAACCCGGATTAAAAAGTTTTCTAGTTTTGATATATCTTTTACAGCCTTTGTTAAAATGGCAATATGTAGTTTCATAAGACATGTTTCAGAACACATCTATCAGAATCTGCTACAGGAACAACATGCTGAAAAAGTGAATTTTCCAGAAAGTTGAACTATGTGTTCCTTTGAGATGGTATTTTTCCAAATTTTCATAATCTTTAAGCGTCAAGGCAAAAATGAGTGGTATCTCAGTTTCCAGCATCAGTGTCAAACACAAAATGGAAGTTTAAACATTTATAGTTGCCAAAAATTCTAATTACTAATCAAATTAGTAATAATTTAAAATCAGTAATTACAAACAGAGCTACCGAAATATCTGTATACATTAGTTACCTGGAAAATAATATTGTGCATAAATGGAGCTGCTGTGAGAGGGAAAGTGTTACTTTTAGCCTTTGGAAAATTAGCAAAGGAAAATTTATAAAGACTTTAGAAAATTAGCGAGGCAGGATTGGCTTAACATTTTCAGGGAGAATTTGGGAATGGGTTCCCAGAACTGAAGAAGTGATCTGGAAAAAAAACCAAGCAAACCTAGTGAAAAGATAAAAAGGTATTAGTATATGAAGTTATTTCAACATTTGATTTGATATGAAGGAATTGATATCTCAAATAATTAATTAAGACCTAAAACTTCATCCTAAAAGATCAGACAGTCCCTAAAACTATTTTACTCCATTCTCTGAGTTATTAGAGTTGAAAGAAAGTGTGAACAACAAGTGCTCTAAGTCATATGCCAGCCTAGAATATAGAGTGAAGAATTTTGGAACTACTGTGAGTAAAAACAATATTCAGGCTATTATTTTGCTAATTATTTTGCTATTAACACATGAAGATTAGTCTAACTTGGCAACAAAAGTGTTTGTTGGCTGTCTGCTTTACCCAGTTAAATAAGCTGAAGAGCTCTCTAATGATCTGCCCGTAAAATAGTCACTTTGCTCTCCAGCATTTGGAGCATCTTCACTACCGATGCCACACTTGGAATTCTTACTCCGTCTGTTTGTTGGAGATACTGGTCTAGTAACTTGCCTGAGAGATAATACCAGTGTCTTTATATTTATGGAAGATGTAAAATTTGATTGAGTTTCTCCTGTAAAATAGGGTACATAATAATTTTACATTAGATTTTTGTCCTCATTTTAGAAGTTCACCTTTATACATCTACCTAATAACATTTTTTTAAAAGCCTTTGAAGTGAACTGATTGTGTGATCACCGCACTATGGTCATCAAATGAAGGTTGCCATAGACAGAAATAGTCCTAAACAGTTTTACTGTGTAGGCAGATGACATCTCTGTTCAAAATGTCCCCTCATTTGCCTCTAGATCCATTTTTCTCCTACTTACTACTCATGAGGAAAATCAAAAGTCGTAAAGAGTTTGTCTGACACTTGGAAGGAGTTCTGCTTATGCTTGGGATTTCTAAGCAGTTCATTTGATTGAAATCTTCTGGCTGTTTGAAAACTCTCAAAACTCTTTGTAGATAAGAAAGTCAGGAAGTACTAAACAAAAATGTATTGATTTTATGATCCAAACAAAGCTCTAGTAATTTCAGTATGTCAGGAGCAAAACTTAATCTAGCCATTTCAAAATATCATCAAAATTTGAGCCATAAAATTAGTTACAAGCACAACCAGTTGTTATAATCCTTTTTGCTTTCAAAAACCTATGATAAATTCTTCAGGATAGACCTGAAAAATTAAGTAGCCAACTGATGGATGACAAGATCCATAGAACCTTGGAGAGCTAAGACTAGAGAGCTAGCCTATGTTCTGATGCGAAGCAAATTAAGTACGGGAATGAATATTTTACATGCATTGTAATTCAAGCCTGAGTAATGTGGGTCCCCAGCCCTGAAATGGCTTGGATGCATGCTTAAAATCAAATTTGTGTATGACTGTTATCAAGATGATATTACTACTATATAATATACCTAGAAATGATGCAATAGAACAGAGGCATGGCATGTTGACTTCAATACACAAAATTATTCAGTGTAATTGAGATAAGGATGTTGCAAATAAATGTGAAGTCCAGAAAGTGACGCTGGGGGGGGGAAGGAGGGGGACTTATATGACTTCAGTGATCATAAAAGAAATGCAAACATACAAAATACAGTCTGGTAGTTTTGAAAAGGACTGTAGCCAGTCAGGAGCGGTGTGGTGGGGAGTTCTATGAAAATATTTGCTGGAATTTAATTACAGTTAAAAAATCAAACAAAATTCAGCAGTAGTAAAAAGAAATAGACATTGATCCTAAAAATGTGAAAATCATAATATGGTATAGAGATATACACATATATTGAATAGGCTAACCTCATTTAAAGAATGATTTTAAGAGAAACAGACTAGTTTCCTGCATGACAGGAAATATCTCCATACAAGAAAACTATATTTCGTAGAATCATAGAATGGTTAGAGTTGGAAACGACCTTAAAGATCATCTAGTTTCAAACCCCTTGCCATGGGCAGGGACAGCTTCCACTAGACCTAGTGGAAGGTCCACTAGGCTGCTACAAAGCTGCATCCAACCTGACCTTGAACACTTCCAGGGATGGGGCATCCACAGCTTCCCTGGGCAACCTCTGTCAGTGCTTCACTATGCTCACAGTAAATAATTACTTCCTGATATCTACTCTAAATCTAAAGGGAAATTCTTTTGGTTCAAAACTGTTACCCCTCATCCTATCATTGCACTCCTGATAAATAGTCTGTCCCCATCTCTCCTGCAGGCCCCCTTTAGGTACTGGAAGGCTGCTGTAAGGTCTCCCCGCAGCCTTCTCTTCTCCAGGCTGAACCACCCCAACTCTCTCAGCCTGTCTTCATAGGAGAGGTGCTCCAGCCCTCAGATCATCTTTGTGGCCCTCCTCTGGACTCACTCCAACAGGTCCATGTCCTTCTTATTTTGGGGGCCTCAGAGCTGGACGCAGTACCCCAGGTGGGGGTCTCACAAATGTGGAATAGAGGGGCAGAATCCCCTCCCTAGACCTGCTGGCCACTTCGTTGCACAGGAGACGTTCTGAAAGTTAAAATAATAAAACTTTCAAAAGAGTTATAGCACAAAGCCCTTGGTCATTTTACTAATCAATAATTAGAGAAAATCAATTAAATAGATATTTGTGAGGTTTTTTAAAAAGATAGTATATTTATGCAATACAAAAGACTGCAGAAGCCTATGAAAACCTATAGCGCCAGGTAACATAAAGGGACATGACTTCACATTTACATGGGTATCATAATTGCTATTTTTTTTTATAGCTATAATAAATAAGATAGAGTTTTCATTCTTTACAGCTCGTGCTATGCATACGATTAGGAAGAAATTTGAGCTATAGACATGGTCTCACATATTATAGCATGAATTGCCTTCTTTTCAGGGTCCTACGTCATTCTTGGAAGTATTCTGATCTTTGTCAGAAACAAGATATTGAACTAGATTAAGTATTCATTTGATCAAATACAAGTATTCCTTTGTTCCTCTTGAATTGAAAATAACTGAGAGAGCAGTTAATGGTGATGATCCTTCACAGTGATTTTTTTTTTAAAATGTTCTGTTGATCTTACTTCTGTACTTCATAGTTTATTTTCCCATTTTTACTAAAAAAAAAATTAGATAATAAAATCACTGTTTTCTTATCCGAGGACCTCTTATACTAGATTTTAGCTATTGTTTTGCATTTCTTCAGTCCCTGTGGAAGTTTTGCTCCCGCATTAGATTAAACTATTTTCTAATTACACATTCTATAATCTAGCACAAACACATTTATAACGAGAGCAGTGTTGAGTAAACTGAAGTTACTTCTCCTATGGCAAATGGCAGTGCTCCATTCTGGTTTTTTTATCAAGTATTTTTATTTTACATTTACATGCAGGAGTTATTCAAAAGAAATGTAAGATCAGCTGTCACAGTTTTGTAATGCTGGCTTCCAAGTTTGCTTTATGGAATAGTTAAAAAATTTTCACTAGTAAGTCTTTCTGTGTGTGTTTTAATTAAATTGGGTTTGAATCGGTAAAATTAAGGGCTATTCTGAAGGCTACTAATAATGCTCCTTTTAATAATTAAGGTAAATGCAATAGCAGAATATGTCTGAAGTCACCTAGTGTATACTTGATGCTACTGTTCTTGCTTACAGATAGTTTTCTATTACCATATGTATGGAGCTCACATTGGATCATTGATTGTCTACCAGAGGACTACATCAAAACATGAAAAAATTCTCTTTAATCTTACTGGAAACCAGGGAAATTTCTGGCAGCGTAAGGCACTGATCCTGGCTGGAGATGGAGATGAAGATTTCCAAGTCGTCTTTGAAGGGATAGCTGGAAAAGGTCCCAAAGATGGCATAGCACTTGATGACCTCACGTTATCCAGGGAGTGCTTACCATCCCAGGAGTTTTTACCAGCAGAACCCACAATGCTACCTCCAACAGGTATGTTCCTGCTATGGACAAAGAGCATCTGTCTGTAAGTCTAAAAGAATGAATAGCAGCATTGTTTTCATTTCTTTGTCTCTCCTTCAAAAGAGAAATAGAATACATAGCTTGCTAAAGACATGTTGAAACTAACATGCTTTTAAGTAGATCTTTGAAATTCTAATAAAATTATTTTATGAAATAATTGTTTGGATACTGAGTCAACACTTGTGAATCTGCAAGACTGACTGTCCAGCGGTGTATACTTACAGAATACCCTCCTTAATTCAGTGGGGTTTATTTATCAATAGATGTAAAATATAGCTATTGTAAAATAAAGAACTAAGAGCAGTACATAGTTAATATGGATAGATTGCAATAAGGCCAGCAGGCTTTAAAGTTTTTCGGCTAGTGGGAATTCCTATTTATACTGTTTTTTGGGCACCATATCCACCTTGTTCCCATGTGATGTGGTGCCAGCATTGGTGCAATTATTTACACCTTCCTCACTTACTGCACAAGGGAAATAAGACTCAGAAAAATTTTACTAAAAATAATAAAGTTCTGATGGGCACGGATCCCAAGGTAAGAGCTGCTCCTGAAAGCACTGATATTGTTCATTACTAATATTTACTTGGACACAAACGATGAAGGAGAGCCTCTTTCTGACAGAACAGGACAAATCTCTTTCCTCCTTCCACATTTATCACCAGAGCTACTGAAATGTAAACCCCCAAAGTGGAACTTAGGAGATGCATTTTGTTCCGGGGCCTACTACAAATTTCCTGCATGGCTGCGGCAAGTCATTTTATCTCACTTCTCTGTCTTTCTGATCAATAAAACAAAGTTAATATTTCCCAATGTCAAGGACTACCGGGAGAATGGATCATTAATTTATGTGAGCTGCTTGGCTTTGTTACTGCTGCTAATGAGCAGTCTTCCCCTTTAGGATGTCATTAAGCACTGCTCAGGCACTGGGAAATAACACTGATGAGATTACATCAAACCTAAGAAATTATACTGTACTTTGTACACAAGATAAACAGGAAAGATATGGGCGATGTTTTCCAGATATTATCTCTGATAAATTGCTAGTTACACTACGTAGTATTGCCTTCCTACTTCTGTCGGAACAGTCACGGAAATTTATTGCAAATGAGATTGGTGTTTTAAAGTTCAGCTTTATATGATTGTTACCCCAAGAGGAGCACTAGCTGAGATTTCTGATTCTTTATTTTTGATGTTTTCAGACTCTATCCTCTTAAAGGTAGATGCAAGTCCCTATGGCAGCGTTAGAAACTTTAAAAGCTTTGGTTTTTATAGTAAAGGATGTTCCAAAGCACTTTTATGATGTATATAATAAAAAAGCTACTAAAATCTCAGGAAATGCCACCAGAGACTGATTTCTTGTTGTAGCTTATCTAAGGTGTACTTTGTGAACTTTGTAGATTCACAACAGTTTGAGATAATGGTCTAAATTCATCCTTATAGCAAACTATCTTTTCTATACCAACAGTTTTCACTTGTTCAGGACAAGAGTTTACATTAGCCACTGAGGGTTCCAGCTTACAGCTACTATTTAGCCGTGATATCTGTTTGGAACTGTTGCTTGAAATGTGGGCTTAGAAACCTGAGTATGAAATTTACTCCTGCCTACAGAAATGTTCTGAACAGTGGCAAAATGCATGCTAGAGGCTGTGAAAAGTGCTTTGTGAAATAACTTTATAAACTTGAGCCAGCTAGAATGACCATGATGATCAGCTGCAAAAATCTGTTCTCCTGGACTTCTCTACTTATATGTGAAGACAAAGAAGAGTTTAACCAAAAGTGAAACTCTTATATCCACTGCTCATTTTTTTTTTTTAATGTTTCTGAGGATGAAGAACATCATACAGCAGAGATCTGCTCCTTCCTTGTCTCCAGCCAAAGAGAATATACTTAAGAAAGTTGAAATGTTGTGTCTCTAAGAGTGAGATTTGTGGCTTTTGAGGTCTATTCTCATAACATGACAATGCAGAATTGATACTAATGCATAGTTTTCTAGCTGATTGATATGCTTCCTCTAATATATTTGTACAAGTGTTTCCTTTTCTCAGGACTTACAAGCAATGTTTCCTTCATTTTAGGTACTCAAAATAGCACAGTGAATAGTAACTGTCATAATGTTTTCCTCCGCTTCTCTTCACCCAAATGAAGTTTGGTTATTCAGCATTCTTTCTCACGGTGTGAAGAGCTTACTTTGTAATTTTTATGACATACCAATCTACAACTGGTATTCTGCAAACCGATCAAACCACAGTAAATAACAAAAAAATCTGATACAGTTCCTTTTTAATGTCTTTTTTTTTTTTTTTGAAAAATCAGAATTCATTGCACACATCAGGGGAGACTCTTTTGAGTCTTATGAGCAATATCACCGTGTATCACACGTATACTAAGGTGGTCTGTGCTTCTTATTTCTGCACATATTGTGCAATGGTTATAGTGTAAGGACTAAACAGAATAGAGGTATTAAATGTTCGGTCTCTCACTGTTCAGAAGAATTGTCCCCTGACTCCATGTAAACTCTCTGAACTTCCGAACATTAAAAAAAAAAAATCCATTCTAGATGAGCTGTTTTTCTTCTGGCACATAGCAACTCCTTACTGTATGAATAACGATGCATGGGAGAATATTGGGTTTTGCTAATATCCTACAACGGTACTGTGTGTAGGAAGTTGCAAAGACAGTTTTGTTCTACCACGGCTACTTATGTCTGTTGCTGTGTTTCTGCAGCGTGGCCAGATTCTCAAGTTAGACTCTGCCCCATGTAAGTGTCTGCCTGTATCCACATCAGCCCAGGAACAGCCCTTGGACACACTGAACACTTGAAAAGTTGCAATTCCAGCCTTGTTTCCTCTGAAATAACTTTGACCTTCCTATGGACCTGGCCAGCTGGCAGGATTGTGTAGGTCAGGTAGCATATTTAACACTTAACCACTCTTTCTCTCCGTTACATTTCAAAGATGCAGTAACAGCTATTTTCCGTATGCTTTTCCCAATAGAAGGGATTTAATAGTTTTCACAGAATCACAGAATTGATCACCTCTGGAGATCATCTAGTCCAACCCCCCTGCCAGAGCAGGGTCACCTAGGGCAGGTTGCACAGGAACGTGTCCAGGCGGGTTTTGAATGTCTCCAGAGACAGAGACTCCACCACCTCTCTGGGCAGCCTGTTCCAGTGCTCTGCCACCCTCAAAGTGAGCTGAGCAAGAATCAAAAAAGGACAGACATATATGATACTTCTTCCTAATGTTCCTAATACTTCCTTTTTAGGAGATCTTATGAACCGAACGTAGTTTTCCATATGTAGTAAACCTTAATGTATTTGCCTTTTGTATAGAGTCTAGTTTCCCTGGGAACACATTCAAAAGTTTATCTCCCTCCTCGTTTTTGGCAGCAAGTTGTGCAGTTCTGCCACCTGCTGAGAAAGCAACTCTGTTTTCACCCTGTCTCCTGTTTGACAATGTCTTTCACCGAAAATGTTGGTGAACAACAGACAAACCCGCTTACTCCATATTGATCTCCATGCAATTGTCTTTAAGTTGCATTACACGCTGAAGGACTTCCAAGCTATTTCTTACATGGAAACTATTCCATATATTTATTTTCCTTTCTCTGACTTTTAAAAAAATCTGCTATAATCTTTTCAGATTATAAAATCAGGTCTGTGTAGACTGTTTAGGAAATGAGTGAACAATGGAATGATACTGTAGTGAAAGGATTATTTTTTCTCTTTGCTCTCTTGCCTGATAAATCCTAAAGTTTTATTAGCTTTGCCTTTTTTGAGCACTGGTCTGATGTGTTCCTGGAGCTATCTGGAGTACTCAGCTGTGTCACACCTTAGTAGTGGTAGTTGCTGCAGCTCATGACCCATGTGTGAGGACATTGTGTTATTCTTTGTAACCCAATTAACACTGCACTTCATTGCCAGTCACTCAGGATGCAATTCATTTGCTTAACTGTGACTGTTTAGTTCAATTGTAGTAGTATAAGATACCTGACACACTTCCTTGGGGCTGGCAGCTATGTTACAGGGACGATAGGGAAGTCCAACACCCTGCAATGGAGGCTGATGTCAGGAAGGCTGCCCACGGATAACAAGCACTGGATACTGTCACTTTAAGCAACTTCATCTTCACAAAATACTTTTCCTGTTATTCATAGCTATTCCTAGCTCATATCACCCTGAATAACTTCATATCACTAGCAAACCTTCTTAACTCGTTACGCATGCACTTCCCTGGTCTTTTATGAGTAAGCTTTAAAGAATACAGCCTTGCTACATTTTTTTTTTGTTTGTTGGTTGGCTTCTATTTGTTTTGGTCGGTTGTGTGTTTGTGTTTGGTTTTGGTTTGGTTTTGGTTTTTTCCAGACTGGTTTTTCAACCATTTTAGATCAAATTTCTAATTCACCAAAAAAAAAAAAAAAAAAAAAGTAGAGTTCAGTAGCATAGTTAAAATAAATAATGGCAAAGGAGGATAATAGTCAGGAAATCAGATTTGCCAAAATATTTTCATTTGAAATATTGCACAAAACTTTACAGCATGCTCTAAAGACCAAAGGATATTGCTTATATCACTCTTTTGGAGATGTAATTAGATTTATAAAAATTTACAGACACATAAATAGAAACAACCTTGGCACTTATTCTAACTAATATATACTTACAAGAACGATCACATTTTATGCTTCAGTGCGTAATGTGATCTACTGAAAAGAGGAAAAAATGTCTCCTTGTGCACAACTAATCAAATAAGAAAGCATTTACATCTTCCTTTGAAGCAACCAGCATCGACCATTGTCTGAGAGAACAGGATGTGAAATAAGTAAAGTAGAATGTCTAAAGCACTTTACGACCAATTCTGGGAAAAAAAAACCAAACAAACAAGCAAAAAACTCCAACAAAACCCCAAGCCTATAAAGAGTACTCATAATTTCTAATATGCCCCGTAACTTTTGGAAGATAGAATATACCTATATAGTTGCCTTAATAGCATACAGCAGGGTTTTTTTCTTAATTAGAACAGAAACAGGCTCTCAGATGAACCTAGAATGAAATTCCATGCAAGTGGCAATTTTCATTTTCACCTATATAATAGCATGAAAAGAAAAGTTCATGGTTATAGTCTAGACTTCTAAAAATAATCAATTGACATGTTTAATTTTTTCTCTGTCCTTCTGGCACAAGACACAATTATTCCATACTTTGCAGAAAAATGGTGGAAATACTGCAGAATAAGTAGATTGCTTTAGTAGCTGGACACAAAGCTAATAGTAGTCATGCATACAGGTGACTTGAATTCAACTTCTACATGTATTGTCCAGCTGTTATGGAGAAAATGATCCTTTTATTGCCAGCGAAGGAGACAAAATATATAGCCTGGATTTTCACATTGTACTTTCTGATTCTATGAAGCTTTCTTCAGCTGAATTTCTGGTCAGTGTAATTATAATAACTGTACTTTATCAATTTGATTGGAAATATCTGCCCTTGGTCCACCTATTTCATTCACCAGTTTCTTGGTTTTGTTTCTTGGTAGCTAGGACACTGATTTATCTCCTTTGGTTTTGAGGTCTATCCTTAGCAGGCTTGGTTTTAAAAATGAAAACAATATGCCCATTTACTAAAATAAAATAATAAAAAAACCCATTTATTTTTACTAGTCTAATTTACAAAATAATTAAAAAAATTTAGAATGGGTTGTAATTCTAAAGATACATTGGAGTTAAAAATATTTTTTTCCAACATTCAGTGGGAATTTAGGATATGTTTCTGTCCATAACCAATTGCAATATTTGTACATACAATAAAGTAAAGATAATTTGCAGAAGTTTCTCATACTTTCTTATGATTTTATCTCAAAGAAACAAAATGTTTCCCTTAGGTACTGCCGGACCTAATACCTTAAATATGAAATAAAGTTCAAAGATTTTTTTGGATCAGCAGTCATAGCAGAGCCTGAATTGGGCCCATAACTGATTACAGCTCTAGAAACTGGACAGCAGAACATGATTAATGTCATCTAAGGTCCTTGGAGGTAGGGCACTGTCAGTACTTGTTTTTGTGTTTCGCCAAACAATTTAACATCTCCGAAACTTTTCTTACCTATTGGGTCTCCACAGATCGGTTTCTGAGAAACGTGTCCCACAGCAGACATCCAAACAAGTATCAGGTCAGGAGAAATGAAATTTCACTGCTGCCAGTTTGCCATGAGTCTCTGAGCAGCAGGTGAGGGCAGGTATTTATATCTATGTTCATGGTATGAACTGGTGATTCCTTTTGGCAATGGGTAGCTGGGGTATGGGAGTGTCTTTTCTAACCAAAGGCAAACTGTTTCTAAAAGTGCAAGAAGAATTCCTGATACTATATTTATAAAGGAGAACCCTGTTAAAGAGCCGTGCTCTTTTATTTTCTCCCTGCTGGGAGAATTAAGTAAGATGACTTTTACCAAATCTAAGCTTTCCCAGGCCTATCAGTGATACTGGCATTATTAGCTCAGACCTCTCCCTATGTGTTACATATTCCATATGCAGACCCTGCCTCTGCCTGGGCGAAATGAGAACAGGAAAGTTCCAACACTACTTTGCTTTCCAAGAACTAACTAACAAATTACCCTTACTTGAATGTAATTACTTTTCTCTCATTCATATAAAGTAGAGAAATAATGCTGCAGTACAGGGCATTCCTAGGAACATCAAGTGCTTTTGCTGTGAAGCCAAGTCTTGCACCAGCAAAAGTGACCTGAAAAGAAGCTATATTTCACAGTATCTAGTCCTATAGTCCTAGTTTACCTTTAGTGCACTACACCTTTGCTGGGCATTTGAATTGTCTAGACATCCTGAAACAAAATTGGTATGTGTGCAGGCATGCGTGTACTTTTCTCTCCCTCTCTAACTGTAGATAAGTTGAATTTGAAGTGGCTTTTCAGTACATGATTATCAATAGTCCCTTTGGACTGTATTTTACCTTTCTAGTTACAGTGTTTATATTTTCAATATGGTATGCATTAGACAATGAAGCACATTATTTTGAATAAGGTATTTGTAAATTTTATTTGAAAGCTTAACTTATATTTTGTGCTTTATATCAAAGAAGATTCCAAGCAATTCACTGCCCTGCTTCATTTTCATTCTGTGATTTATTTTTTTTCCTTAACTTCTCAACAGAATATGCCTCCCAAGATACCTAACTAACTATCACAACATGTCCCTGGATTGCCGTTTAATGTTAGGATAAGCAAAGTTAATAAACAAATGAGTGGTAAAAAAACTGTTAACTATCAAAATGTACAAAGCATTCCTGAGTGTGGAAGGACCAAACTCAGTTAATGCTCAAAAGTGAGATCACCTTACATGCCTCACACAGAGAGAAGAGACTGAAGAAATGGAAATTCAAAAAAGTGCTTTTTCGATCTCTAGAAACTTCCAGCTATCCAGAATACAGCAAAGGTTGTGTCACCAAGTAACCAATAATCACAGAAGTTCTCCACAAGAAAAATTGATGGGAGGTTATTGACTGAGGCTTCATGGTCTTCACCAAGCACCGGGGAAAAAAAGCTAGCAGACATTCCTCTTCAGCTAGACTAGAGAGGGAATACGTAGGTAAACTGGAGAGAGCACAGATTCTTTTCTCCTTCTTTCTTTTTTAGTAAGTGCTTCTTTGTTTGGGGAAAGCCCTGAATATTTATGTGCTGCATTCTTAGGCATCTGAGAAAAAAATAAAGTTGTGGGGAGAGATAAATAAATCTTCAAGTAAATTAAATCCAAATTTCATCAAACTTATCTAAGACTTAAAATATTTAGAGTGGGATTCAGTTCCAAGTAAAGACTCAGAGCAGGTGTCATGTACATCTAGGTGTACTCAAGATGTGTCAGGGATCTAAATTCCAGTGACAGTCAATATACTATATTGTTCTTTTGCTGCTCAGTCACTCAGGACACAACTGAATTGCACCATCAAAGGCATCTATTGTTATTCATGATGCATTAGGGTGTGTGAGAAATCACCACAGTGTTGACAGGTGTATAACAGGGGATGCATGGAAAGTGTATGCCCTTCAGGGGTAGCAGCTGGTGACAAAGTATGGTGTCTTACATGTTTAAAGATGCTACGTGTGTAGGCAACTGAATAAAACCCTAGGTTTCTATTTCAGCATGATGTGACCACTCTTTGAGTCCAACAATTGTTAACAACCAGATGCCCATCAGTTTGAATTGCAATTTAAACACTTAGCTTGCCTACATGTACATATAAAGGTACATGTCACTTTGTGAGCAGATATATCTCACTTTTTATTTTAGAACTCTTATTAACATAGTTTTATTTTCATCATCTCTTAAAGGTCTCTCTCTTTTCCTTGGTTGGTTTAAATTTACTTTATCAGAAATGTTTTTTGAGTTGCCTTGCTGTTAGCTTAAACAGAAATGACTGCCAAGTGCTGAGCAGTTAAGTTGAGACCCTCAGAGTGTTGGAAGATATGGCATGTTTCCCACGATACTGGTGCAGTATCTCAGCTATGGGATATGACACACACTCGTTTACCCATAGACTAAGCAGTTGTTGTGGGGTGGCAGTGCATGATGTCACCTCCCTATGACGCCTGCTTCTGGTCATGCTGCAGCCTGCCACTCTGGGTGGCTCTATTAGCAATTCCCTTTTGCATGCACCGTGCAGAATGAGATTTTGTCCTCAGTAGATACTTCTGTTCTATTCTAAAATTTAAAATGTCAGAATACTACCTTAAAAATGATAGAAATTAAGAGTTTAGGAAGAATCCATAGCTGTTATGGGAGAATATGCCTTCAAATATGCTTTCTTGTTTAGTATGTGTTTAGTTTAAAGATCTTTTATCTCTTTTCAGGGCTTTAGTGTAATTGAACTAATGATAGACTTTAATATTGTGTGTGATTTATTCAGCACTGCTACTTTGTAGACACCCAGTACAAGATTTCTATCTTGGTAAAAGTGTTTATGAATTGGCTACGTAAAGCTTTACATGTGACATCTTTACTTTGATGCTACTACAGCTCAGCTTGAGAATGTGTAAAGCATCATTTGCATATTATGTCAAAAACTAGAATGGGCCTTGTTTGACAGGAAGGTTTTCGAACTAAGATTTGTAGTAAATGTCCTTCCATAAGGCTGAATTAAGTTACAAGGTCTGCTACTAGCACAACAGCCAAATGTCTGTCTTCTAACAGATACCTTTCAAGTTGTGTAGAATATGATATTTTTGGGTTTTCGGTTTATCATTTGTTTTTTACGGAGCTATTTGCAATTATATGGGACAGTAAGAAAAACCTGCATTGTTTTCCAAATAGATTAAGTAGTTTCCATAACTCTGCTGCTCAAATTCTGTTTTTTGATTCCAGATCTTTTCACGAGTTGAATGAGTGCTTACGTTTGTAGAACAATATAGTTGATGAGCACATATTTTGTTAAGCATCATCTGGAAGATTCTGTGTAACTAGATAGAGAATGCACAAGCATGTAAAGATGTGGTATCAAAAATTCTTTTACTAGCATGATGAAAACTGACTTGAGGAATTATTTTCTACAAAAAACAAAGTATCCTATTGTATGTGATGAATCTGGGGATGATGTGGTAAGACAAGTTATTACATCAGAAGAAAATGGATACCAATTTCAATGAATAAGTCAGTGCAATTTTTTTTTCTTAAAAATAATCCTAGTTTTCTGAAGAGTTCTAATAACATACTTCCATGTTAAGTATGTAATAGCTAACTAGATAGAGAATTGAATGAAACAAAGTTGAAACACTAGTTACGTACAGTAATAAATGATGATAGAGTAAAGACCAACAAAAATGATTGAAAGATTAATTTCTGAATCTCAGTACTAATTAATCCAGGTTGTTTAGGTAAAATATTTTGAGATTCACAATTAATATTACTATGCATATTTCACATAATTAACTAGTTAATTAAAACAGTTTAATTATAAGCATTATTTGTTTTTCTTTTCATGTGTCCTGAAGATCATAATGAAAATAACAAGATATGTTGCCCTAGGGGGAAGGACAGAAGAGAGACAGGGTCAAAAAAAAAAAAAGGCTTTAAAATGTTATATTCTTCAGTTTTAGATGAAAGAAGGTCATGCAAAGAAAATACTTATCTAGAACAATTCTTTGTCTGACATTTTACTGAATACTTTTTTATTTAGCAAATTTCTATTTTTTTATTTTTTTTAAAAAAAACAGAAATGTGACATTCATCAACAGAAATAAGCTGTGGCTATTTAATAGCCAATTATCAAGTAAAAATGAACTACCTGTTTCTTGAGGTTAAAAGGAACACAGCCTGTCTGCCAGACTAGGGTTACATCTGCTCTGTCCCTCCCAATGGAGCACGTACATTTGTTTCTCTCCTGCATACGTATATACGCAATCACTTGCACAGTCTTAAAGAAAATGCTGACTTCTCATTGTCAGACTGTTTGAGACTGCAAACTTGGGAAACATGGCTGAAATATCTCTTCCTGTGATATTTTGATATTTTTCATGTTTCTGCAAGAAAACAGCACACACCGAAAGGTTCTGTGCAAGCAGAACATCTGTTTGAAATAAATTATTTCCCTACTGAGAAAATGTGCAACAGCTATGCTGGTGCCCTTTCAAGTGACAATATCAATAACAAGTTATAACTATTCCATGCTGATAAACTCAGGCATAATTTTGATCATAAGCCTTTAAGCCTACTTCTCTCTTATTCTTAAGTTTCAACACAATTATTTCAGCAGTATATATAGAACCTAATTAGCATGATAGATAACACTTTACTTTGTCTAGTGATCAGGAATAAACAATAGCTGATATGGCAAATAAAGATTCACTTTATTGTTATTCTTAACTTTTTTGCAATGGGATAACGAATTCTCAATAAATACTATCTTAAGCGAAAATCTTGCATCTCTCTTCACAGAAGGAGAAAAAGATCTTTTCTATAGTAGAGCTATTGCTATTCTGTTGTTCCAGGCAGGGACAGAGTTGGCTTCATACGCATCCTACAGCTTACTCCCTTTGGAATCAATTTCTGTGAAGGATGCTTATGGGATTCTGAGCAGTGACTTTTAAGAGATGTGCAGATACATCCAGATGCAAATGCCCAAGAGGATAACTTCCAAGTAGATGCTATGCGTTGGTCAAAAAGCTATTCCAGTCATGAAGCTAAAGTAGTAGGGCTGTTATAACTCAGGGAGAGTACAGTTCTTTCCTTCTGTCCCTGAAGCTCTGAATTTTGAGAGAATATTTGCCTCTTAGTGGAGATAAAGAGTTATAAGTGCTGAAATTGCTGATTTGAGAGCTTGGTTAGCCATGTCAGTATTCTAGTGCATACAAAACGTGATCTACTGGTTTCTGAACTTGGAAAGAATCAGAGATGTATTTTAGATTTAAAAAAAAAACATTGAATTTGAATGCCTAACCTCAAATTAGTGAGACCTAGTTTGTTACAAAGCAGAAATGCCACAGAAGCCTTTCTCATGATTTTGTCACAGCTATAGATATAAAATTATTTTTCTGTGCTATGAAATTGTCTAGTGTTGTGTGGCTATGCTTCAAAAGAAGATTGGTATAAGAAAGTATTCAGCTTCTCTTGGTCTTTCAAATAAAGGTTTGGGCCAGGTAAATACATGGGTTCTGAGTAGTATTGGGTTTCGGGTTTTAGATCTATTTGTACTTAATTCTGTGTTTTCCTTACCTTCCTTTCTGCATTGAGGAGAGCTGAATGGCAGAGCCTGCATACAAATCTGTATCTGAACTGGTCATGAATAAATTTAGACTAGATGCTAAAAGGGTCCCTTATCTGAAAACTGAAAATAACCTTCCATTAGCTGCAATGGAGAAAGTTACTGATTATATTGAAGGCAGAGGAATTGCTTGAGGTTGTTGCCTTTCATAAAAGTGAAGTAGGCCTGGGGTGATTTGAGCAATTTCTGTTAAAGTCCATGTTCCTATGAAATGGGATAAAACATTTAATCAGGGCTTTCTTTCTAACAGTAAACTTTAATGCTCTTCCTTGTTCAGTCACTTGCTAAGCTTATGTGCTACTATTTGCTTACCTGCAAGAGTGTTGCTAAACATGAACACACACTGAATTGAGGTACGGTTAATAAAACTATTATTGCTTTGGGGAATAAAAGATCGTATTAGATTGGACTAACGTTAAATGAGGATAATCAAGAAAAATTTTGTCTTAATTGTTCATGCTGGCTGGAAAAAAAATAAGTAATAGAACTACTTGATCCCATTAGAACATGTTAACAGTATAAGTGACATTAAATGCAGTTGTTGTTACTTGCAGAATCTCACCTCAGACCACTTATGATGACTTTATAGGTATATTTTTCATGTTTTTCTTTCATTGTCTGAGAATAAGCATCTCTGTAACACAGGGAAAAGGGAAAAGCTGATCATATTAGAAGCTATGTTTCTTTGAGGTACTGGGTGATTAAAGAGTTTTTTGGTATATTTCTCCTCCATCAAGCATAAAACATTTTTCATTTTCCTATTGACCTTTCCAGAGGAGGCTCAAAGGTGTGTGGAAGGCTATTCAAGACATCAATAAAATCTTTTAATCACCATGTCCTCTCAGCTTCCTATGGCATTCTGTCTAATAGAGATAGGAAGTCTTGTAATATCATATGGTAAATACAGTAATCCTGAAGCTTATTCCTTCAGAGCAATGAGAGATGAAGGTTTCATAGGGGTCATGAGATTCCATTTAATCTGTTTTGGACATTATTCATTTCTTCCACACTTGACTCTTACTCAGGTATTGCTAAAGAGTTTAAATACTGCTGTGTTTAAATGCTGTAACTGTTTATAGAAATTCTACGCAAATTACATTTCTTGCAGCTCTTTCACAATTTCATCCCATCTGTATGTGACTGAGACTATGCCAGGGCAGTTTCCTTTTTAATTTACATTTGCATTTTTGAACATTATTTTAAGGGAAAATGTTGACATTCATATATGCTAGAGGTCCACAACTGAAAACAGATATACATGATTCATTATCTTCACCCTTTGAATTGTGAACAGTCTTATGTCAATTTACAGCCATTCCTGGACCATCTTATAGTGTTTAACTTGTCAAAAGAACCATCAGACTTCTGAGGTCTTGTGGACATATAATATAATCACTCAGTGACCGTTTTGTACTCTTACTGCTTAGTCATATCCTTTTCATGTCTCTATTTGCCAGAGAAGGGGTTTCTAAAAGTATTTTGGTTTATACTTCCAGCTGTGGATCCAGCATTTCTCAAGTTCTGGGCATCCACGTCCAGTGCCTTTTCTCCCCTATATTAGGAAAAGATAAGAAATCAACTGAGCAATTTCTATTTTTTTATTTTTTTTAAATCAGCTCTTTGTCATGGGAGAAGCTTAGAAGGTTAACAGTTTCTTCTCAAAGTCCCTTTTGCAAATGAACTCAAGCTGTTTTTTTTTAAACTTTGGGTTGCTCAGAATGCCAATCAGCATGTCAAGGTACTTGAGAGGCTTGCAAAGCCAAAAATTCAAATGTCTGCACTCAATCCTAGAAAAAACAGACTATTTACAAAGAAATAGCTGACAATGTGTAGTAGGTTTTAAGTCTTCTTTTTTTCCAGCATTTCAACTTCTGGAAGTCTTAAAAAATTCTTCTAATTTCCCAAGCTTTACTTTTGAAATTAGATGCATTTTTCACATTCCTGTGCTGACAAGTCATTGTTATTATGCACCATCAGCTGTGATGAAAGCCCTTTACTCTGTGTCCTTGGGCTATACTGGTGAGATATTAGAGGAAAGATGTTCTTGTTAATAATTATTTTTTTTAAGGACACATAAAATACAGTCATGCAGTAATGTCAACTTAGAGCAAGAATGATAATGAAGTAATAGTTGCAGGGAAAAACTCAGAGATCTAAATTATCTAGAGAGCCCCTATCCCTGGGATGTCAAACTCTTAGCCTGCTGATTAATTATTCTGGCCTCTATACCAGATCAGAGCTCTACAGGAGCTCTAGCTTTGATTTAGGAACTGGTATACTTCTAGCTATTTGAATGTAAATAAAATATTTTTGAGCAGATCTAGCTTTTCGAGCCTACTGATGTGCTATTTTAATACTTCTGAGAATTCTAAACTATCCCATTCATTTGACTGGATTTAGGTTTGGAAAACATAGACGATGATACCATTAAATATAATAAGTTTAAGGAGCCCAAGTTTAACAACTTGGAATATCCTTATCATCAGTCTGTTTTCTTGTGGTTCTAAAACAGGAATTAGCTTGCTGGTGATTTTAAAGCAATGCTGATATAAAATAAGAACGGAAAAAGAACCAATTTTAAATTATGAGAATTAAATGCTAAATGCGTATGACTAGAGTCATCACTAGTGTAATCACAGAATCACAGAATGGTACGGGTTGGAAGGGACCTTAAAGTAAAGAAGTTTTTCCTCACATTGAAATGGGATTTCCTGTGTTCCAGCTTGTGCCACTTGCCCCTTGTCCCATATATAATCATATTTTTGCAATGTTCTAGAAGTTCTGATCTAATTTATCTTTATCAGTTTAATTACCATACCTAATTTATTTCCAATAAACAAAGGTATTTAAAGGATCAGCTTCAAGAAGATTGGACTCTAATGGAGAAATATGAGATTTTAATCTCAATTTTGTAGCTACTATAGGCCAGATAAGTATTTAGTTTATCTGGTATAAATTTTCATAATTATATAAGCAAACTAAGGTCTGCAACTACACTTTGATTTTTAAAACCAAAAGACACTACTATTAAAATGTAATTTAACCTCCCCTATAGCACTAACCAGATTTTTATCTAAAGTTTTCCTTGATTTATCAAATAATTTTAAGTTAAACTAAAGCATATCTCTTGGGGGAAAAAAAAATCAATCTGTATTTAAAACCCCTAACTGATACAGAATTTACCACAGTCTTTGGTTGTCTGTTCAATGGTTAATTACTCAATCATGTTCTTTTAATTTGAACTTCACTAACTTGAATTTTCCAGCATATAATGTTGGGATTTTTTTCTACTAGATCTTTCCGCTGTCAGTGTTTGTCTTCTTACAGATAATTACAGAACATGATCAAGCTATTTCTTAAGCTTATCTCTGATAAATTACGTTAATAGGGTTCCATTTGGTCACTCAATGTAAGTGTGTAATCGTAAAATTCCATTAAGAATCTTTCATGGGCAATCCAAACAAATATGACACAGTTTGTTTTCATCAATGTTGAGTGAAAATGGCATGATTGCAAACTCGGATTTAAGTCCAAACATCTTGTGAGAACTTGTAATGAATTTTAATGGTAAATGGTTTTACATGGCATTAAAAAAAAAAAAAAATTAAAAAAGCCCCCATTCTATTACCTTCATAAAGGGAAGGATTCTCATCCTGAAATAAAAGGCAAACTAAATATTGTGGAGGAAACAAACAACTGATAAAGAATTTGGGGGACAAAAAGATTAGTGTTAAGTATAGGGTATTTCTTAACAGAGATGTAGGAAGATCATCTGAAGGTCTTAACACCTTTTAAGTGTTAGTAGGAAAAAATCAAGTCCTTCTCAAATATCTCTGTGTCCTAAAGGGAAGGAAAAGAATAAATAAAAGGCCACTTGTGCATCATTTAATCATACATTAATGGAGTTAATTTATTTTAGAGGTTTTGAAATTTTATTTTAATTTATTTTCAGAGGGGAGCTAAACAAGCAATAAAATTATTACTATGGTACAGAGTGATGTAAAAATTGGATACATCATAGAAAAGTCCTGTTGTGACACAGGCTATGGTTTCAAAGATTAAATATTTTTTTCTCCTCTGGAATTACTTCTTTGAGAACACAGCCCTTCTTGCCAGAGTTTGAAGATTACATGAATAGCACTCATAGATGCCGTTTCTTAATATGAATATCTTTTCTGTAATTTATTGCTGTTCTGCCTCAGTGCTACAACCTGCATACCATGTTATCTTTATTACTATTTAAAGTTCATTGATGTAGAAGTTAAACTATATTTCGGTTCTGCTAGTTAGATTATTTTCTCTCTTGGTGTTTGCAGGTACATTTTTTTCAAAATAAATTTAAGAGAAATATCTTTATAAAATAAAAGGGATTAATGCTTGTCTTAATTACATATTTTAAAACTTAAATGTTCCATCTGTTGATTTTTCTCAGGGTATATAAAATGAGGGGATTATTGATTGCTGCAGCTGTTATTCTCCGTTGTGTAAATCTTCCTCAATTCAGAGATTATTGATCTGGAAGACACTAACAGCTCCTTTGGGTCCATCGCAGCCTGGTGTGTTGATGCAGTTACGACATAGGGCAAAAACTCTACCTGCTAATAATCTTTAAGAAATACTGCTTGGAGGAAAAAGTTACTGAACCTTGCTACAGAGAAGTTCCTCTCAATTAAATATCCCTATTATACCCACAAGCCTCTATATAGAGAGTGTTTGGATTGTTAGGATTGAGAAAAAGAAGCGAAGAAAGGAAGAGAGCTCAAAACCCCCATTTTATTATAGGTTTGTTTGGTTTTTTGTTTGTTTGGGGTTTTTTTAACAGTTATAAATCCTTAGAAATATGTCATTTAAAGAGAAAACATACTATGGAATTGCATCCAGAAACAGGTCACGTTACAGCCTCAGTTAGTGTAATATCATTCATTACACATGCTTGAAAAGATTCATTCATGCTAGAATTCAAGATGGATTTTTTTGTTTTTAGTCAGAAAGACTTCCACTTTTCAACTCCCCTTTTTTTTCCACCTCAAATTGGAGGCAATGCTAAAAAGGACCTCAAAATGTGATAGTTATTGCAATTATTGATCATGATAAACAACAAGGAACAGTATTTCCAAGTATGGACTGCATCCTGAAATTGAAATTCCTAGTTTGCTGACAAAGTATTTGTTTTGCTTAAATTCTTAGTGCAATCACATGAAAGGAATTTAAGGCTGTAATTACTAGTTTCTAAAAATAAATGCCATTGAAATCAGACAGCAATTTTATAACAAATCTCTGATCTCTGTTTCCCTTTGTGAAACAACACAGATGATTGAAATTATAAAGCAGATTGATAGAGAGGAGAAGTTTCTGACAGACTCCAACTGTCTTGCAGGTTGCAATAATTAGACACGTACTGGTACATCGATACAATTACTCCATTTTTTTGGCCGGGACCATTTTCAGAGACTATGTACTAATAAAAGTCACACTGATGCTCTCATAAACTTTTAACTGTGAACTTCAAACAGGTTTTTCTTCTAGTCAGAGCCTACCCATTTTCCTTGTCTCCAGCTCTGGAGACCTTTGCCTGACGTTTATGACTTTCTAAGTCAATATCAGACTTTTATTCTGGCTTGCTGCTTTCTGTTCAGGACTTTTTCCTCCTTTCTCTGAGCAACTGTTAAAAGCCAAATCATACACACTCTTCTAGAGCAAATACGATACATTTATGTTACCAAGAAATCAGGAATTAAAATGGAATAATTTCCCTAGAAAACTTGTTAGATATTTCTGTGGTATTCCAATATTTATTAGTATTTATTTATTTATTTATTTATTATGTGTTAGGAGGATTTTTTACTTAAAAAAGAGAGGTTAATGCTTGTTTTCTTTAGCTAATATCTAGTGATTCAAGGCTTGTTCTCACTTTATCCTGCGTCTGCAGCAAAGGGTTCTGGCAATGCTTTTTCATTTAGTTTGGGGCATTCGTAATTTAGAGTCTGGAGTAAACAAAGTCCTAGGGATGGAGGTTGCCAACACACCAAATGAATACCCCATTTCTTATTTTCTTTTTGGTAATAAATCTGTTATTCTGACCTCTTAATAAAATCTAGCCTTATGTGAATTTCATTTAGCTCCATCAGGTTATCCTTTAAATTAAGGCAGCAGTAATGGAAACATGTTTTTAGCACCACGAGATTTTTAGTATCAATTAACTCAAATTCTTCTTATGCTTGTACAACTTTCATACATGTGCATATTATAATTTTATGTCTGATGAACTAATATAGTGATAGTTATATTTTTAAATAAACTTAAGCTTGTGCATTTATTCCTGGTAGAGTGGAATGGAAAACTGAAATAGGGAAGGTCCATTTCAGAATTTTGTGCCTCCCTTCCTGATTAGAGAATGTACTGAAGGGGCTGCTTTTATCCAGAGCCCTGTAGAAACTGATCTGAAATGAAAACATGAAGCTTGGAAATGGATCCTGTGAAGTGAGTCCTACAATTTTTAGCCCTACAATAGCAGAATTATCCTTCAATAATGCCAGGAATACTGCACAGAAAGGACAGCATCACCCCACTGAACTTGTCTGGGAAAATAAAGAAAAAGAAATCCATTAAAAGGCAAACCTCTGTAGTTAAAATAGAAAAGCTTTTTCTTCCAAATTGGGGCGGCTAAACTAAGCTCAACTTTGCAGCCAAAATGAAACAGTTTAATCCTACACCACATGAAAGGAGAATGTCAGCAATTAAGTCAGACTAGAAAGCTTTGTTAGCGAAGGAATGCCTGGCTGGAACTTGCCCTCAAAGGCTTTACAAGGGAAACAGTCATTTATTTAGGCAATCTCTTGACAAAATACAAAAGAAATAAACTGATAATGGATTGGCACTTCAGGGGAACCAAAGGCTTTTACTAAAACTGCTCTGGACCACCCTCCTCCTCCTAAATATCAAACTCTCTGAGATGTAACCTTCCAGTAACCTTGCTGGGATGCATGGCAGTGCGATTCACCAGGACACCCCCATTCTTCTCTTTTCAGGCTCCTGCTCACATGGCTATTGGCAATGTGCGAACGGCAAGTGTTACAGACCAGAACAAAGCTGTGATTTTGAAGACGACTGCGGGGATAATACAGACGAGAGTGAATGTGGAACTTCCTGCACCTTTGAGAATGGCAGATGTGGCTGGCAAAATTCCCTGGCTGACAATTTTAACTGGGTGCTAGGGGTCAGCTTACCTCAAAGTCTTAGACCTCCCGGAGACCACACATTTGGAAATATCACTGGTATGTTGTTGTCAGTTCACAAACAAGATGTAACTGTCTTCGTGGAACTTCTCATACCTCCCTTCACAGGCAGCAGGGGGGTTCTAACATGTGTCTAATCAGGGCATCATTTTTAATGAATTAAATGTGTAATGATATCAAAATATTAATTACTGTTGTAAAATTACTTTAAGTTAGGAAGAATTGATTCTCAGTTGTTTCTCCTTTTAGTATGAGTCAAGCAAGATAATTTGTTACTTGTCTGTAGAGAGGCCATTTGGTCTGGCAGCAGCTTGCAAGGATGAGTTAGCTCAGCTCTGAGATCCACTGGGTTCACGCTCCTCCAGAGCTTAAGCTCATTTCCAGGAAGCTTAACGTTACCCATAGTAACTATTCATAGTTTAATTTTAGGTAATTTTAATAAACCTCCTTTGTTGGTGGCAGTGCAACTCCCTGTTTGTTTTGGCCAAAGCACCCAGTTGTCTGTTCTCGTTCTTGTTACAAGCTCCGTGCCTTCATCCTCTGCCTTTGAAGGTCACATAGCTCAGCCAAAGCTGTTGCCGAAGCTGAACTCAGAAATGATCTTAGATTGAAAAATTCCACAGCAGAGTTGCACAAAGATATGGGACTTGTCTTTAGTAGTCATTGAACGTTTACATGAACTGCTGCAGGACAAAACCCAGTAAAACCAAAGTTTACTTGGAGATATGTAGAAACTCAGGGAATAGTGAAAGCTTGCCAAGGTGACCGAGGGTGAAACAAGCAGAAAAAAATCACAGATTATGTGTTCATCTCAAAGTACAAGAGAACTGCCCTCCGACGTGTCCCTATCTTTCATTTGGCTTTTAAAATAGCCAGTGCAGTTAAAATACAGATTTATGTATCTCAGTGGTATATATATGTCGAATCCACTCCACATATGAATAAAATTACTGCTGATATAATTCTCACACCTGGAAATTTACCCTATAATCTGAAAGTTAAGTGGTTTTGTTTTAGTGAGTGGTCAAACATGCCAAATTCTCCATTTCTTACTCAAGGGCTGCTCTGTAGTCCTGAAATGTTGTTCTCATACGAATATTTAGAATTAATTTCACTTTTCACAATTTTAATGTGGTCAAATTTTTAAAGGTGAAGGTAGTATCTGGCCATAGTGTTAGAACTGATAGCACTTAATAATTGTGTTCAGCGTGAGAGAACCAAAACAAAATTCAGCTCAGCTGTTAAAATTTTGTCATACCTGGCAGAGAATACCACAGTATTCGGTGATCGGTCCTTGTACAAAGTCGGATTTCAGCACTTACTTCCAAAACCACAGCTCTTGAGCTTACACCTAGCAATTGCTTAATTCTAACTCCCCTGTTAGCACCTCCATTTTCAACATTAAAATTATGTTATTTATGACAACAACAAATGTGCATCAAGGGGCCTCTCAGAGTGTCCCTTATCTCCCATCACAGTCATTCAAGTTTCCTTCCAAAGAAGAGTGTGAAGGTTTTTTGGATTGGGTTGCTTTGGTTTGGTTTCCTCTAAACAGAAGTAATTTTCCTGATATTAAACAGGCATGAACAAACATCAACATGCCAAACACTCAACCCAGTCTAGCCATCCCTTCCTAGCAGACATTGATGGCATGATAAGGCATGTTTTTGGTATCTTATGGTGTTTATATACATGTCTTTTTAACACATAAAGTAGCAGATGTAGAAAAAATAAATTCATTTGCATTTTTAGTTATATTTTAAAAAAAATATTATCATGAATGTGTCATGATACGCCATGTACACTCCTTAAATATGTGCTTGACTTCAGGGAAAAAGCAAATTTCTCATCCCATAATATTTTGGGGAACATCTATGGTTGTAAATTAGCCAGAGAAGTGTCAAAGTTAGAATGAACCCATTTTACTTCATCTCTAATGAAGTAAATTTTTTTTCTCTAATTCATATACAAACTTGAGTAGATGTGCAATTATAATTTAACAGTGTTTTATTTATACATGCATGTTTATGTGAACTACACATTTGGGTTTTGTACAAAGGAAAAAAATGAATTTGAACACTTGCAGAATTTATTATACTTTTGATTAAAAATGAAAATGTAAAACTAAGGACCATATCAGTGTTGGAAAGTATTGACTGTAGGCATCTATTTTTTGCAATTTCCTCTGATTAAATAATTTAAATGTGAGTTAGTATTCATACATTAAAGAGTACAGACAGCCAAAGGTAATATGAATCCTTAGGGATACCTAATGATTTGTAAATGTATGATGGCTGTTTGCCTGTTTCTGAAATTTTTGTATAGTGTGACTTGCTATTTTGAAAGTTATCTTTCAGAAAACTTCATCCTGAAATTTATAACATCGTGGTTATTGTATCATATACTGCCAAAATAGCAACTAACGCTGTTGGGCAAGGACATGTAATCAGACTAGCTGGGAAACGTGTCAGTATTCTTGCTCTTCTACGCATACAAATCTTAAACTGCTCCCAGTTTATTACTGATATAACAAGTACACAAGGAATGTGATCTGGTAGTTTTTTTTACCCTGTGCTGAGGTTCACTAGTATAGGACCTGTATGGGAAGTATACTTCATATGTCTCTGCATTTACTTAGCTGAGTTTTGGAATCTAATTTGAAAGTCTAAAGGAATTTTTCAGTATTCCATCATTTAATTTCAGGAAAATTCCTGTTTCTTGAGGCCACTGCAATAGGCCTAAAAAATGAAAAAGCCCACGTGAAGAGTTCCAGATGGAAAGAATCAAGTGGGACTTGTGTGATGAGCTTCTGGTACTTCAAGTCCTCAAAAGCCATGGGACATATTCAGGTTCTGATTCAGGTAACAAAACCCCCCTTTTTTTTGAATATCTGATATCTGTAAAGGTGTACATGCTCCAGCAGGGTGTTTCGTCACTCTGACATTCTGTTGTTCATCTTGTAGGCTGGAAGAGCTCCCATGCTCCTCCTAGTTCAGTGCTGGTTTTTATTATTCTAGTCTCTTGAAAATGCTTTTACCATTTCTCTTCCAAAAGAAGTTTCTCTGAAAGGCCACTGAGAATCTTTTAAAAGCCCTCTTTCCATTTTCCCTCTTCACATACAGTACCTTTCTCTTTGATATTCTCCATGTGAGAGCTGTTTTCATATTTTGCTGCAATCCCTATTGGTAGCTCTTAGTATACAACCCTATCATTCTGATGGGATGACATCCACCAAAAAATGAATCAGCAATCTGCACAAAGTGAGAATAAAATACAAAAATATAACTGTATTAAATTATTTATATTTTTATGGAGACAGGTACAGAACATATAATCAATTTTCTTTAGAAATGGCATTTTCTTCACCAAGTGTGGGATGACAAAAAATAGTAAAAAACAAAAAAACCTATTCAGTTATTCAGTTACAAATGAAACCAGATATGTGCCTTGAAAATTGTCTGTTCCATTTGTGGTTCACTAAAAAGAAAAAGGATTAAATGCTTGTAAAAGCAAGTTTGAAACCATAATATGACTCTAAGTAAAATGTAGAAATTAATGATCAGTGTAGCAAAAGCATATATTTCGCCTTCCTGTGCATGCTATGCATTTTGTTGACATTGGGCATTTAAATGGTGTTCCAACTATGTGGACCAAATATACCACTTCTAGATGTAGTAGAAACCTTTGCAAATGAGAGTTTGTGTATTTGTGCTTATCTGTATCTTTGCGGGGAGTTCTGGCTACTCAAGTTTAAACCGTGGTGCAATTTATTTGCCACATGTCTGTTAATTCTCTTTCTTCAATATCTCTAGTAAAATCTTTGGTTAGAAATCATTTTAGTGAATTGCATTAAAATTTCTGTTTTATTTCCATTGCAAATGTTGAATACCTTAACTTTTAATGGTAGATCACATTTTGTCCTTGCAAATAAATTGCTAAAAATTGTTTCTCAAATATTCTGGATATTATAAGAATAATTCAAAAGCCTGGAAGATAAAACACTTCAGTAGTCTTTAAAATCTAAAGACACAATCTAGGCTAAGTCTGTTTGAAATATAAAAACAATGAGCCCTTTGACAGCCATTAGTGTATTTTTTCATGGATTAGTCCAAACTCCTAGAAATGAGAACAGGCCACTCATCAAAATAGCTGTATAGTTAATGAGATACATTTATACAGCTATTTTTCTAAGAAAAGCTCAAATCCATAAAGGAGGCGAGTAGATTAAAAAAAAATAAAATTGGTTTTTGAAAATAACTTTTCTTTGGTAATGTATTCAAAATGAAAACAAAAATCGATCCTGTTACTTACAATGAATAAGGTGCAAAAATAAACATAACTTTTAACTCAAAGTTCATATTATGTTCTCATTGCATTACGCAAAGTTGTATCTTGTAGCACCCAAATATTGTAATTATGAGCATTTTAGGATTTCTTAGTTTTAATTGTAGACTAAACAGCAAACTAACATCAGTGGAAAATTAATAGTGGCTGCATTAGCTATGTGTGAGTAGTTTGCACTTAAATTATCACTGCTGAGTGCATACAGTAATTATGACATTAAGTATGTTGCAGCACGGACAGTTGCCTTAAAATCAGAAAAATAATTATTTCGCATTTTATTACATGTAGTGAAATCAATAATACACAAGCAAACACTTCCGTTAAACAGGAGATAAAAGAAGTGAGATAAAAGAAAATCAAATAAACCACACCACCTAAAATGAGTTAGAGACATTTATTCCCTGTTGGCATATTGTCTCTGAAGGGTTCAAGTCCAGTAGTTAAAATTCTTAATTATTTTTTCCACCCTCAGGATGGACAAAGGGTTTTAATTTTTTATTCTCTTTTACAAAATTAACCTGAGCAGGGTTTTACTATATAGTTATCCCCATTGATAACAGCCTGTAAAGATTCGTTTCTACTATACTTTTTAGTATTTGTTTGAAATATAATATTCAAATATATGACTTTTATGGAATTTTCTAGATCATGATAGCTAATATTTCCTTTCTCTATATTTGGGTAATATTCTCTATATTTTCTCTTTCTTTTATTCTTATTATGGTGAGGGATTGCCCTCTTCTTATTTTCACCTAATTTTACTATCCTAATAAACTTCTCAGCCATTATTTTTATGTTATTTTAAATCCTTGTCTCCAGTGAGCTTTAAGAGATTTTTAAAGGCAGTGTAAATAGAAGACATTTGAGTAATGACTTATTATTCTTATTCAATTTTTTTTAATGAAGGCAAGAATTCTACATGAAGATAGGAAAAATTATTCTCATTATTGTATCTGCGATTGTTTTGTCAGATGTCTGGTTTACCCATTATTTTGCTTATAAGGATTCATAAGTCAATATTATAATCAGAGTTTCTATTTAGCAGCGTCTGTATGAATAAAATCTAATTAAACAACACATAGTCATGGGAAGTCATACTGAAGCGTCTCCCACTAGTTCAAACTGTGATATCAATATATTTCCATCTAGTTTGAGTATCTCCTGATTTAAGGTGAAGCTAATGTCAGTGAAAGCAGATCAGTAGATTGTGATTAGTTGAAAATGCTAGGATAAGGAGATGACCTGGGAAGGAATTTACCATCTCAAGTTTGACAGTTTAGCAAACTGTCTCTAACTAAAGTCATCGCATCCATTAAAAGTTGAACTCCGAGTGAACACCGTACACACCAATGGAACAGTAATGAACGGTTTGATGAGAAAATATGGTAGGGAGGCAGAATGGGGAAGACATTTCTCCTCCTGAATATCACAGTGGAAGAAAAATGGTAATCAAGAGTAAAAGGCCATTTTTAAAAAATCATAGTTCACGGTATGTATTGGTGTCTTCTCTTAATATTTACATTGCTTGTCCACATTCAGGAAGTTGAAGAATATGATCTCTCATATTACTGAAGTAGTATCTCAGATTATGATACAACCAATAAAACTGCAGGATCATAAAAGGGACACTATAGCCAAACATGAACTTTTTATGTTAAGGTTTGCAGTTAGAGAAAACAAATTTGTTTCCTAAGGGAATTTCTCTGCAGTTACTATGTTTTTTTTTTTTCTCCTCAAATTGTACTACATACTCTTCGTATAAACCTCTCTGTATATGAAACATTAATCCAATCAAAATGATGCGCCATTGAACTAGTTGCAAAAATACCATATTCTTCAAATCAACCCCCTCAACATTTATGCAAATGAAAGATGTTGACATTACAGCTATATATGGAGACTGCAATATCCAACTCACTATCCATCTAAATTGAAATCACAGTGTTTAATAGCAGTGCAAAAGCTCACAGGGAAAACAGAACGTTACCAGAAGAAAACTGAGAACAACCAGTCAAAACTTTGCTCCTGCAGTGAGATTCTGAGATACTTCTAATCTTCTCTGTGGCAGTCGTAAGAGAATACAATCCAATGTAGGAGATATTCTGAAGCTAAAGTGCAGCATACTCACTGTGCCTGTGATGGTGATGTGAGGTTACTCGTCGGCACTCAATACTGGCTTATTTTATGAGTCAGAAGAAACAGTTTTATTTTTAAACACACTTCTAAAGAGGCAAGCAAGAATTCTTAGGTGAAAGGAATGATACGTTTTATTGTTCTGCTGATCTGAACATGTTTCCTACGTAAAAAAAGAAGCAAATCTTAGGTATCACAGTGGGAAAGAACAACAATCAAAGGATAAAACCACTTGTTGAAGATAATTTTTGTGGGATCAATGTTAATTATTCTGTATATAGACATTGGCATTAAAATAGATTATTTAAGATTTAATAAAGCTGGGGGCCTTCTTTCAAAGATTTGAAACAAGCCTCTAAAAAGAAATATGTAGCTGTATAAGGAAGGTGAAACCTGCCATTAGTAACTACCTCCGCTGACGGTGACAAGGCCAATATACACAGGATCTCGTTAGGAAGTTCCAGTGGAGCTAACTCAGCCATTTGTCATAGTGAATTAATTCCACCCAGTTACAAATGAGCAAAGACAGAATGATATTCAGGAGGACAGGAAGTCCTGGCCAGTTCACGGCAAGTGAAGTAGGGCCCCACGGCCGCCACTGGAGTGACAGACTAGCCTGACCAGGGCAACAGGCAGCGGGACCACCAGCCAGCCACCTCCCACTGCTCAGAGCTGATGCAGAACAGACTCCGTCACCTAGACGTGGGACTGCTGCAGCTTCTCAGCACAAGCTGGAAGCCATCACAGTTGTTTCCTTGATATTGTTATTAGTTCTAGCTATCCTAAGGTAGAGAGGAGAAGAGAGAGCTAGTGCTGTAGAAATGGATATCTTAGCAGATGCCACAGCTCAGGTATAGATGACTCGTGGTGGTTTTTGTAATTCCCTGGTTATTTTTAATGGACCAGCCTGCTGTCCTTACTTGTCAACAGGAAAACCTGCAGCAGAGTTACTGCAGATGCCAGCTGATATCTTCTGGACATTTGTATTTCTAGGGATCGAGGAGTTTAAAATGAATTTTTCACAAATCGATATCATTGACCCCACTTCTATGGGAAGTCACTCAAGAATAAAGTCTGAGGAAACAACTTATTCTACTTCACAGCTTAAAATAGACTGTGTGTTTCTACATTGATTCTTCTCACTGGCTGCATGAAAAACAATTAACTCCTCACAGTAATGTAGAAGTTACAGTTTTAATTGGGTTCAGGTAGCCTCAAAGCAGATTATCTGACCTTCATGCAGCTAGAGGAAGAAACTTTAGATTTTAAAAGATTTCCTTGAATGTTTTACTTAAGAGTCTGCTGAACTTCAAAGCATGCTCCAAACAATGTAGAAAACACATAGATTTTTTGCTTATCCTCTTAGACACAATAAACATAATAGAAAAATTCTTTAAATCTAATGCAGAATGTAAAGTTTCCTAGTATTTGTATATAGGTGAAATAGATACATTAACATATCTAGCTATATGTTCAGTAGCTTACATTTATCTTTTATTTTTCCCTTGAATCCTAGTATTTTTTTTTTTATTTCAAATAGCTTTCGTTTATTAAATCCAGTAAAAGACATATTATGAGAATTTATTTCCACATAATAGCACCAGGGTAATGGCCTTTATTTAATGAGTATCTATTGTAGCTCTCAAAAGGGACACAGTTTTAAACTCTTTACTCCCATTGTTGACATGTGAACTGTTGTTAAAAGTTTTATTTGAGTCAATGAAATGTCTGATCTGACTAATGAGTGAGAATGAGGGAGAACTACCTTAGTCCTGGGACCTTTAAAAGAAATCAGTGGGGATACTGTGAAATACAGTATTGTCAAGAAAGAAAGGAAGATTAACTTTTATGGCAGCTTTACTTCCCAGAGCAAGAAAATTTTATATTTACATTTCCTGAATTGAATGCAGACTCTGAAACAGCACTTTTCACCTTTTCTGGCATTCTTTCAAACAGGGTTGCTGTAGGCCTGATTTTGACCTCATGACATAAGCATATCTCTGGGTAAAATGAAACTGAGACGGCGATTAAATAAAAATAACTCAGTTTTCAGTGAAAGCATCGTTTCTAAAAAACATTTTACATAGAAGGAACAAACAAATATGCACAACTGTAGATAAGGGCAAAAACCATTCAGTGCATTTTATTTTCTCAGATGAGTACCTTAGGAAGTTATTTCAATCTTCACTGTAAATTATCGGAAGCACAGAATTCATTGTATTCTTACACTGCAACCAAATGTAGCCATTCATTCCAAAGAGTTGGTGAGCTGCAATAATACATTTGGATGTGCTTTGAAGGAAAAATATATTTTGAAGAAGGGTTAGAGAATCACCCTTGTATTTTGGAATCTTGCTCTTGAAGACAAGAGGTTCATCAGAGGATTTGTAATTTAAAATCGTCGTGTTTCTGGAAGCACATATAAGAGAAAATTTTCGTATGTGAATTATTAAGCTTTTTTTTTTTTTTTTTTTAAATTCTTTGAGAACTTGAACTTTTTCTCCCTTAGGAGATGAGGACGACGAGTAGTAAAGAATTAGCGTAACTAAGGGCATGTCTCTGTCAGGCAGGGCAGTGCCTGGTTAGAAAACTGAGCAGGCTGACAGATTTAGACAGCGCGATGGATCGTGGATCATCGAAGCAACACAGCAATATCCTGTAACATTACACCTGAAATCACAAGCCCTGCCTCTGAGGGCTAATACCACCATCCTATTACCATACTGCACAAAGTGATATAGGTGAAAAATGCATTTTCAGTCTCCCCCACACTGCACAGTCCTGCATTGTTGTTTCACTGAACTTCTCTCCCAAATCAAAGATCTCTGGTAGCAATTTACATTATTGATTTCTGGGTTCATAATATCACAGAGTCATGGTGGCTACATTGCAGATTTTTAGCATATGAGGCTTTGAAACATCTCTGGAATCTTTGCAGGTCAGAATTCTTTTGCTCTTTTCTAACACTTTTCAGGGCAGACATTGAAGAGCAAAAGTTGTGATTTCAGTGTGTCTCAGGGCAGGATTCTTTTAAGGATTATAGAGCTGCCGCTGAATGATTTTTACTGAAGCAACAGATGTACAAATTAGGACTTTTTTATATAGCATCTGTAAAACAGAGTAGTATTTTTATGAAGAGAAAAGGACTTTTTCTAAATAATAGAGACATAGCATTGAGCGTTTTCATTAGTTTTTTCATATCACTTCTAAATAGGCAAATTTAGAAAATTTATTAACATAACTTTTATTTTTAAAGAAAAATAATTAACACAACATGTAACCTGGTGCCTGCTGATATTTTTTAGAAAGCATAGAGCATTGAGCAGACTTGAATCCCAAGACAGTATCTAACTTTCCTGATCAACAATTTTATCTGGAAAAAAAGAATAACCGAACATTTCCAAGAGATACGTTTAATCTCACAAAAGGTGGAAAAGCTCTCCTTTTTCCTTTTTCTTTTCTCCTTTCTCATCTCTTTTTACTGCCCAAGGCCCCTTGGTCTCCCATTGAGAAAAGTATCTTCCTTTTGTCAAACACAGACTGAACTGAACAGATGTTACACTAGCAAAACTTCAGCAAGCACTGATCTAGCCTTAGTGCTCATTATAGAACATTAATTTGTTTCCGGTTTTATCCTCCTTTAATGCAACTTTTATTTTGAATTCACAGTTCATTTTTAGTGTCTTGAAGATGTTCTAGTTTCTGGTAGTCTTTGATCTTTGCCAGGCTTGCAGTATCAATCTGTAGTGTGCTTAAAATTACTTTGATGAATCAATAAAGGCCCTTAGCATGATGAGTGTAATTTTTATGCTTCCAGAAATCTTTTCAGTTTCTGGCCTACAGCTTTGAACCCACAGTAGCTTCAGAAAAAAAAACCAAACACATTTCTGTATTTGCTCTTATTTAGTTCATAAAGATGGAAGTACCTGATTCCAATTCATTTCATGCAAGGATCAGGCTAGGAATTTTTTAGTACTTATATTTATGACTTTAATAATTTGCATGTGTATTTGTTTGTAGGTTGACCACATTGCATTATGTAACGGTGTATGAAATGAAAGATGAAAGGCTGCTTTAAGTGGAATTGTCTTATCATTGCATGCGCTGACATCCTACAAGAGCAGTTATCGTTTGCAGCAGAGACTAATAGTGTCAGTGTAATGGGAGCTTTGAGACACTTCAGTTTCTTCCCACTTCCTTCCTTACGATGGAGATATACCTTTCCATAACCTGGTAACTTTGTGTTGCTTGCCTATGAGAGGGTCATTGCAGCTCAGAGGTTAATTGCCTGCAGACTCACGGAAAACCCATGATCTATTCATATGAGTTTCTTATCTAGGCTTTTAGACTCAAATTCTTTCAACAAACCTTTATGTTCAGTCACACGCCTCAGGTTGTCCAGCTGCCCTCACCACTTCCCGCCTTGCCTCAGTCTTTTGTAATTTGTTCCTGCAAGTTTTGCTGGGCTGTATCTGCAAAATTAAAAAAACAAGGAACCCATACAAGGAATTTTAATATTACTCTTAAGATTGAAGGCTTTTAACAGAGGAAACCATGCTAATTTTCTGTTTGAATTAATTAATGAAGTAAATAGATGTGATGCTGTAGTACTACTAAAATCAGGAATAAAAAAAGACCATTTGCATAAGCCTCTGGAATATATGAGTTTAACTGTGTGGTCTGCAGAGTATATTTGATTTTGCCTTCAGCAGGAGCACTAAAAGTAGGAAGCACTAAAAATTGTATTTCTTACCTCCCACATATCAGAATAGTTGGAGCTCTTAATCAATTTGTGATACTAATTTGTCTTTAGCTCTAGGAGTTTTAGATGACGTGAAAGTTTTTAAAGGCTAATGTGAATGAAAAATGAAAAGTTTTTCATCTCAAAGAAAATGAGATCTTTCTTTGAAGAATTGGAGTCTAAAGAGAGTGAGGACACAAAAATCCCCACAACCTACTAAAACAAAAAATATACACCACCTTTCAGACTATTATGAAGAAAAACTTTATTTTCTATGAAAAAATCATATGGATGCTTTTCAGATTTTCATAATAAATCAAAACTATAAGACCAATTTTTTTTTTTTTTTTTAACTTTCAAAATAGTACAGGTGAAAAAAATGAAATTCTTATAGTGGAAAATATTCTAGTGAAGATTTTGTTTGTTGGATAGCAGTCATTAAATAAAAATACAGTGAAATATTTTAAACTAGTTGTAATTCTAACACTCATCATAACAGGAAAACAGTTAAAAGCGTGGAGAACAAGAGCGCAAATAACCTTATTTTTATTTCCTTGCAAAATCATATCTTTTCTATAAAGCAATAAAGGTCACCATGCATTTCTCATTATAATGGTAGAGGAAAGTGTGATACCAGAGGTGCCATTTTACAACTGATAATTGTGAACAATTTTGGATGTCAATTGCTCTTCTCAATGAAATGTAAGAAGAGAAAACTGTTGTGGAAAGGTCATATGAAGCCACAGTGGAAATTTAGACTAATGCAATTGTACAAAACTATTTCTTTTATGTAGCTAACTTCTCAACTGGTTTATTAAAAAATGTTTTGTTGTTTGAAATTACAGTGAAATGAACCAGATACTCAATTAATATTTGGCTGAATCAATAAATCAAGGCACAAACGTGAAGCATTTTTCAGCTTTTAAAGAATTTGCTTAGGCTTGTTTTCTGTATGTTTATACAATCTCGTTTGGGCTAATAAATGATTATTTATCTTTCAAGCTTTGGTTTTCCAGAGAATTCCAGTTGCCTCAACTCTAAGACAGGAACAATCTGAGGAAACCTGTATAACATAATTAAACAAAGGTGTGACAAAGTTTGAGACAAAATGGAACCAAGTTGTTTGAAATGTTAATGGTCTTTGATGTTTATCGTTCCTCAGTCTTAGCAGCAGAACTGAGGGAAAAAAATGAAATCCAAGCAATCGCATTTGTATCCCTTAAGATACCTAAAAACCAAAATCAAACAGAGGTGGATTACGCTAGGAATTGAAGGAGAAATTTTTACATTTGAGGAAAAAGTAGGGCTGGGAGGACCAGGAAATGAAAACAGGATGGAGTAGTACAAGGTACTTAATGAATCCCCTTTTACAAAATGTTGTTTTATTTCTCTGTTTTAATTGGTAAGGATAATATACAGAATGAAGATGTATTTTAATAGCCTAAGCACATGAAATTGTATTTGACGGAAAGAGTATCATGGGAATGTAGAAAGATGCAAACAAGAAACAGAAAAGTTTGCTTGGCTATAAATGAAAGGTGGCTATAATGAATAGATTTAATAGTTGTGACAGGATAAATCAAAGTTTTAAGAAGGTGATACAGAAAAATCAAAAGAAAATCAATAAATTATTCTTGCCTTCCCAGAATAGAATTCTTTCCTAAAATAAGAGTTTTAAAAGTAGAATTTCATCTTTGCTAATGAGCAACTTAATTGTTGTTCCTTGAATTGCCTACCTGCTTAAAACAAAATCCTGTCTCCAGATGAATTACCAGTCATTTTCTATCAAAGTGCTTTTGAAACTGACTTTTCTCAACTCAGCGCTTACAGCAATTAAGAACCAAGAGCTCCTAGAAATATGGCAAGTGCTGACACTTGTGACAGGGTGAGCTGTTAATGCCTTCTGATGCTCTAAAGGAATTTACTATGAAATTGCAGAATTCCAAAAGTGGTCCATTTTAAAAAGGAATTTAATCAGTGGTATAAGTTTATTTATCAGATGTGTTCATTAGAATGCATGTTCCTTGCTGAAGTGCACATTCCTTTATTACAGTGATGTTAATTTTGGAATTGAAAATTGGAGAAAAGATATTTCAGAGAGTGAAAATCATCTTAATGCTTTGCACAAAGGAGGAAATTAAAGGGATGGATGGATGGTTTTTGTCATTAACTCTTATTATGAAAACCTGCTGAGACTAATACATGCAGACTATCTAATAAAAGGCTTGAAGGCTGAAATATCAGTGTTTCATCTTGCTGTTTTCCTTCTTTCTATAATGCACTGTGAAAATGCAATTATGTGATTTTGTAAGTAATCCTTAAAAGTGAAGACAATTTTTCATGCATGCTAATATACTTACACAGTATACATTTTGTCTGGATCAAATAATTTCTTAAAGATACCATTTGATCATCTTGATTTTTCTTTTCCAAGTGTTTTTATAGAAGGCAGAGAAATACTGAACAGAATTTCTGGTTCCTGTCAAAATAGGACTCTGAAAAATTAGTGAGAAACTTATTTTTAATGTATTCTCTTCAGTGCTGAGACTCATGAATCTTCATTGAAGTCATTGCAACTTGAGTAAGCTCATCACTTTCAGAAGCATACCGCTAAAGTAAAACTCACCCTGTTTCATTACTCTTCAATAACATTTTCCTGTCTTTTGGGACCACTACTCTGTAGATTGCTGCAGTTCTGTTATCTGCCTTTTTGTTGTTTTCTTCTTTGTTTTGCTACCCCCATTTGCTGAATATTTCAGAATCCTCTAGCATGCATCCCTCACCATCCCTTAGCTTGGTGATGGGAAGTGTACATTTTGAGTTTAAAAGCTCTCTACGTTGAAATTGTTCCTGATTGTCTCTCCCTCAGAGCTACTCTAGGTGGAGTTAATAATTTTGGAATTATATATTTCATGCAGAGCTTCAACATTCACATAATTAGCAGTAATTTTCTAAATGTAGTAGTAATCTTAACCACAAGTCTCTGTGGGTTATTTAATAGGAGAGACAAATTTTCAAAGCAGTAGCTAATGGCAGAGTGGCGAAAAACTACTGCTGCGCCCAGATTTTGCTACATGATTAACAACATGTACAAATGTTTTATTTGGTTTGTTTGCATACACTTACCAACCTTAGACTTACCATATAGAATGTGTGCCTTTCTCTAAAATAAAGTGGCCTGCCAAAGCTGAGGAGAGTTACTGTAATTAGTGCTGTTATAAAGTGCTGCTGAACTGTTTGTTATCTGATCTGTTTGTATCGGTTGATAACTGAATTGTTATCAGCCTGATGACTGACAGTGTGCCAGAGGATACATGTGCTCATTCATAAGTCACATCTTCATGACCTGATTGTCTGCTCCCATTTTTCTTCATGTCCCCATGAAGAAAAGAGAGAAGACAGAAAGGAAGAAAAAAAGGAAAAGAGGGAAGGAAAGAAAAAAGTGAAAAATTCAAGTCATGTGTGAACAAATCTTGACTTCAGTTCACTCTGACTAATTTAAATAATTTTAATAATTTGATACTGTATGTGGATTAATTTGATACTGTATGTGGATTAAGGTCAAACTGTAGGGTTAGGTTACTGTTTTCAAATAATCTAAGCAATACTTTTTAGGAAGTTGAGTTTTAAGAGAAAATCAGTAAGAAGTGAGAAATGAAGGAGAATCTGTCATGCTTTGAAAATAACTTTAGGTGAAGAAGACACAATAATTCACATTGCTTTCTTTTAAGATAAGAGATTCTGCTTTACAGCATAGGTCTTCAGTTTTATTGCATTTTAATGTTTAGGGTATTTTTCAAGCTACATATGAAAGACTTAATCATAGGAAGCCAGATCTTCAAAAAAAAAGCAAGGATTCTGTGTAGTGCAGTGTTGAGGTAGCAACAGCCCAAATATATAAGGAAAGTGCTCAGAACCATCTGAAAATGGGACTTGTTCTCAAGCAATGACACCTAAGTAGGTAGATGATATTAGAAACGTCAGCAAAGACATTCACTGTGCAGAGATTTGGAGAAGCACAGCTTCATAGAAGAGGTCTTTAAAATACGGGCAAATGAGGAAAAGCTGTGATTTTTCTTCCTTCCATCTCTTATTTCTTTGAAGTACATGTAAAAGTGCAAGACTGCACTCCATTCCTTGTTGAGTAAAAGGAGGAAGCAGGGAAGGAGCATACCTCATCGTGGAATATTTCATCTTTAAACTGTCAGCCATCGAAAGGCTTTAATGATGATACTACATCAAGGAAAGCAAAATTTCATCAAAACTAGGTTTATTAGCAAACTTAATTTGCACACCTTGAAAATATGCTTGATTCTAAACCAAGAAGAAATAGCCTGAAAAGTAAACTGCCCTCCTGAAATACTCACGTAAAACAGAGGGATCGCCATCCATCAAAAGATAGAGAAATGAGCAGTGACAGTTAAAGTCACATTATGCTTGTACTATAGTATGTTTCTGTGCTTTGCCATAACACATACCTTGTTTTAAAAATTCTGGATGGTAATAGGAAGATACTGCTTTCAAAGGAACCTGAAAGAAGAGGAGAAAAGCTTTTTCCTAACATTTTAAAAAAGTATGTAAAAAGAGTTTGACTTTCAAAAGTCTGAAGGTACTGCAGAAAGAGAAGCCTTTTGATATAGTGAATCCTGAAAGTCTTTTAATAGTATTAATAATAAACAGTTAATATTTTTTGATGAATCATTTGAAAATATTCTGTCTCTGGTTAAAAAGCCCTCAAGTATATTTGGTTTGAAGAGTCCAGGAATATTTAGCGAGTGCTTTTATTGCCTCCATCCATTTGGTAAGCCCAGCTTCATTTCCCGTGGCTCTGCTGAAATAAATATCAGATGCAAATGAACCAGGGAAATATTTTGAACCCAGCTCGGAACGTGAATAGAAGGAGCGGTGCAGATCAAGAACAAAATCTGTGTTTCATTGCTGTTTCACTGCAGACACAACAAGGTAGATTGTCTCATAGTGGAACCTTTATAAGTGCATCTGGAATACTTAGTGTATTCTTCTGACAGAAAGTGTATTCATAAGAAGTTTCTTTGAAATAACTTGTAACTTAAAATTACATACTCCTCTTGCACGCTTTGGATTCGCTTCCTAATATTGTTCTGACTGTGTAAGAAATGTAGCCTTGAGAATAATGGTGGTCTCTGCTGCATAGGAAAAATATTAAATGCAACCACAAAATAAAAGGAATTCCTAGATGGAAAGAAATCCTTCCCTCTCCTTCATTCTTAATATCACCAGGTGAATTAATGAGGATATTGAGCCCAGTAAGATATACTTTCCTCCTGCAGAAGTTCTCAGAAGAGAGGTTATAAACACTTCAGATCATTCTTCAGATGAAGACAAGCATGAAGAAGATTCTGAATTGCAATGTAATGAAATCATTAAGAAATAATTCCCCTCAGACTATCAGAAGGTAGATTAAAAATCCTCTCAATACGAGTAGGAAGTTTCCAATATGTCTAGGCATATAGACATTATGGTCTTCTTACAAGTAATTCTGCCATTGTCTGAGAGCGTTTATTGCTCAGCATGATGGTACAGTGGAGACCAGGACCCACTGCTACACGTCAATGGATAAACATGCCTTTTACTGTTAAGTTTTCCTTAACGATGGCTCATCACCTCAGCTTGACCTTTGACTATGTTCAACCCATAGAGGGCAGTGACATGCAATTAATAATAGCTTTTCAGAGCCTTAAATGAAAACAGTCTCTTTCACATAAGTTTTTAGTAGTCTCAGTGTGTGTTTTGCGGAAGAAATTTTCTTAGTTAATCTGTCAATAACATTGGATTTACAGGTTTTCTCAAGTTGAGTTTAGGGGATTATAAAGTACAGAATTAGAAAACAGGTTGTAAAAACGATGTTCTGAGGAACTTTCCAGACATGTTGCCCAGCAGTAGTTTGCACTAATAGTGGACCACATGCCATGAAGAGTTGCAGGTGTTCTTCTGTTGTAGCCTGTGGTCCACCTATCCTCTAAAGCTTATGGGTATGACCAACAAATAACCCTCTTTAACTGTTTTTGTCCTCAACAAGATTAGGTGATCATTAAGGCTATTGAGACTGCTGAGTCCCTCCCTTCCCACTGTTCTGGGATGGAACAAATAAGTTTATTGCAATCTGGACCTATCGTGAGGACGCTATTAATAAATCAGACTAAACTTATCTGTTTTCTGCTATAGGTAGAGAAATATGTTACCAGGTTAGACTGTGTGATACCTAAAGAGCTTTTTGTCTGTCAGGAGGTATAACTGAGAAACACGGTTGTTTCATTTTTGGTCCATGGAAACATTTATACTATGCTGGTGATTGTGTATACATAGCGAATATTCTGCCTGATCTTGTGATGACTTTCTGCACCTCTTTTCCTTCTAGGAAGTTCTAGTGGTTCCTATGATTTGCTTAAGGAAAACATCTGAGATCCCAAGAGTAAGAATTATTATAACACTTGGAGTTTTATATAGATAACTCAGTGCTGTACTGTTGCCTCCTGACATTACTTAAGTGACAATTAAGTATTAGGTATTGTAGTTGAAATATTGATAGGTATATACACATACAACAATGGGCTTTCGAAAGGACACATTGATTCACTGGGTTTTCAAAGAAGCTATGAAACTCTGTTGATCATGGCTAAGAGTCACAGAAGTGCATCCACATCTTAACTGTTGGCAAGATATTTTTTCTAGACTTCACTTGAAAATGAAGGAGAAATATTTACAAAGACCTTTTTCCAGAAGAGGGATGGGGATCAGGAGGAAACATGGATTTGTACATTTGAATAGGTAATAAATGGGCAATGGATTCCTGTATCATGAGGTAGACCAGCAAGGGAAGAGCTTCTTAATAATGAATAAAAGATAAAGCTGGGATTATGGTATAAAAGACACTTTAAAACAGTTTATTTTGGTATTACATATAACATTCATCTAGAGAAAGTAAAATCCATTCACAAAGAGGCAAAATAGTCAAAAGAATGGGATGCGTAGATGATAAAACAAGAGTTGCATGAAGGCTTTAGCACTTCTTGACCCATGAGATGATAGGCACTTCTGAATTTTAACTTCTGATGTTCTTTAAGTTGTTACACAGAAAGAGTTTACAAAATATTAACATATTAGCACAAAGATTTAGAAGGATTTTAGCAATTATAAAATTACAAGCTTGAGTGGCATGCAGATTGAGGGGTTGTTCGCAAAAATTGCAAGAAGAAACATTAAGACAGATTAAGTTATTTTAGTGGCACTTCCCCTCAGCTGAGGGAGACATCCACAGAAAGATATTGAAAAGACAGTATAAGATTTTAGTTTGAACAGAAAAAAATCTGGCGATTGTCATGTGTTGGCAGTGATGTGTCATTGTTAGCAGTTTGCTGTCAAATTAGATACCTTGCTAAAAAACTTACTTTGAGCAATTTTTTAAGGCAAAAGTATTTTGCTTATGCATTCTGTATCAGTGAGATCTGAGACCCTCTCTTCTCTCCTCTTTCAAAGACTTGCATATACTAATAGACAAAAACTATAATCAAGTCTCATAGTTCAGAGCTGCAATTGAGCCTTTTGTTTGGAAAGATAAGGGTATTTCCTTTCACATACACTGTTTTCTGGATGTTAGTTTTTCATTTTACTTTGGAATACCCTCTTTGGGTGAGGATGGTAGGCTGATGGTTTAAGTGATGCAAGGATCTTGTCTATCTCTCTGCTTAGCTGGAGTAGAAATGCAGGCAATAAGAGGATGCAAATGGGAAACTAGGTGATGACGTGGTTTTAGGAATGTACGGTAGAGTATGAGATGAACAAATCTGAACTGGAAAGAAGGCCAAGGCAAATGTAATGAGACATAAGGAAGGTAATAATGTGGCTTTGATACAAAAGTGTTGGTGTGAGGAAAAGAGAGACTGGGATTATGTGCAAGCAAGTGTAGCGAAGAAGGAATTGTGGAGCCTCAAATGTGATGTGTACAGTGGAGAAGAGGGGTGAAACCTGAAATGTGGATGAATGGCAGCAAGACAGATCACAGCTTTTTTTTTTGGTAAAGGACCACATGTAGCTAGACTCCAGGAGGTTAAGTGGAAAATGGGATTTCTGCCCTGACCAACAGCCAGCATGATCAACCCACACACTCAGAGGCAGCACTGATACTATCTGCCAAAGCCACAGATCTTAACCGTATTCTATCAGTCTGTTGGAGCACAGAGTTAGATTGGGCCTTTTGCCACCAGCCCAGGTTGAAGAACAATCTAGACACTCAGTATGAGTGTGTGTCAGTAGAAGAATAAGCCTCACAGAAAGAAAGGTGACACTGTGGCCTCCAGCCTCCTCTACGCTGGAACACATTCCTCCTGATTGTCATATATCTCTTTTACATATCTCTCTTTTATAATAATACAAGTATATGGGACTGAAAAAGATCAAAGGATTTCTGGATGCAACGGGCAGGTCNCGTATTTTTGTTTGTTTTAGAAGCAAACACATTCCAAAGATATGAAAGAAATGCCAAAGCATCAGACAGATTAAATGGCTGGCGAATGCAGAAAACAAAACAATAATTCATGAAGTGGAATCTGCAAAGCTTTCAAACGATGATCCTCTCGTGCCAAGTACGTATCCAGAAGAAGTGTATAGCTTACCCCCCTTAGCCAAGCCAGCTCCCCTGTCTGGGCCCAGGGAGAAGAGGAGAGCCAAGCTTCCTGCTTGTCTCCCTTTCCCACCTCTTCCTTGGCTGTTTCATGCAGACAGTGTGCAGGGCTTGTGTTTATGAAGGGATTTTTCACTCTGGATTAGAACGGCCTTCCTGCAGTTATGCAAGGGATGAGCTTGCTTTTCATTTTGTTATGTAGATCTCTAGCTGAGCAAGTGAAAAATCAGCCTTTCATGCTTTATGAAGTTCTGCTGTTGCACGGGAACTGCCACCGTTGAACCCAGACAGGAAAAGAAATGTGTCTGTCTCCTGCATTTTATTTGTGTACGCGTATTCAGGAATTTGTGAACTGCAAGGAGACTCCCATTTCTGTTGTAAAGTTTCTACCTGAAAAAAATTCTTTCTAGCAAAAAGTTTTCTACGTATTTCGGTGTCTCACTGTGGGGAAAAAATACCCCAGTTCCCATAACTGCATAAACACTTGATCCTTTATGCTTATGACACCATATACATGATGTCATAACATCAGATGATGTTATAACATATGATATGTTATATGTTCATATATGCTATATATATGTTCATATACGTTATAACGTATGATATGTTATAATATATGATATAACATATATGATATATGATAACATATGATGGCTACATAATTTTATTTGGATATTTCTAAAGTGTGTGATCAGTCTTACTTGGTACTGACAGCATACATTACTCAAAAATCAGCACGATAAACGTAACATAAGTCTGAACAGAATGTAATGAAACAAAATATATTGTGAAATGAATCAAAATCAGGCTAACAGCAGAAGTGAGGCTCGTATTCTAGTTAACTGTGCTACATTTAACATTTCCAGATTTTGCATAAATATTTATCTGTCTATATATTAAGAACTTCCACTGACTTCTGTGCATCCAAACTTAAACACTTGTAATTTTTTTATAGATTTGGGGCTTAATGTTGGGATAGATACAAGTTATGAATTTTTCTATCTCGCTTAAATGCACAAAAGTAAAGGATCTCCCTTATCATTTAGTATTACTATTATCCACTTCATTTTAAGTCTCCTAAATTCACCACTAATGTACAGCACTGAACTGCTTTTGTAAAATGAATCAGTAATTTCTTGTAAATATTTTTTGGGAAATTTTCGCATTCCAAATAGTTCTCAAGGGCAGACAGAAGAGGTTCTAGAGACAAAAAATGGATTAAATGTTAAAACTTATTGAAGTGGTTTTTTTTGTATTCCATGTTTCCATGTATTTCTTAAAGCCAAATGTAACTCATCATAACTATCCATTTTACTCACGTAACGGATAGATGGAAGATGTTTCCAGACTAAACAAATTATCCCAATATGTAATGCTCTTTTGGAGGTTATTAAAAAATATCAGAATCAATTTAATAGATACTGTTGAGTTACTGAAATAGTTAAATTTTTGAGTATATAATTGATGAACAAGGAAAATATGGTTAAAGTTAGGTTACATTTGAGCTGTTTTACCACTGTTAAAATCAGCTTTGATTATTGTATCTATTCTTTTTTATCCCAGTGTTAATATAGAGTCCTCTATGCTGTGTTTCCAGGTTGAAATCCAAGTGAAACTTTTAGAAAGGGTGTCACATTCATTCTGATACCTGTTTCCCTCAATTCCATTGATTATAGGCCTGAAAGGGGCTTGGCCTTCCCTATAAGTGAATGGATCTCTGACATGATGGCACATAAATAATTAGGAGTCTCACTGGGAGAGATACACTGAGAAAATCATAACCAGTTGTTATCGACTGTGAAATTAGTGGTGCAAAGTGCTAGTGAGGCCCTGTTACATTAGCCTTTAATGGAGTGCATCATTGGCTTTAAAACAATGAGACATAATGGAAGATGCAATGTCTAAACTTGCCTCTGTAGGTGCTTGTGTGCTCAGTCATTGTGACTTGTGAAGGGCTTCTATTGCTGTTGTTCCAACCCCATTAGTAGTGTAGAGCGATAGGGTTGTTCAGCTGAGTATGCGTTATGGCTTTACATGCAGCTATGGAGATCCTTCCCTGTGTTTTGTTTCATATTTAGCAATTTAAAACAATTATCAGTTTTAGCAATTTATTGTTTTCAACTAACTGCTTTACAGTTAATGATGATTTTCCAGAACGCCATCATCAAGCCACATTTCAGTATCTCTATGCTTGGTAGGTCTGAGGACCTCCTTCTAGAAGATACCAAGAATTCTGTGAATTCCTTGATTCAGAAACAGTTAATATATTTTTGTGCATACTTGTCTGCACTTTCCTCTTCAGAATACAATACCTAAAGCACCAAACTTCATTTCCTCATCGTAAATATGCATAAGACAATCTTATTAACATAAATCTGATCTAACAGGTTCACCATGTATAAAGAAATGTGATTAATTTGCTTCCCTGCCTATTTTTACTGTCATCTCTATTTTCCTTCAGTTTTGCTTGTTCATGTTCTACTTTCTTAGAACCCTTGTTGTGCATTACATTTAGCTGCTTGATGCATTGCACAGTGTTTTTATTAACCCTATCTGGAGTACTAATGGGTTTTGATAAGAAAAGACTAGCAAAAATTTTCTCATTTACAATTTGGATGATTAGTCACACAGTCATAAGGAAAAATTAATTGTGACATATACAAAATTTTGGAAATATTTACTTTTGGTGCCATCATATATATGTATCATTTATTCACAGCAATTGAAACTAGTGCATCTGCATTCTAGTACTACTATTAAACAATGAAGCATGTTGTTTGCTGCTGACTTGCCCGTTAGGTTATATGATTGGACACTTAAAGAAAAGCCTTCAAATATATTAGCATATTTAAAAGTCAGAATGCTCCTAATTACCTTCAAATAAACTACACTAAGCATATGATTACCTTATACTTGTTAGCTTTTTCTCCCTTATACTATCATTGTAACGGCTTTTAAAAGATTTTACCTATTTAATACCCTTATTTTAAAATGGTAGACTAACCTTGTGGCCAGTAATATATTCCAAACATGAAGAAGGAGCCTCAGAATTATATAAAGTTAAATACAACTCTACCAAAGGGACTGTTTTGGAGTTCAATCATACACATAGTAATTTCTGTACGAAGAGTCCGTCTACTGTTGATGTTTATGTGTTTTATGGTAATCATCTCATTTTGCTGCTCTTCCTATTATCCTAGCAAAGCATATGTTTACTATTGCTGGACAAGAATGTCAAGGCATGTCTTGCAGTCTTGTCCCTGGTTTTGGGGTTCTTTTTTTTTTTCCCCAAAACTGTTATTTGATAATCCATACTTACATGTATCTTACTATATTTCTTTTTTTTCAAACTTCAGACTGATGATGAGATTGTGAAAATATGGAGTGAATCGGGAAATCATGGTGACGAGTGGAACAAAGTTGAGTTACACTTGGGGAAACTGAGGAATTTTGAAATTATCTTTGAAGGCATTCGTACCAGAGACCTAGGAGGAGGAGCCGCAATAGATGACATAGAGTTCAACAACTGCACCACGTGTAAGTTCAAGATGGAAGTTTCTAGAGGGATGCTAAAGGAGATGTAGGCTGTTCTTGCTTGTTTTTAAATACATCATGGTTTTACTGTTTTTATCATAACGTCACTGTTCATAAAATCAGTTATGAGTACACTGTTTTCACTCTTATAACTTCAATACCATTTTCTACTCACACAGAAAGTCGTATATTAGTGCAGTGTTCTCATACTAAATTATTGCAGGTAAATCCAAGAAATGCCTGAGTTTTTGTTTCCTTAATTTTTTTGGCTTTGAGTAAGAATTTTCCATCTTTAAGTCATTGGTAAGTTAGTCTCTGATGGTGTATATAGTCATTTTATATAAATTATTTCAGATCATATCAAGTGAAGCCTGTGGTCTCACTGTTTTATCATAAAGGCTCTTGCAATAAAACTGAGTTGAGACCACAAATCAACCACTGTCACTTTTCCTTTTCCCAGTTCAGTTCGAGCGTGAAGGCCAGCAAAGCAAAGAAAAGCTTTGACTCCTTCACGCGGTACTCACTCTATTTAAATCTTTTTGTGGACATAGGCTAAAATAGGAAAGATAATGGGGGATTGTGGCTTCTGTCAAGGAAGGATGTGGTCTGTATCCCTGCTAAGAAACAATCTGACACAATATAAGTGGATTTTTCGAGTGAGGTGATCATTGCTGATGCCACGTATCAACACTATATGAGTTTTAGGGAAGATTTTTGGGCAAACTTTAACCTCCTGCTGTGGCCTGGATGCTCGTTATCAGCTGGAGTATGGAAAATGCACTTCTGGAGAGCATCTTTTGATCTAATTTCACCTGGAAAACGCAAGTTTTGCATTAAGAAATTGCTCTGTGGTGTAAACCAAAGAATAAAAACTGGATACAACTTGGGACCTACTTCAGAACTGCACTTTAATAAAACTCTAAGGCAGATATACCCTTAAAAGTTCTTCCAGGGACATGAAAGCTAGTGATTCCCTTATGCTTTTTCTAAGTGTTTCATTTTCCCCATTTCTACACATGTGATTATTCTCCAACGGACAAGGGTAGAAAGAAAATTATGTCCTAGTAGGTGATGAGAGGTCAATGTTCCCCTACCACCTTGAATAGCAAAGAGGATGCTGATCTCCCTTGCAACTTTTTTTACCAAGTTGTGCTAAGATGTATTAATTCATATGTTGGGGTCTAGTTAAATCACATTTCTGGGATCCTAACCCATTTTGGGGCTAGAACAATTCAAAGCTTTCATTTCACAGTCAGATTCATGAAGACATTCAGAAAATAAAAATAGTAAGATTTATTTTTCTGAGGAAGAAGAAAACTCCCTGGTAAATTAATAGAGATGATATCAACATACCTTCACATAACAAAAAAATATTTCTGCTTACTCTTAAACTCACATATTTTATAATAACCCGAAAATAGACATTATATGAACATAACTGGAAATATTCCACAGAGATGTCATTGCAAGGAAGGAAATTGTTTCAATAGGGAGTTGGAAAGCTGTCATATGAAGGATTTTAAATCTCTTAAAATATTAAGACTGATGAAATTTACATTGGTTTTAGTCTATGACCCTATAAATCTGAATGTTAATAGTGTTTTATAACCAGTGTTGCATTAAAATACCTTTGCACTGAAACACTTCAGAAAGTAACTTGGGTTTATTACCATATAGCAACTATTTGGTTTACAGCACTGCTTCAGCAAGAGGCTCTATTGGGAAAGCAGTTGCACCATGTGCTCCAACTATTTTCACATACTTACAGCTTCGGCATAATAACATTCCTGTGTATTTTGCAAAAAAAATATTGTTTATGAAGATGGATGATTCAAAGGAGGCTTTTCTCATAGGATTTTGAAATACGCAGTTGGAGCTCAATATACAATACAAATACAGGTTTTTTTAAAGATGGAATTAGAGAAGTTGGAAACCCAAGATGCTAATCCTTTATAGAGCTGTCATTTGCATGGTGAATGTTTTTGCACTGTAATAAGGTACAATCTTTATATAATCAGGAAACACTCACTTATAGCATCTCCAGTAGTGTACGATAGGTAGAGCAGAATGTCATTAAAGTTTAGGTGCATGTGTCCTACGGGAATGGGTTTGTGCTTATCTCTTTGCTCTTCAGAAGGATAAGAGCCCTGTCATATATTTGCTTTTTAACTGTATGTACGAGCATGTGTGCAAATGCATGTCTGTAAAAAACCAAAACAAACAAAAAACCCCCANCCCCCCCCCTTATTTCCTTGTCTCTGTAATGGTATTTGAGCTCAAGCCAAAGTCAAGGGGAATCATTTCATTGTCTTTAGTGCCTTTCATATCATTTCCATGTATCAGCTCCATGATTTTTTTGCCTTCTACTCCAGAAGTTGAGATCTGCTTGCTTAAATTTCTTGAGACTTTTGGTATGCTGACCTTCCTGTTGGCATGATGACATGAAGGAGCTTGGTCTGACCTTTTTCATTCTTGTTGTTATTGATTCTTTACCTTTGTAGAACAAACAAACAAAATATGTTTTGCCAGATTCTCAAAAATAACATTTCAGTCTGACCCAAGACTGGGGCATGCAGGACAGAGAAAGCATGTCATGTCTAGATTGTTTTTTTGCAGCGCAGGTTTCACAGTTTTATTGTGTCTGTTGTAAAAAAGCTAAAAGACGGCAAACACAATCTTGCTGTGGCCAAACTCAAGGAGAAGAGCAGCATACAAACCAGAAGGGGTCAGGGGCTTCTTCTCAACAAAATGACTTGATTTACAACACTTATTCATGTACTGTGTTTGTAGCTGCAGAATTACTGAGCTAGACACATAGCCAGGGTCCTCTAAGGGAACGGAAAGCCACATCCATATTGTCCACTGAGACTTATTAGGTTATACTAAAATCTTATATAATATTATGGATATGCTAGCCACAGTAATTACATAAGCAGAGAAAAAACCTAGAAGATAATTGAAAATAATTAGAACTTGAATAGTATGTTTGAAATAAACAGAAAGGAATGGAAATGAGAAAGCCTTAAACCGCATGGGGAAAAAATTGAATATTTATCTGCTTCCCAGCAGATGGATGTAGTGGCGGGGAAGAATGTTAGAGCAATTCTGGACCTTTCAGATATTTTGGCATAACCTCCTCCTCACAGACTGTCCTTCTGGAAGCTGCTGAATGGTATTCCTGGATCATGGTTTGCAGTCAACACAATAAAATAATTGCCTCTGCAGAAATAATGTACTCAAATGGAGAGAGTGAAGAGGGAAGAGAGAGACAGTCTCTGTGAGGATTTTTGACATGTGAATATTAGAACTGCTTTTATGCAATATAGTAATATTCAGTGGCTAGAGCAGAGTTTAGTAAATCCAAAGACTTATTTTATTGTACATGTGTTCTCCTTCAGCTTGCTTTCATATAGTGTGTCATAGCAAGAACACATCATAAGGGAATCCGCCTGGAAGTGGATTAGCTCTGCAGTCCTTGCTTTTCACTTACCCAGCTGTGATTTACAAAGCTCATCTTATATGAAGTTTTTCAACCAACAACAGAGAATCTTTTCACTATTTCCTTTTAAAAAATAATTAGTTAAAAGCTTCTATATCAGCAGAACACTACAGATAATTTATTTATTATGATCTGAGCTTCTCGGGCTCTATCCTGCAAGGCTCATTTCCCTCAGCTCTCACTGATTTCTATGGAAGTGAAGGTCAAGAAGCAGCTGTGGATTTATTGAAAATGTGAGAGGTCTTGGAAATGTCCTCAGAGATAGGAAAGAAAGAAGGTATAAAAGAGTCTTATCACTTGGTTGTGAGAGGATAAGTTATGTTTTGATAGCAAAAATAATTTAAATTCCAAATCTGATATCTTTTTATTTTGCAGTTTTAATTGAAAAATGTCAAAAACAGTGGAGTCACATCACAGCCAGAGGAAGATTGTTCTTAATATTAAGTTAATTTATCTATTGATTAATGACATTTGATTTTTTTTTTGCCTTTTTGTACAATAATTCTTTATACAATTTTAGTGACAGACTACCCTATGTGACCTGAATGGAGTTTAGAGTAGTCACCTCTTGCTCTTTTTAATAATTGACTTTGACCATGCATTTGATTATTTGCAGGTGAGAAAAAAATACCTGCAATTTTGCCTTAATAAAAAGGTGAAATACCTATGAGTATTATGCAGAATAATCCCTAATGATAATTCTATTTTTGAGATTTCTGACACTTATCTTTATGATAACATCTTCTAAAAATCCTGTCAGAAATAAGCTGTGGTCTGGTAACCTTAAAGAGCACTTCAAGCATTATTGAATTCCTTTTCCAGCTGATGGCTCACTGCCATATAATAGTGAATCAAGAGTGCAACTCGTCAGACATGCTGTTGCCACTAGTCTGAATTTTGTACATCTGTAATTTTAAAGAAAAGGTATCTTGTACTCCGGATACAAAACACAGACTTTAATCATGAACATATATCTGACTCAGGCATATCGTATATACTGATTTTGGCATCCCAGGGCACCACGTGAAAAACCAACAGTGAAAGAGAAATGAAAATAAATGACTCATAACTCTAAATTCAAATTTAAAGGAAATTTCTAGAATAGTTGATTATTTAGTTGATATATATATTTTTTCATGGTCTGGTAATTCAGTGTGATAGAAGTCCAGGAAGAAGAAAGAGCCATTAAAGCTCCAGTGGTCTTTGTGGGTTCTGTTTGGGATTAGACTTCACGAGCTTTTCTTCTCATGTTTAAGGTAAATAGGGTATGTATTCGGTCATACTTGAAATGGTATTAAAATTATATTCAGTTTTTAAAAGAAAGCAAAATCAAAATGCCTTGGTACTCCTATTAATAGGAAATTGATTTACCAAATTGAGCTGAATAGAATTTTTCTTTAAACCGTAATAAAGCTTGCTTTGCCTGGTGGCAAACTTTTTCTTTCCCTTTCTCCTCATATATTTGTATTCCTCCTCACCTACTATTTATGGCAAAGACTATAGGTGAAGTTACTGCAATCCTTTGAACAGCCTTGCTTCCATGCTCCCATAAACAAGAAGCTTTGAAAGTCTCAGCAGAGAAATCCTTTCTCATTAGAATTCCATCCTGGCTTTGCAGATCAGAGCGAAAACAACTAAAACATCCTAGTGTTTGGGTGCGTAAGCCAATTCTTTTTATTTTTAAAATAAACCAGTGTTTTCTTTGAATCCTCAGATATGTATCATGCAAAGCTTTACATTTAGTGGAGAATTTAGTTTCTTCTACTCAGACACTTGAGAAAAGTTCAAACTCTTATAACAGAAATATTCAGTACAAACCTGGCCCTGAAGTGAGAAGGAAGGGAATTCAGGCAGAGAAAACTGCCAGAGCTGATTTAGTCACTCAAGGTGTAGGTCTCCACACTGAAGGTATTCAGCCAGAATGTATGTCCAGTTACCTGGGTTGTTTTATCTTTTTCTCATTCTTTTGTTCCTCTCCAAAATATTTTAATGTTTTATGATGCTTTTCACCTGTTTTTATAAATAGGTCAATGTCAGGGTATTCTGACATGGAACGCTGGAATTGCATCACCAGGCTAAAAGTTCTCAGTAAAAATGCTAAAATAAATTATAAAATCCTTATTTTTTAGCCTAATGTTTGGATGTTCGGAATTTGCCTCTAGAAGGAAATCATTCTTAGATTTCATGCTGAGCTGTCAATTTAAAAATTGCTGATATCCATTGAGTCTGCTTCATTGTAGAGGAAGAAAGCTCATTTTGAGAAGTCTAGTAGTTTTTGGTAGCTTTAACTCAATTTATGTTACTGTAACATAAATTAACATGAATGTGCTTTATCCTTTTTGAGTGAAAATCTTACCGAACTCAGATTTCATTACACTCAGCAGCGGGTACAGATGACACACAATTTGGTTCTAGGCAAGAAATAAACTCCGTTCTGGAAACATGAAAATCAGCCACAGCTGCCTTCCACAGGACATCCCGAATGTCCACGTACAAAGGACTCCATGGGGGACGCAGCGTGCTCAGGAGGGATGCAAGGGAAATACAGGTTCCCTCAACCCAGCTTGCCAGGGCTGCTGCACTTACACTGGGGGAAGACTTGAATTCCTGCACAAGTCACGCTGTGCACAAGGCCATTGCTTAAATAGTATTGCATATTAAGTCTTTCTATACACGTATGAAAATATATAAATTCATTTTTACTGAAGAAGCAAATATTATATAGCCTGGCTTCAGGGAATGAATAATATTGCATTGGACAGTTGTCTTTGAAAAAAAAATTAAAAGAAAGGAAAGAATATAAATGTGGCAGCAGCTTGAAGATCATAGAATTCTCTGCTTTTTGTTGCACTGTACAGCAGGCATTTACACGTCTATAATATTCCGGGACTGTTTGAGATTATGCACAAAATGCACAAGAGCTTAACCAAAAGATTTTTTGGTCATCTTTCCTTGATCTGGCAGCTCTCAGATTCTCATTAGGAAAACATCTGAGGTCATTTGCCACATATTTTGAACATGAGAAACAAGTGTTAGCTTTTACCTCATTTTTCATGAAGAGAAGTCAGCCTTTTTCTCAGTTTCTGTTTATCTTATGTGAATCTCCTGAAAACAAGTTACTGACTTCAGAGATACTTTGGTTTGGTGGTAGATCACTGCAAATGCAACTTTTCAGTATAATATTAAAATCTCATCGTTTTGATATTCAGCTCACATATTGCTTACTCTCCATATCCAATGGGATATTCCTTAACTCCACATATTTTGAATGGGGCAAAAGAGAAGGCTGCTCAAGGCTAGCAAAATATAGAGGGTAGAGACGGCTGGGTTTGAAATTTTTTTTTTTAACCTCACAATCATTGTCTATAAAGGTGGTGCTGTAAGAATGAACACTGCCCCAGCCTGAGTTCATTTTCATATGAATTTGCTGTAGAAGGTAGGCACCCTTCCAATAGGAATAAACTGCATGTAACAGTTGAACTTCTGTAACCCATCATATGCCTCCATGCAATATGACACCCAAGATGAATTTCACATCTATTGATGATTCTGTACAGCCAGGATGAACATTTAGCTGAGGAATTGCCCCCTTGTTGCAAATAACTGTGACTTGCACCTATGTGCCGTACTCCATTGGTCTGCCACACCACCACCTGTGGGCCACACTAGGACAAGTCCATGTATAAAAAAAATGCAATATTCATTTGAGATGATAAAATATCTGTGATAAGGAGGGAGAGTGCTACAATTGAGTGGTTTGCAGTGATTCTGCATCACAGTGGAAACAACAGCTTGACAGTAATTTTGTAGAGTAAATATCACTGAAAATCTCTAAAAATAATCTAGTTAGCTGAAATTTCTGAGACGTAATCTAGCTCTACACTGCAATCAGGATGGAGGGGAGACAGGGAGGGGAAACATGACCAAGCAGTAGAGAACACATCAAATTGCTTCAGGAGGTGTTTTTCTCTGTTTGGACATGTTCATAATTACCAGGAGATAAAATTTTCTGTAAAAGCAGCACTTGATTTATCTCCTCTTCACTCTTTCTATTACCACTTGCTCCAAAGGCATAAAGCCTAGAACACCAGACCCTCTCTCGTTGCCCAGTTCTCAGTCCTTCTCCCTAGTGTCTTCTTAAGCATTAAGCAAATTAAAGCAGCTCCCTGTATGAGGGTATTGTGAGCAGGAGCTCCTTATCCTGCTGATACATCCTGCACTAAGGCCAGTCTTTCAGTCTTAATCAAGTATAAAAACTTCTGTCCTTGTCTGGTACGGGTTTTTATACTCCATGATATCAGCACTAGAAGTTGAAGAGAATTTTTTTTTCTTGTCTTTTGTATTGCTTCATTTAGAGCCATTTGTACATTTCCAGAACTATGGATGACTTTTTATTCTTCCAGTTTGTTTGGTGGCCTTAGGCACCATAACGCTGCTTGCCTTGAGCATCTTTAAGTCCATTGGCAGACTGTTGTATCTACAGGTGAAATTCTCTCCTAAGAGTCATTACAATTTGTTAGATGTGCTGTTTATGTCAGAGACAATGCATATCTTTGAATTAAATCTGGCCTTTTAAATGACACATTCTGTGAGGACAACTCCCTATGGTTTTTGAATTGAAAAATAACCTTATTTGAAATGATATCTAGCTTGCATGAGTAGAAACTTTTCATCTAGTTTTCCCTGCAAAAGATTGCCAAGGTCATCCATGGACATAAACATTATTGATGAGTTTGCTAATAGAGTTTTAATGTTCTATGAAAAGTCATGTAGAAAAGGGTACTGAACAATTGGGGTAAACAAATGTAAAGCTTGAGGCAAACTGTTTCGTAATTTCTGAACTTCAGAGTGCTGATCACAGTTGAGTTCCAGTTCTAATGAAACCTTCTAGGAGCTTCTATTTCATGCATTTTAATTTAAACAAAAGGTGAAACTTGGCAAGTAAAGTTACTTTCACTGAGTAATATTTTCAACAAAACATTTTTAATTTTTTATCTGTGATTATTCCTATGTTTCAAGTATTATGAAAGAGGAGAGTGAAATGATTTAAGTACTCTTACTGTACAATCCAATTTAAAAAAAAAATAGCGGTGAATTTTCTATTTTAATTTGAAAAATGTTCTACTCAGAAAGGACCTTAATTTCTAAAAAAGATAAAAAGATGGAAAAGTCTAATTTTCCTTGAATATACATTACATGTTTCATTTCATGCTGTTGATATGGTGATGTTTTACTGTTGAGTGAGTACATGCATTTCTCTTGGAGAGAGCAGAGAAGATGATACTTTTGGTAAACAGCAGCTCTGTGTAGTTGACTTTGAGTTATGTGTTGCTTTGCAAAACAGCTCAAGGTCTTGCTCACAGCAGCCTTTAGCAACCATAATAACTCAGGATTTACCCAATACCTGTCACAAGCACATAACACTAGCCAAACATAACCTCTCACAACCTTTGTTAGGTCTTAAACGTTGTAATGCAACACAGGAAGAGCACCTCTTCTTTATGTCTGTCTGATCAATCAGTTCTTTATTAAGTATTTTATAGAAGAATATTCATCATGTCAACCTAATACCCAATCTATGAAACTTACTGGTACCTATCAAACTAAAAGATTTTTTGCAGTTATCCATTTTGTTTCAGATAGTCAAGATCCATAGCTTATAGAGCTGATATTTGGTCTGTGTGGTTGTTTCCATGGTTTGACATGTAATGGGTATCACTGGAATATTTTCATCTTACAAAATATTGATAAAAGAAAGGTCTTGCACTCAGTGTCAGAGAAAAGTCACTGGTCCAGTGCTGTCCTCTAGTAGCAAACTTAAAAGGAAGAAGACCGTTTTCATGAGTTCTTTCTTTTTCTTTTCCTGGTAACTCAAACAAAGTGTCTGGGGTAATAGTGTTGTAGTTATCAGTTATCTCCAAATGAATCTTGTTATGACTATAAATTCTGGGAGTACCGTATCAGCTAGTTTTCCATAGATAATATTTACTGGAGATGGATATAAAAATATAGCTTGTGATGTATCCACAGTAGAGTCACAATTTATTTATGGTGTGCACAATGTGCACCTGTGTCTTGCTTGTTTTCTGTCTGTGTACAAAAACACACATCTATTCTCGCCAGGGAAGGTCTTATCTTTGCTGATATTCAGAGCATTACATTGTACAGAACCAAATATGTAGAAAGGAAAGTGAGTGTAAGTAAATGCAAGTTCTTTGGCAATCATCATTAACATGCTTCTTTTGTAGGGTTTAGTGATCCAAAAGCCAAGCCAGTTCTATTGGTCTCTTAAAAACTACTTAGAAGATTATATAGCTCTTTGCAGCATCAATCCAAATTGTGCTTAATTGAAAAGTGATATCCTGCATATGCTTTTTCCTTTTCAAGTGCTGCCATTTCATTTGGCATAGGGATTTGCATAACATGTAGTCAGTAGTTACTGCTTCATCTAAAATATGTCCTGTGCTTCTTGTGGCGTCCTGGTTTTCAGGAAATGCTACAGTTCCAAGGGGAAACCAAACAAATCAGTATGATAAACCATTAGCATTTTGCTACGCCATAATAATGGTTTGATTTTTTTTTTTTTTTTTTTTAAATTTATGAGAGTCTAGTCCCCAAGTGTTTACTATAAGGGAAAAAAAGTGGTTTACAAGGATATGTGCTGTGGCCTGTCAACTTTGATCTAGGAGAAAATCAACAGTTTAATTGCTCCACTGATTCTTGTTAATCTAGTTATTTCTCAGCTGATTTAAAGCTCGGTTGTTATCGTAAGCTATGAAATGCTTCTTTGTGTTTTTGTGTTTTATATTCTATAGTATTTTGTTTTGTTTTGGGGTGGATTTTTTGTTATCTATATTCTCTTTTTGTGGGAAAGGAATGGATTGTGGTCTTTTCACTTGCAGCATATTCATATAGTCTTCAGACCCCACAAGTTTATGGAATGAATAATTGTAGGAGAAGAGAGAGCAAAGCCTAATGAAAAACAAAAGTAACTTCCCCAAGAAATTTGCAAGNNAGCCTCTGTTCTCGTAAAAAAAAAAAAAAATCAAAAAAACCAAATACACACTCCTCTCAGTTTTTATAGCTCTATGCCCTTCCTTTAAAACTCATTCTATGCCTCTATACCAACAATCCATGTCTCTATGGATGTTTTCCATGGTGTAAGATTATGTGTAGAACTGAGCAAACAATGGATTGTTCAGGTTAGTGGCTAAACAAAAGGTTTGGAAGAAGGTGATTTCAAAAAAGAACATTTATAGCTTTTTCATTAAGTACAAGTTAAACTCTTAATCCTGTGTTGTTGCTCTATTTAATATTACCTCGTGTACATGTTTAAACTAAACCAAAATTTTAGTTCTCCTTTCCTATTTTGCTTCGATGATAATGTAGTTCCTTGGTCTGTAAAATTCAGGAAGCACCTCTATTTGAGGAGATTAATACCCTGACAATAGCTTCCCCTTCTGGAAATAAGGGTCTGCAGAAAGGTAAATATCAAGGTGTCCTGTCCAGACTGTGTTTAACGACGTGTCACATTTTAGTCATGTTTGAAGGAAAAAATGAAATATATTACAATGAATAGAGTCAAAATACATTCTCCTAAATGTTTTATTGCACAACTTGGCTCTCTAGACTGAAAAACAATCTTAGGTTAATAGGAATACATCTTAAATGTTGCATTTGGGATTATCAGAACTGTTTCAATTAGTACTAATTGAAGTTATACACCCAGTGCGCTGAACTCAAAAATAATTTATGTAAGTTTCTTTATAGTCTGACAGTTCAGAGATGGCTGAATCTCAGCACTCTTTGGCTTTGACCCTAGCGCTTTATGTGCAAGTTACTAACTTTCATTTTATGACACGATTTTCACTCACTTTCAGAGATGATCAAAAATTGTTGTAAAACAGATCCTCATACTAAATCCCATAAGAGGAATTTCTGGAAGTTCATGCACTCAGAGCAGAAGTTTCTCTAACGTCTTCAAAAATTTAAATGTCTTATAAAGGCTTTAAAAGTTTATGCATTATGTAAATATTGTATAAGAGTGATTTTTCTCAGTTTAAAATGTTCTTATTTTCAAAATGATGTTCTATAATTATAAGCAGAGCAAAGCCTTTAACCTGTGTACTTTTCAACAGCTCACAGATTCCTTTTTATGGAACATGCACAACAAATACACTGAGAAAACAGTAGCGCTGATGCTGAACTGAACTTCCTTTCTTCCAACCCTGGAAGCTTTGGGCAAGGCTAGTCTAAGACACGCGCAATGCAACATTAAAAGAGTGAGACCAAACAACATCTGCTGGAAGCAGTAAATCACTGAAGTCATGGTGTATAATGACTAAACAAATAAAAAAGAGCATCCTTTAATTCAATTACAATATTGGTTTAACTGTCCTCTTGGTTACAGTTGGAGAAAATCCCAGGGAATGCCCTGCCCTCACTGATTTTGTGTGTGGAAATGAGAACTGCATAGAGTCTCAGTTTGTCTGCGACTATAAACCAGACTGTGAAGACCTATCAGATGAAGCTGACTGCAGTAAGTATCTCTTTGTGTATTAATGTAATCTCCAGTTAAAATTAGAACTTTCAATTCTGTAGCATAGCTTAGGTGAATTCACACAGCTGCTCAGAAGATAATTGCAAGCAGGTTGCCTGCTCCCCCAGCTCAGAAGCTCTGATATTTTCAGATCCTCGGAGACTTTTGCTGCAAAAAGTATTTAAATGTGATTTAGATGCAAAAGTGTACCTTACTCAAACCAAAGATTCAATATAAAAAAAACAAACGCCCAAAACTAGATTTAGGACGGAAAACAAATTTAAGGAATAAAATCCATGGGTTACAATACAAAATAACTCTGAGAGAACATGTAAACTCATTATTTAAGCTGAAAGCACGTTGACCTCTCAATGTTGAACAAAAAAGCTAAGTAAGAAAATTATAGCACAATAACATTTAGACATGATTCTGCTATAAAAAGTGATTATGTAAAAACAGGCCTGTCTTCCTTTCAAATTAATCTCTTCTTTGTGACCTGAGTTGTCTCACTACTATGTATTCATTGTTTTTTATTCTTGCTGCTACTGCAGAGCTATGAAAATATTTTCTTGCTATTACTCTATTACAGACAAAATCTAGTCTGTTTATATTTTTGAGGTCCTAGTGAATACTGAGACAAAGTTCATCTGTAGGTATTCTTCAGTAATGCTGTTTGAGATGGAAGGACACAGCTTAATTTTGAAAATCTGGATCAAGTTAACAGGCTTTCCAATTCAGGCTTGAAACTCAAAAGCAATAAAACATTGTGCCTTTGTTCCTGCTCCATGTCTTTGTTTATTTGCAGTCGCTGTCCAGATCAGACTTTTGGAGTAGGAAGCTCAAGCCATCCATATATACAGTTCAATAATCAGTCTAATTCTTAATCTTCGAGCTGGAGGGCCAAATTCTGTCATAATGCAGATATGATCAAAAGTAACCTTGCTAGACAGAGAAAGTAAATGCATTACTTGCATCGATTCAGTGCTCGCATTGTGTTGAAGTCCAAGTACTCCATTGAAATCAACCAATACTTGGTGATCCCCTGAAGGTCAAAGATGTTTTCTCTTGCATAGGGTTGCTAAATGCTTGGACTTGAAATGGTTACAAAAAATAATGACCCTTTACTGAGTGATGTAAATTATATTATTTTAGCCGGGCAGAAGACTTACAACTTGCAATACATATGAAGATGTCACTATAGGAGATTTAACTTTGAGTTTCTCCCTCTTTGTTGTTTTCATAGAAGTAAATAACTTTTAAGTAAAAGTCCTGAAATACATACACTGAAGCTGGTGTCTCTATTGCTGGTTTCTGCCTCCTGCAGTGCTTTGCGTTCCGGTGAATTTTGTGAGCGTATTCATGGAAATGAATCTATGTTGAACGATAACCTTAAAAGACCAGCTTTTTTCAAGTAGATTCAAAGAAAAGGTAGATTTTAAATAGATAACCAGTATTTCTTGTATATAAAATCTATAGTTTTCCAGTAGTTAGAAAAAGTAAGAGCAGCAAAATACTTTGTAAACTCACCCTTATGACATTTTACAGATGTAACAGAGACACAGTCAGTCTGAATTGCTATCCAACGTAAACTGCTCTGTAAAGATATTCAGAAGACTATCGAGGCACTCAATTTATTCTGTAAATATTGTTACAGGATATAGTAGCTTCATTGGCAGGGGGGTGCAGTGGATGTTCTGTGCTGTATGGAAGGACTGTGATAGCATCAACTCTCTTTTCTTAGTCACATAATGGATGGAAACATTTCAGGCTATAAATGATTTTGAATCACAATAAAGCAACACAGTCTTTGCTATACTGCAGAAAAGCTTTTCCAAGGGAAGAAAAAAAACCCAACAAACTGATATTCACTTTAAATAAACAGAGTGAACTATCCTTTTACTGTAGATAGAAAGGCTATTGTTCCATCAAAATATTTTCATCAGTCTGTAGTCTTGCTGTTGCTGCAGAACTGACAAAATATCAAGTTGGGAATAGAGGAGAGATACCATAATCTGGCATACAGGATACCCAGATAAACCTCAGGTATAATATTTCCCTATCTGCTATGTCTTAGTTCCAACAAATGAGGCCTTACATTTGGATAAACACTCCTTATCCCTGAGCGTATATCTTATAGATGGGGATAAACAACATTAATTGGCACATAATACCTTTTAGATATGGAAACATAATTTTTTAATGAAAAGGAAACAGGAGATGCTTAAGCAGAAAGGAGAGCAGAACAGGTACAGAAAAAGCCCTTCACAGTCTAACCTGCCTCATCAGAAGAGGTTATGGCCACATTTTTCTGTATTTTTTTCTTCTTTTCTCTGAGCTCACAGTCCAAGCTTATTTCATGTTCTACTGTGGTTTTATACCAGTGTAACTCGAAAGAAGTAAATGGACCATAATCTACTCAGCAGCAATTCCTCTGTGCAAGATTTACAACAGAATTTGGTTGAAATTAATTGTATCCACGTAGGACTTTCTTTTTTTTTTTTTTTTTAAATAAACTCACGGAAATTACTTACTCTATGCTTCATTCAGTCCAGTCAGGCAATCTTGCAAAATTTTCAGTCTCTTTCAGTAACTCTCTGGAAGTACTGAGGTGAAAAAAGCACACATGAAAGCAGATTCAATTTTCATGAATTGCAGCCAATTATACACCCAGATTTGATTAATACCAAATCTCAGTGTTGATGAACCAGCTAGAGGAATGCTTGAATTATTGAAATAAAAGCAATTTTCCAGATAAACGGTACAATCCTTTTCTGATGGCTTCTAAATAGGCTCTGTTTACCCATAAAATAAAAAGTACCCAGCAGGTGCAGATCTGTTGGGTTACTCCGTCATGCTTGTAAATATTGTCCATAAATATTTATTAATAATTGCCTTCTGAAAGAACTGTTAAGATGTTAGGGTAAAGTTCCTGAAGTCTGGTAATCTATTATGAATAAATTCCAAATGCGTTTGAACTTCAATCTTGTTAGAACTGTACAAGAAAATTGTGCTTGCTATTTCGATTCCCTTCTTTGCCCTACCTGCATGTGAGGTTGCTTGATGTTGCAGTTAGGCTTTATGGCTTACACGATGCTTGTAATTCAGCATCAGTGTGGATGCTCAGGGCCCTTGCGTATTCCTTTTATCATTCCTGAAGGCCGTAGTGTGAACAGCACTAACACAAGCACAGAACAGTTGAGGTGGGAAGCCCTTCTGGAGATCATCTAGTCCAACCTCTTGCTCGAAGCAGGGTCTACTGTAATAAGTTGCCCAGGGCTGTGCCAGTCAGGTGTTGAATATCTCCAAGAACGGAGACTCCACAGCTTCTCTGGGCAGTCTGTCTCAGTGTTTGACTAGCCTGACAGTAAAAGAAAAAAAATTTTTTCTTAACCTTAAAAAGTGCCTCCAGTATTTATGCCCTCTGCCTCTTGTCCTGACACTGTGCACCACTGAGAAGAGTCTGACTTTATCTTCTTTACACCTACTCAGCAAGTATTTGCTGAGTATATGTCAATACTCATTGATAAAATTCAACTGAGCCTTCTCTTCTCCAGGCTGAACAGTCTCAGGTCTCTCAGCCGCTCCTCATGACAGATGCTTCAGTCCCTTGCAGTACAGGGAGAGTGTAGTACAGTACAGATCAGTGCTGTACAGTACAGATCCTTCTCCTAGCATTCAGTGGGATATATGTTATTCATTGGATCAAAATTATTCTTCCTTTAAGATATTTATCCTATACATTTAGCTAAGGTGACACATTTTTACAGAACGACAAGCCCATGGGGTTACAGTCAGTGTGTATGCGGATCTTGGTCATGCAAAATAGGTCTGTGATATTTATGAGTTATTTTTACAAAAAATGGCATCAGTTGTTCTTGTAGCATCGAAGTAGAAAATAGGAAAAAACCAAAAAAGATCACTAAAAGTTGATTAAATCTGTTCTTTTTATCTGTGTCTTTTATACCTTGACAACGATACTTAGACAATTGTATTTTAATGTTGCAGAACACTTCTAGATCAAGAAACACACTGTAAATCCTCAAATCCATTTGAGGTTCTGAAATAATCTGTTTCTAAAATGCACAACTGGCTATGATGTTTAATAGTTTGGAAGCTTTTCCCAGAATCCTTTCAGAGGGGCAGTCCTTACTCTCACTCAGCAATTGTGTACCTGCTTCTGCTTTATAGCTAAGGAAAAGACTTTTAAAAGCCAAAGAAGAGTTTGTGATGCTATTTGATTCAACTCTGCATCTCTATAACAGGATTTGTATAATTTTGTTAATTGCTTTTCCAAAGTCACCTGAAATATCAGAGGCAGATCTAGAAATGGGAAGTTTAACAAAGATCTCCTGAATTCAGTCAGTGTCCTACTCACTAGAACTTCTCTCTCATCATAAAACTACCTTCATGAATAACACTCACGAGGATGAGAGAACATATTTTCATGAAAAATATCACCGTGGAAGTGGAGTCCAGTTCTGCTAGCTAGTTGGCTGGGAATCATCCTGTCCATTCATCTTGAATAATAACTAAAATTGGTGAAGTCATCGGGTTTTTTTGTCAAGACTTACATGGGCGTATATCTGTAATAACATTTAAGGCTGTTTATACTTGCTCAGGAAGTGAAGGGTGATTTTTTTTTCCTTACTAACTACCATATATTATTAATGTCAGTTCATGTAACACAAGGAATCATAGCATTAGCCAAACAGAATCCTTTCCATTACCAAGTACAGTATATTCATTACAGCCTTTTATATATAAGAGCTGGGATAATAATCTACTTCTTGCTGTATTTTTAGGTTACTACACAAGTATTCCTGGAAGCTGTAACTTTGAAACACAAGATCAAGAATGGACCACTGTATGTGGATTAACACAAGACCCTAGCGATGATTTTGACTGGGATATTAGCAGCAGCGCTGTCACTGGGCAAATGGGTCCCGATACCGACCATACACCAGGTATTGGCATGTGTCCTACATCGCTTTGGGGAAAATGAAGTATTCACTGAATTTGAAAACATAAATCCTGTAAATTAGTGCCACGATAAAAGCAAATCTCCATTGAGCTTGCTGTATATGCAGACAAATCATAGTGAGCAATTAGCACAGTTCACAGCAGTTTCAACAAGCATTTAAAAGATTTCCTTTTTATAGTAAAGTGGCAATAGAGGATATGTATCATGAAAAAGCCATACATATATTAAATGTTTTGACACATTATGTCTTGTCATTTGTATGTTCTGGTAACTTCTAGTTCTGTCTGAACACAAAACCAAACAGCCTGGCATAGTAGCCTATTACCAACCTTTTTAATGATTGCTTCAGCAGCACTGTAATTTTATAGATTGCTCTTTTCAGAGTTGTCCTGATTATATTATTCCTTATACTCCGCTTCAGCTCGATGCATTTGTTTAGTAATTTCCTAGGCAATGAGCTGCTAAATATAATGTGAAGATACTAATTAATCATCGCATCTGGGACACAACAGACCTCTTTGTAAAACAGTCCAGCATGCCTGTGCAAATGCAGTAACTGTCTCCAAGTCTGCAATCATGAGTCACTAAAATAATCCGTCAGGTCTCACTCAGAAATGCTGCGACGGTGAACCCATCCGCTGCGGAATGGCTCAACACCTTTGGATAAACAAAGGTGCAAATAATAGTCCAGCCATCCATTTCTCTTAGGTCACCTGAGCACACAGCATAGAGTTTATATTATGTAGCACCTTGACTGAGACCACCTGATGACCCTGACTATGCTGCAGTCAATCTCTGGAAGACTGTGTTGCATTGTAGGCATTTTTATAGGCAGCTCCATGGAAGTATCAGCTTTGTGTTTCCAGTATCAGCTTGCAGCCGGACAAAGCAACATTAGGACATCTTGCTGACCTCTAACAAACTCGTGTTCAAGAACCAGTGTTTCTGAGAACCCAGCTTTATCTGTTGTTATCTTTCACTCTCCCTATCACCAGCTCTGCGTTTTTCTCACCTTTCACTAGTGTTTTGTTCACTTCTTATAGAAGTCATGGGATTCAAATGAAATCTCTGTATGGAACCTCGTGTGCAGTATGAATGACAAATTCCTGCTATACAAAGTCCGGCTTTAAAAGCTGAGTTCTATGAAAGTGTAACTAGCTACAATAGCACTCCTCTCCTTGTCACCAGCTTGAATAATCTACTTTTCCTGGAGTGTGGTACCATCCTCATGAATTCTAGAAAAACGTGTAATCATACACTAGTCCTTAAAGAATGGCTGAGGAACAGTGTGTGTGGATGCACACAAGATCTTGGTTTAACTTATCTCCCTGACATTGGCTTGCCAGAAATAGTATAGAAGTGTTTCCCGAGATGTCCCTACGAGATGTTGCTGACAGACTACTACCAGAACGCTTATTGATTGTTAGGAGAATGAAATTTATTGATAGACAATTATGGTTATCTGTATTATGTAGACAGCAAGTTATAATTATTTATTATATTATATAAATATAAAATCATGTAATATATTATATAGAATACATAATATAGTACAATAACCCTGGATGGAATATTAATTGCCATCATAAATTTACCAGTCTCTATTGTTTAGCTTTCCTTTCCAGAAGCTTTAAAGGTTAGAAACCCTATTTTAATTCCTGTCTAATCAGCAACGAATAGTTAGTATTCGATGCAGAAGTATCACAATCTCTAGTGTTTTTCACTGGAATTTGTAAGCAGTATGATCTCCAGGTTTTGACTCTTTTTTGGTGTTTTACGTTTCCAAAATCTGCAGAGACACCTTATCAACATGTGGCTGTAGCCATTTCTGTCCTACTCATTTATCTTGCCTTTTCCTTTAGAGGTTTCTATACCTGCTGCAGGAACTGCTCACCTGATCATGCTTATCTGCCACAAATCACAGTTTTTCATTTCAGAGGAAGCAGAGATCCATACTAGTTTGTGTTGCTATTGCAGGCTTGTTAACATGGAGGTTCATTCCTCTTGGAAAGGGATGGAACAGACAGGTAGAGGTAGAAACTATTGCAGTGGTCCCAGGCAAGCTCTTCCTTGCAAATCAGTAGTCTGACTTGCGTTCTTGCTGTTCCTTTGATGCAGTGTGATGACAAAACAACCATTAGCCGATGGGTCTTCGAGGAGATTTTGTGTGCTTTTCTATTTCAGTTTCTCTCATTTAATCGGTTCTTCTTTGCTTCTGTGAAATTACCCAGCAATTGTAAGAAAAACAAAGTTAATAAAAACCAAAGCAAAAGGAAAACAAAATTAGAGCAAATGTGTTTGCAAAATTACCCAGATTTGTAATTTACTTGTAAATTAACTGGGCAAGAAATATTCACATCAGAAAAAAGGAATCACTTGTCAGAATTGCCAACAGCCTAGAGACTGGTGACCTGTAATGTCCAAAAGCATCTATCAGCCCATTCCTGACCCAAATCCAACTCCTCTTGTTACAAACTCATTTCCTGTAGTTCCTAAGCATATAAATTGATTGTACAGACCATATATGCCATGATAGCAATATAAAGAAGCCTGTGATATTGTCCCAACTTTTATTAAGCATATTGGTACAACTTTGTGAGGAGGAATCTCATACTGGTTTAAATATGTCCTATATTGTTCTTCTAGCACAACTTAAATTGACACTACAGATTTCAGATGGATAGAAGCGTTCTTTTCAAAAAGATTACATTAGTTTAACAAAAATAACTTATTGCATTGGTACAGTCTCTGGGAGAAGATAAGCCCTGTTGATTTAAAAACAAAAACTTTTAGTGGTAAATAACAACTGTGTTACTTCTTTAACATTTTGCAATCCGACCAGGGTTTACCTTATGCTGGTCTCACATTTAAAAATATTCCTTTCCATACATTTCCTTCTCAAATTGTTCTTTCCTGCCTAAAACCAGGACACTTTCAACCTTTTGCCACTGCATCCATGTAGCTGATCAAGTGCAGAACATTTCAGCCTCAAAAACTTCAGCCAAATGCAAAGCAAGCTTGTTTAACTTTTGCTATATATCATATATAATTTTGTCATATATCAGTTATCAAGGAGCCAGGCACCTTCGTCTTTGAGTTTGCTGGTCAGTATGCAACTATATACGACCATTCTATTTATGAAAAATATAGTCTATCTGTGTCATTATAATCTTTCAAATAGTTTTTTCTCTCCTTACATGTTTTTGAAAAAGCTTGAGGCATAACATGAAACCCAGATAATCTCACCTCAAAACATCATCTCGAATAAGATTGCTTCAAACTGTTTGGACTATTTGTAAATTGTAATGGCTGTCAAGGAAACGTTGAGCTATCAGCAAAAGTGCTCCTGACTCCTGCAATGTCAACCTTCAAATTGATCCTTAGAATCTGTGCATGAGTGTTTGTGTTTGCAACACATTTTAAATTTGTTATTCAAATACAAATCAAGTATTTACACAAGGATAAAAGCAAACCAAAACAAAACAGAGTGAGGTCTGAGGAAGGTTATATTAATATTGTATGTAAAAACCAGAAATAGACTAGGTATTAACATGGAAGATCTCTGTACAACCAAGGTAGGGTATATGTGTATGTGGTAAAAGATATCAGTATCTGTGTGTGTAATAATGGTCTGAAGCATCAAGTAGTATCAAACAACTATACACGTTTTTTTATCTTTTTATTAAGGTAAAGGACAGCATCTTTTGTATGTAAACTCATCTGCCCAGAAGGAAGGAAACAGAGCAAGGATAATTACTACCAACCTGTTCCCAGCTAGCCTTGGAGTCTGTAGGGTTCGGTTCTGGTTCTGGATGTTTGCTTCTAGGCAAACAGGAGTCTTAAAGGTAAGGGAAATAGCACTTCTACTACATCAGGACATAGCAATATTTGCTTTAGTAGTATTCGCATTTCTGTGTCTAGAAGGAGCAAAATCTCAGAGCTTATATTAGCAGTGCTTCATCGCAACTTCACTGCAGTTACACCTATATACAAAATTTTTGCCAAGACAAAGTGACCATTCTGTTTTAGTTTTAATCCCACTTGAAGTCCTTTTGCTACATGTGTATGAATTAACATCGCATGTTTGACTACCATACTTAAATCTACCAAACATCACCACACTTCTCTGCACAATTCACAGTTTAACATAAAGTAGAGGCAGTTTCCAAGGTGTCCAAGTGTCCAAGTTTAGAACAAAAATAAGATGTGTTTTAAATGAAAAGTTTTAAACATAGTAATGTCACCATGTATAGAGGATGTTTGATTAAAATTACTGGAAATTTTATTAACAATTATATATATAATATTATATATTAACAAACATATATAAAAGTGGTAACTTTATTAACAATTATATGCACAGCTTTCATGAAAGTATCTTTTTGCTGTTCACCAAGCACCCTTACTAGGCACACTTTTAGTTGTTAAGTACCCCAGTAAAAGTACAAGCAGTGATGTGAGCCCTTGGCAAACAACTCATTTCATGTGGCTCACTGAATAAGTATGTTACATACTGCCTTTTTTAGAGGTCTGAGAAAGACTCCTATCTGTGGCAGTTTGTTAAATTTTGAAAATACACATTATATCAGTTTTACTATGCATGACAGAAAATAAAAATTTGCATATACTATCAAACTCCTAAACTAAATTAGTCTATGTTAAAAGTGAGCAAGAATATTTTCATGGTCTTGGACCTGGAATTAAGTCGGGAAGTTTGAACCGCTGTTTTCATACTTATTCTGATCGTCTTTGGTCTGGTTCTCCACTGTGGTGACAATCATAGCACAATTCCATGGGATTATAGTGCAATTCAGGCTGGAAGGGCCTCAGGAGGTCTCTCGTCCAACCTGCTGCTCCAAGCAGGGCCAGATACAAGATCACATTAGGTGACTCGGGAATTTCCCCAGTTGAGGCTTGAAAACTTTCATTAATGGATACTACTCGGACTCTCTGGGCAACCTCTGCCACGGCTTGACTGGCGAGCATGACAAGGTTTCTCCTTATATCCAGCCAACGAAAGTTACTTTTCATTCCACATTTTGCCTATCTTTTTTTCAGTAAATTTTTTTTCATGATGGGATTTGCATCTCAATTTTATCGCTAGCATCTAGTTCATAGAGACTCTGAGTATTGCTATAAACTTAATAATAACAAAAAAAAAGCTGTAGTACATGAAATTAGTATAAGCAGCAAATACTTCTGCTTTTCAAACTGATTTTAAATGAGTTTCAAATTAAGTTATTTTTAACATTTCGTTCTGTTCAGTGAGTAAAATGTTCATAATGTGTTCTTCCCAAAGATACTTCAGTTATTTAAGATGAATTTTGAAGAAGTGTCTGCAATCTCGTAATTTTATTCTCTGAATATAGCTTTTAAAATACTCTGCCAAGTCTTCAAGTCCATTCTTTCCAGTTTACATTATTTCTCCTTCCACATACGCAAACTAGGTTAATAGCACTAAAAGTAGATAAAGGTTGAGAGTAGCTCCAGATTAAATTGAAGTAAAAAGCGAACGGCAATTGCTTTTTGGTTCTGTTGGCAATTTAAATTCTGTGAGATTATCTATGATTTCTTTAAATTCATGTATCCTGGACATTACAGCATACAAGAGTGCAGACAAGATTTTTTTGAAGGAGCTTCTGAAGTTTTTCAAGCATCGCAGAACACTTAGAATTAATAAGTAGATGTGTGCGGCCTATATGTGAGTTAGTAGGCAGACAGCCAAACTGAGCCTGCTTTTTAATTATTTATTTGTTTTTTGCATTTCAAACAGACTAGTTTAATTAACTCTTATTACCTTGATTTTCATAAAGAGATCCATAAAGAAATGTCTTACTCCCACATACAAATAAGGTTCCCTGTTTATGGCTTTGCAACACGTACTCTTTATGTAGAGACATAGAACAATATTTATAACAGACTGAAGTACTCAGCAAGGAGTCGTTGTCCTGTCACAGACCCAATTTACCCTTATGGAAGATTTTCTCCTTTCTATCAAACTAATAATCTATTTCAGCATCAACTGTTGCTTTTATTAAATCAAGAATAAAAAGTGGAAAAAAAAAAGCCTAAAGGAACAAATAAGAAAAAAGCAAAAACAACAGTCCAAAACTTCAAAAGCAACAGCTCAGTGAGATTTTTGTTCAGGTTGCAGTAGAGGTGAAGAAAGTCAAACTGTAATAGGAAGTCTGAATAATGTGTTAGAATATAATAACATCAGTATAAAACCTGATGTTATAGCTATTTTCTGAAATACAGCTATCTAGTCAAGTCTGAATTAAAAATAAAGGACTGTAGAGGCAGAACATACTGAGATGTGTGATTAAAATGACATACAGGGAATCTGTAAAACAGAGAGGTAAAAATGCAGAATGTCTTGGTATAAGAAGTAGATGTGGTAGAACTACACAAAATAATGTGAAGTTATGGGAGGAATCCTGTTTTTACCCAGAAAAGGAACTATTCACTGAGAATACCGAAAAAGGAATTAAAACTGCTTCTCTTCTGTATTCACAATGCACATTTCAATTGCAGAATTCTATTGTCATAAACTCTGTAATTTGTTCTTAGGGAAACCAAAAGCTTAAGCTATTATTACTATTTTCGAAAAGGACACAATGTTTACAGCAACTCTTGCATTAACATGGAAAAGATGCTATTTAAAAGAGATCTGAAGACTAATGTTTCAGGACATTAGTCAACTATTAACCAACAGAAGAAAAAAGTTGCTCCATAATGGCTAACTATAAAACCACTCCGCTTTATTTAGGAGTATACGGTAACACCCTTTGAGAGGTGAGTTATGCAGCACTAAATACATGACTGGTCTAATATATCAATTAATACGCTCTGAACAAGAATAGCTCTTAATATAAAAAATTTTTACTGCATTGCTCTGGAAATTTAAATTTTAAAAATGCATTTCTCTCTACATTTTTATGACTATATAGTCATATTTAATGAAGCAGGAGAGAAGTTTCATCAAGAAACAGAGGTTATTTTCACACCTGTGTTATTCCAGTGGGGATCCTATTGGTCATATGTCAGAGAGACAGAAAATGTTCAGCCTTCATTGAGCTTCAACGTTCTGGTTTTTGTCTGTTTACTTCAGGAGTTTTTCATACAACTGATAATTAAAACCAAATTTAATTCCCGATGTGATAGTATAATTCTAATATATCCGTTTTCTGCCTTGATATTTGGTGATACTAACAGAACTGAGGTGTAGTAAATTTTGGTATAGGACAGGTAGAAAACAGGTAGAAAACTTTTTAAAGTGCCTCTCTATTGTGATAGCGAATTGTGATACGATTTTACTAATCTGATTTGTGGGCCTTAGAGAAACAATTTCAGTCTGCCTCTGGTGTAGCCTCAGTCCAAGGAAGATGTGCAGTGATAGCTGCCAAGGAACATGGGGACTTCAAAGGCGTGATCTGACGGATGTGGAGCAGAAAGCATAGTATCAATATTCACTGGAGTGAGTGGGAAGTTTCCTCAGCTGACACAAGTCTCTGGTGCCTAGTTAAGTGAAAACACAGGTTGTCTCTCACAAGATTTTCCTGCTCCCTTGGCTGGTGATTAAAGACTATATGTCGGGAATTATGGGAGAACAAAACTCTTATTATGCACCCTTCAGATCTGCATTGGCTTCTTGATTATTAGTCAGTTAATTAACCCTCCAGATGGAACATAGTACCTTCCAGCATGCCAACTGCTAGAGTCAGGCAAGATCAAGAAGATAATACATTATCTTGAAAAGTCAGCATGAGGGTACAGGAGAGTTGTCACTGCTGGTGACCTTCAAAAGCACATACACTTTCCTCATCCCTAAAATGAAATAGAAGTTGAAAAAAGAATGCAGGAGTTTCTAACACACAGGACATTCTGTGGAGAATTAGAACCGAGTCATGATTTTAAGGCAGGGAAATGGGATTTGCTAAAGAATGCTGTTCACATATGGACTACAAATGAACCAGCTGGCAAAGGCACCTTGGAGAAAGACCAAGAAGCAAATACAAAAGCTTCATTCACACATTCGTCTCATGCAGATTATCTTGCTAAACTCTTCTTAAAATCACCGTGAAGTGTGTATTGTGTATCCTCACTCCTGAGCTTTTCACTCTGCAGTGAATGAAGTGATAGCTCTATTTCTCTTGGTTCCTGTTTAGATTTAGATTATGTGTGCAATCTGGAAATGGTGTCAGCACAGAATGAGGAATAGACAGATACAGTGACTAGTTAGTAAAATACATGCTTGTTACTTTTAAATTAAAGTGATGGGATTTAGCCCACAACTACGTCAGTATTAGGTGGAGAGCAGTCTCCCTAGACGGATAGATACAGAGTTGTTCAATGGGACTTTGCTTGTTTGTTTGTTTGTTTGTTTTCATTATATGCCATGTAGTGGTATTCATCTTGCTGGTTTTTTCCTCTTTCACATGTTAAATTGTTTCCACTACCAGGCTAACTTGTACGCAATTCAGAGGATGCTGTGTTGGAGGCGTTGGAGTTTCTAGAGGCACTAAGCACCACACATCTGTAGCTCTCCAGGGCTCTAGGGAGCTCATATCCATGAGAATTTGCTCTGCCTTTCATGTGCCGTATATGTTTACACAGGCCAGCAGAAATCTTGCGCACGCTAAATGAACTTCCTGACCCAGAAGATGCTTCAAACTCTCAGTGACGTGGGTAACCTCAGAGAAGAATACAGTTTCGCATCTTATATTTGTTTCTCAACTTTCTGTGGGCACAATCTCTGAGAGAATAAGACCTGTGTCCTCAGCTAAAGGAACAGACTCCTTGGGCTTCTCATTTTTCTGAACTCCATTTGATTTAGCATTTATTTTAAATAATGCATTATTGTTTTAGAAATTTCAGCTAAATTTTTTCTGAAAATGCATAAGAACACAGACCGTTTCCTGGCATAGTTATGGATAGATAAAGACTTGGAGAAGTTAAGTGAAGGTATTCAGGAGTACTTTGGCAGAAAGTGGGATTGAAGAATTTCTGCAGGAATGTACATGAGAATTGGAGCAGAACTGGGAGCTAACACAAGATTACCTATGTACCAGTTTAGAGATTTACACTAAATGCTATCAGTTTCCACAGGTTACCTGTGTGCTTATTGGGACAAACCATACACCAGGTTTAAACTTTAGTCAAACCTAACTGCGGACACAGCCACATAAATTAACACAACGTATTAGCTAATCCGTAGTAATTACATCTCTGCATGCCCTTACTCTATGGTAAATATGAGTTAAATCTCAAAGAAAAGAAAGACAAGGCATATAAAATTACCTTACATATATGAGAACAGAAGCTGATGTCATCAAAATGTTACATTTTAGACCCAGTTTGACTTGCTGCCACCCCAGACCAATTGGCCAGCATACATACAACAGGTTTCATAATGGATTTATTGTTTGTACTGAGCTTGAGCTGCAGGATTGATCTGTAAGTACACAGAATGACTCCACACTCCGAGACCAGGCTCAGTATGGACATGATGCAATTTCTCTGTACATAGACAGAACTGCTCAAGTAGGCAGGAGGCTTTGAAATTTTTACTCTGAAAAACTACCAACCCAACAAACAGGAATGGGAAAAAAGATCTGATTTTAAACAATGGGTCAGTCTTTAACTGTCCTGCTAAAAGAGACTCTAGTACTGTCCTCAAATGTTCTTGATTCTTCCCCCTTCCCCAACAGAGTTAGTTATTTGTCCAGCTGTGAGACTTTTCAATTAGATATATTGGAAGTGATATTACTTCAATAATAACCTTCAAAATGTAGAAAATACTACCGCATGAAACAGTAACAGCTAAAACCACACTAACGCTAGTATGGGCTGTAAAATTCTAGATCACTGAGATTAGTATATTTTGTGATTGGTAAAACAGTAAATGGTTCCAGTGGCATATACAGGTGTCCTGTCCTCACATGCAGAGTTATTCTAATTAAGGGTTTCAACTTAGAGCATGATAATGTGATTACACTCAGTTTTTCATTTTTTTGCGGGTTGAATAAGCTATTTCTTCTCAATACTTGTCCTTTTAACCCTGAAAGATAAATGTTCTTAAGAAGACAGTAACACTGGATATTGCTGTTACACAGTCCTGTAACCGAACAACAGGCTTGACAAAATAAGATCCTGATTTGGATTATTGTATGTCAGTCTTCTTGATGGTCCTCTCCTCCAAAAATGAAATAACTTGCAAGAGCATTCAGGCATCAGAGATATTTCGATCAATAAACCAACTTCTATAAACTATGTGGTTCACAGTACCATTTGGGTTTTGAGCTTATTTGACCCACCAGATTGTCTGGGAGAGGCAAAGGTGTGTAGTTACACAGATCGTTAGTATGGGTTTAAGTTTATAAATTTCTTGGGTCTCAGGCTTTGTGTTCCATTGTTAAAGTGGGACACTCAAGTGGGAACATGAACCCATGGGTCACTGGAACAGTAGTCTAAAGGCTTAAGAGAAGGATGCTGTTGAAAGTGATGAGGAGAGGATAATGATTAAAATATACAGTCCCTTACAGAAATAGTTATCATCTGGAATGGCTAGAATAGGTTTATATTCATTACTCCAGTTATTTTTCATTATTTCTGACCTGGTTTAAATTGCATAAGGATTTTGAACACCTAAGTGGGAAGAGCGACTACCTGCATGATCTCCAGAATTTCCTGTGCTTGATATTGGTTGTTGGTTAGTTGTGAATTAATTCATTGTCATTCTTACTGCTTTCACTATTTGATGATTTTTCAATTTTTTTTTTTATTTATGGCTTTGCTAAATATGCTTGAGCTAATTTACCATGGCTGCCTGAAACATCGTATTATAAATTGTTTGTGTCAGATGACAGACTTAAATCCTTAGATGCTAAACTTTTTATTTATATCTCTAAAATCTTCACCCAGCCTAAGAACTGTAAGGAGGTCGCCTTTTAGTGATGAAAAGATAACTCAAGATCTCTTTCAGTGTTTTCTTCAATGTTTAGAAGAATTTAGGGTTAGGTCTTTATCACTGGTTTCTATATGTCGGGTCAAGACTGCCTGTAGGTTTTCCTATTTGTGACTGTGTTAGCAGTTCTTTTTATTTTATTTTGTTTCTATAGTCGCTTTTTGTTTGCAGCTGAACTAGCATTAGCAAAAGTATTCAGTAACATTTGGTCAGCACCAATAAGGTGTGGGCAGTACTACTGCCCAGACAGTTAGCTGCTGCTGGCCTTGGGCTGTGCTACTCTGCTGCACTTCTCCATCGCTTAAAGCTGATTCAGTTGTATCTCTTGTATTTCATTGTCAACAGGTCTATGCAGCTGAAGAACATGGAATGGACATCCTTATGTGGTCTTCTAGTAGAAATGAAGAAAACAAATGGATGTATGCAAATGTAGTCCTCTCCAGTAACAGCCCTTTCAGAGTTGCCTTCGAAGCTGAAGTGGGGTGGAGTGAACCCACAGAATTTGCTCTTGATGATATTTCTTTCACCCCAGAATGCATTGATGGAGGTATGCTATTTCACAAACCTATACAATACATGTTTGTTTTTCAGAGGGCAGAGGAAAATTGTGAGATTTCATATCTCAATGTATAACACAGTAAGAATTTTTTTCTTTTGAAATTATTGCAATACTGCTATGCTTTTACTTCATTCCAAAAAACGTAGAAAATAAATGGGTGCAGCAAAATCATAGAATCATAGAATCTTCATGGTTGGAAAGGACTTTTGAGATCATTGAGTCCAACCTTACACACACCAAAAGAAAAAAACCCAGCAAAATAACCCCACAAACAAACAACCTACAATCTCTGCCAATAGAGCATGCCCTGAAGTGCCACATCTAGATGTTTCTTAAACACCTCTAGGGATGGTGACTCAACCACCTCCCTGGGCAGGCTGTTCCAGTGCCTGACCACTCTTTCAGTAAAGGAATTCCTCCTGATATCTAACCTAAACCTCCCCTGCNCTGTTGGCCTTCTTGGCCACCTGGGCACACTGCTGGCTCATGTTAATCTGGCCGTCCACCAGCACCCCCAGGTCCTTTTCTGCTGGGCAGCTTTCCAGCCACTCTTCCCCAAGCCTGTAGCGTTGCTTGGGATTGTTGGGATCATGCAAAGAAGATGTGTTTTTCAAGAGAAATAAAAACGTATAAAAAAAAGAAAAATCAAATTTATCTTATATGAACCTCATGGCAAATTTGTAGCTAGCATGTTTTTCCCTAAAGGAAAGGAGCCATGATAGCTATCTGAGGAACTCCTATCTAGTTGTCTGAGTGCAGAATCTGAATAAAGATATTTGCCTATGGATTGTGGAAGACAGTTTTGTGTTATGACTAGCAGTTGAACATATGAGTAATTATAACAACTCAGAATATTACAGTTATTGAGGGCCTGTTATTGTTTTCATGAACCGTACTTCAGAGCGATCTACCATCACTCAACTGTATTGATTTTCTGTTATATGAAAATAGTCAAAGAAGGCCTTAGTTTGGAATAGAAGTGTTTTATGAGTATCAGAGTGGTTCACAATTATTTTAAAAAGAAAATGGTTAGTCCTTTTATCTTTGCTCTCTTCATAAAATATTTCAGCAGCAAAGAAAATTTACCTTTTTGCCTCTCTCTTTGAGAATTTACAGTCTCAATTCTGCTACACAAGCTAAATGACTGGAACTTTGTAAAAAAAAAAAAAAAGGAGTTAAATAGTTAAATTCTAACACCTTATAATGCCATGTTTATTCTGTGAGAAAGGCAGTGGTTTACTCTGCAAATGAAATATAGCATACGATAAGAGTATCAGAAGAAGAAAGAAAGTACATGAGCAAATACAGATTCTCGTAGGAACATCAGCCATACCTTATCTTGAAAAGTCAAGAGGGGAAGAAAACCAAAGAAACAGAAAACTTTTTGTGTAGATCTTCATTCATAAGGAACAACTAGGAAAGATTACGGTTAAATAAATGCCAATACAGATGTTATCAAAATGATCTTGAATAACATTTCTTTCTATTTCTACAGCTCTTATTGTTCAGATAGGACAGCTCGTGTATAAATTAGTTGTCATGCTGTTCAAGAAACCGTTTTGGGTTTGGTTTTGTTTTTTTTTTTTTTTTTTTTTTTTTTTTTTGTNTTTTTTTTTTTTTTTTATTGTGATGACTAATCAGCTCCTTGGAGAATTAACCATATGCTGATTAAGGCTTAAAGTGAAATAATATTTTCACACAGGTGGCATTTGCTCAATCTCTAGCTGAACAAATTTTTTGTTTATTTTCTCTGAATAATACCACCAATAGGTTCAGGCAAATACTCTTTTGGAATGTTCTTCAATAAGCTGCAAACTACGTACATAAACAGGTGTTTGTTGTACCTTTCTTATGTTAGTCACTTTTTTTGACCATACCTTAAGAATTACTTAGGCAGTTTCGTGCATATTTTAGCATAATAGAGAGGGAAATTTTCAAATTATACATTTTAAGTACCTGTCATTAGCTGGAAGACCTAGGTCTATCTTCCAACAATGTATATAAATATTTTTTTTATTTTAATAGAAATTATACTTTGGTAATTTATTATGAACAAGCACAAATTCAGAGAAAGGAAAAAATCTTCCATGGAAAAGGCATGTTAAGGTATACTGAAATAATCATAACTATAGAAATAAGGTAATTTTTATGGAACAACATTTTATAATCACTTCATTTTTCTCCAGAGATTTTCCAGTTGTAGAATACTTTAAAGCATCTAACTTGTATCACACTCTGTCTGTCTTAGAAATATGGTGTATCATAAGGAATGCCTTAAGAAAAATTCTTAGAGTTATATTTGTTACTTAGGGATAAGTCAAAAACTCATACCTTATCCACATGTAACCGCCTAAAAATAAATCAGACAGTTTTAGTTGGTCATCTAGGCTCTTTGTCCAGCTGCAGAAGAGGCAGACATCTTCAAGAGTCCGCTTATATTCCTTTGTATGGTAAACTGGCAATCAGCCTGGAATTAGTTCATACAGGCTAGAATACTTACATGATGGAAATAGTAGTTTATCTTGCTCTGTTCTGTATTATATCATTATTGTCTCATCTGAAAAAGAAACAAACATATTTTTATGGTGATTTCTAGAGGCATAGGAAGGATCTGTGAATGATTTTTTTTAGAAATCATTGTTCTTTATGTCTATTCTTTATCGTCTTGCAGAGTGGCATAATTTATATTACCCTAAAAGCAGTCTAGGCAAGTCTTCTGATATGGCTAATAATGGATACCCAAGGAAATGTTTTAGAATGAAAGAAGAACAAAATTCTGCCCTCCCCAAATCTTTCCCAATCTGTGTTAATCTGCTTCAGAGACTTTCTGAAGCTCTGAAGTCATCCTTTCTGATAACTCTTGCCTGGTTTCTCCTCTCTGAATTAGCCAGTTCTTTCTGAATATACACAAGCTTTTAGTTATTATTGGAAAATCATTTATCGTTTAGTTGCTATTGCAAAAACATCCGTTGGCAAGCCTTGGGGGCAGGAGGTCTTTATCATGTTTTTAATTCCTGTTACATTGCATCCCTCTTCCATGCTCTGCTATAGATCATCTCATTTAAACTCATTCCACTCATTTAAATCTATTACTGTGAATTCGAGTACAGAGTATTCTCTCTTTATGACTTTTTTTTTCTCTATACCTGCATTCTTAACATTTAGCTTGCATTAAATGTGCCATGCTAGATCTATCTTCCTCAATCCTGATCATAGAATCATAGAATCATAGGGTTGGAAGGGACCTCTGGAGATCATCTAGTCCAACCCCCCTGCCAGAGCAGGGTCACCTAGAGCAAGTTACACAGGAACGCGTCCAAGCGGGTTTTGAATGTCTCCAGAGACGGAGACTCCACCACCTCTCTGTGCAGCCCCTTCCAGTGCTCTGACACCCTCAAAGGAAAGAAGTTCCTCCTCATGTTTAGGTGAAACTTCCTGTGCTCAAGTTTGTGCCTGTTACCTCTTGTCCTGTCATTGGGCACCACTGAAAAGAGCCTGGTCCCATCCTCCTGACACCCACTCCTTAAATATTTATAAGCTTTGATAAGATCCCCCCTCAACCGTCTTTTTTCCAGACTGAAGAGACCCAAATCCCTCAGCCTTTCTTCATAAGAGAGGTGTTCCAGTCCCCTAATCATCTTGGTAGCTCTCTGCTGCACCTTCTCCAGCAGTTCCCTGTCCCTCTTGAACCGGGGAGCCCAGAACTGGACACAGTACTCCAGGTGCGGCCTCACCAAGGCAGAGTAGAGGGGGAGGATGACCTCCCTCGATCTGTTGGCCACACTCTTCTTGATGAACCCCAGGATGCCATTGGCCTTCTTGGCCACAAGGGCACATTGCTGGCTCATGGTCATCCTGTTGTCCACCAGGACTCCCAGGTCTCTTTCCACCAAGCTGCTCTCCAGCAGGTCAGCCCCCAACCTGGACTGGTGCATGGGGTTATTCCTTCCAAGGTGCAGCACCCTACACTTGCCCTTGTTGAATTTCATAAGGTTCCTCTTTGCCCAACTCTGCAGCCTGTCCAGGTCTCTCTAAAGAGTGGGAATAGTTTTCACATTTCCAAATTCTACTAATCCACCTCTTCTTCCTTACTTAGTCGTTCATCCCATTTCAGGTATCCTATTTTTACATTCCCCACATATTTTTTTTGCCTCCACCAACCACACCACGGTTGTATGTGCTCCTGGAGAATTCTGACAGTTTCTTCTATCATCCATCCCCCTCCCCTAGTTTTACAGTCACTCTCACTGTTGTCCCAGGTGTGTATTTCTCAAAAAAAAATTGTCTGATGGAAGGCAATCTCCTAATGAGCTTGTGACTTGATATATAATCTCCTCTCCAAAGAAAAAGTTATATCTAGATGCTGTTACTTAAGTGTGCACTGACTTTCTGTTTTTTCATGGTTTTGTGCTGTCCTAGAAAGTGTCCTATCCTAATGATCCCTGCTGGCCAGGTAGGCCAAATCTGTGCTTGTGAAGAGGCAAGAGAACTATACAAAATCTGTAAAATAAAATAAACCACAGCAGTTTAGGAGCAAGAACCTATCTCTGACTTAATATTGTTCCTGATAAAGAGCAGCTACTTAGGAGGTTTGTAAGTTTCATTGCTAATAATTGTTTCTAAGGAACCGCTTAAAAATTCAGACAGTAAAATGTGAAGGTGTTACCTGCAAGTAGTATAAAATCACTGCCCTGTAGATATTTGACCAAGAACATTTTCCTTTAACAAAACCAGTGGGAAAGTTTACCTGCTCCACTGCCAGTCCTCCTTTGAGTTTTGCTCATCATGTTTATTCAAAGACTTAGCTCAAAGAAAAGTGTATTACCTGCAGTACAGTAATGTTTTCCCTTTCAGAAGATAGCTTTGCTGCTGCAGACCTTTTTCTTCTCTCTCCTTTATTATTTTTCAGCTTGTCTTTAATTACTTTGGGTTTCCTGAGGCAACATGTTCCAAATAGAAGCAATCACAATTTAGCTGGTTGGGAGCTCTAAGCAATAAAGCATTACCAGCATCTCTAATTCAGATGAGGTTTTTATTTGTTTTTAAGTAGTCAGCCCTCATTAGCCATGAGAGTTTCTACAGATCCAAGAGTATTTCTGAACATTTAAACAGTGTGCTCAAGTTACTCCCTGGCCTGCTGCAGAAGGAACTACTAGCTGATGCCCACACATGGAGAGAGCTGCAGTGCCAGCTGTCAGTGGCATGGGATCTAGCTTAGTTCAGAATCAACTGCTAAATGAGATGCACTTTTACTACTTTTGAAGGTCCTTTATTTTCTGCTGATAAAGGTGTGTGAAGCTCTCATATTACTGGAATTAGTGTATCTTACGGGACAAAGAATTTATTTGCTGCTCAGTTCTAAGCGTTTTCTTAAAACTTTTAAGTAATACTTTGAATTTTTAATGAATTTATTTTTGTTTAATATCTTTTTTTTAAAAAAAATAAAAGTTAAAACACCTTTCCATTTCAAGTTTCAGATGGACCAAGAATACCAAAGTATTGAATTAGATTTTGCATTCACTAATACCTGTCTCACAGTATTTTCTAGTTCAGCTGAAACAGGAGGCATTACAGAAATTCTTAAAATTTCTGCTGCTACTTAATTTAAATCCCAGCTTTAACCCAAAGATGCCTAACATCCAAACTTTATTCAGCTTACATAAATCAGAATGCTATGGTTTGTCATTCACTCATTACTGGAGAATTACACTGGGTGGACAAAGTCTCTCTGTAATTTAAATAGCCAGGTACTAGATACATAGCACGTCTATGTATCAGGAGAGTATTCTCAAGAAACAAATAAAGAGTAAATCTATTTTGTGATCCCTTCCAGAGATCACCCAAGCAAAATATTTGTGCTTATCGAGATCTTCTGCTGGAAGAAGGTAAATCTCAGTAGAAAGTCAGCACTGACTGCTGCTCCAGCCCTTTCATGCAGTGAAGTTACCCAATAGCCCCTCTTTAGCAGCAGCTCTTTCTGAACTTATGCTTCTAACGAATACTGCTTTAAGTAATTGCTTTATGTTTTGGTTTATTCAAAAAGAATAGTTTTGACACTTTAAGATGATTATTTGGGCTGCGTCTTGGGTATAAACAGGAGTGCAAACTTCATGCCGCACCCTAGAGTGTTTGAAAAGCCAGTATATGTTTTTCCACCATCAGTCATGATTTCAGTGTTTATCACCAGTTCAGTATTAATATTTCTTAATAAAATCATTAACAATTTGAATAAAATAATCTTCCACTCCATCTTTCCTTATCAGTATTTATTTTGTCATTTCTTTTTTTAGCCTATGTTTGCTTTCATAGTTTACTTCCTGCAGCTGCTCAGTGCTATCTGAAGTATTTTCCTCCTTCTGGTTTGTGAACTACTTTTAAATCATCCTTCATCATTTTATTTTAAAGCCTTTTCTACTCCCGTGCTTCTCTTTTTCATCCATTCCTTTCTTCTTTCTTTACAAAACATTTTTTAAAAACAGTCTTTTTAGCCTATCAACTTAACACATGGGAAAGGACTGCTAGTGTTACGAATATCCCCCCCCCCCCACCCCCCCAACTTCATTTAAC
>VXBH01009909.1:14529-82902 GCA_013400035.1 Rynchops niger | reverse complement strand
TTTCAGTTTCACCTGGAAAATTTGTCTGCAGTAGAAGATACCATTGTGTAAAGATACATTGAAGATAAAAGAGCAACTCAAACAATGCAAAACACTCAGCACAGGTAGGACATGTCTCTAACTCTGTTTCATCAGAGCATGGTGGAATTGTACAAAACCACAGTGCTATTTCCCAGGATGCTGTGGGTTGTTTTTTTCTAATGTTGTCATTGTTCTTGACTTCACTGCATAGGTTATGAAAAAAGGGTCAGATTTGCCATTTAGGTACTGAAGTACAGTAAGATTTTCAGTGTTTTTGACAGCTTTCACTTAGGTGAAAAGTTTGCTTTGACATGCCATAACTCATCCAAGTCTTCCCATTGCTCTGCAGCAAAACACAAACTGGACTTGTTGTAAGGGCTTTAAATAATCCTTACATTGAGCAGGCTTTCACTTGTTGTGAAGAAGCAAATCAGAATCTGTGAATTACAAGACTGGATTTGGCTCCACATTCAAGCCGAAGCTACATAGTACTTAAAGGTTTTTTGTTTGGTTGTTTGTTCTTTTTAAATGCAGAAAAAGGCTTCCCACTACTCTAAAACCTAATATCCTCTAGAGACTGAAACTTCACTTTTTTTGAGCCATTGTAAGATAGTCATGAGAGATAGCCAGATCCATTCCTATAGATCATCTTTCCTAACTTTCTAGGAGAGATGATATTGCAAAGAAGTACTGGGATGAAGGCAGTTATATTTCAATCATAAAATCTAGGATAGATATACTCAGAACTTCAGGTCAGCCGTAGTAAGTAAGGAAAAGTTGCAGCTAGCAATATAACCTGGCTCCAACAGTTATAGATGCCTGGGAAAGAGGCAAGTAACCAAGCAGTCTAGAAACCAATTGGATAATCATTATACGCTCTCTGGCACATTTACTAGATCCCATTTTGCTAGATCTTATAAAAAAAGCATAACTGACACCTGTATCCACTTAAGAGACAACAACACAAAAAGTACAGTGTGTGTTTATGTGTTGTTTGTGAAAGAAATAGCACAGTGGTGCGGAGAGAGTCTTGCCGAGAGGTTGCGTGTTGAGTGTGTGAGTGTGTGCAAAGCAATAGTGAGAAAATTCTGCAGTAGAACTGAATTCACCCGACAAAGGCTTAGACGAAGTCAATGATCCATCTCTGAAACACCCAAAGCCCGAACGTAGGAGAGAGTGGAAGGCTTAACTGCCTGAGTTGCTGATACTGCGGTGTTAAATCACCGGCAAAAACTCTGTAGGGGAGACTTAACTTCTGATTTCTTTAAGTTGCAGAGCCAGGGGAATCACTGTTAGCTTGTCTGCTCATACTTGCAGTCAAGCAGAAATCTCTCTCAGGTTGAGAGCTCGGGGAGTTTCTTTCCTCGAGGGCAAGAGATGATTGCGAGGGAGCTGCTCGGGGAGGCTGCCTGTGAAAACAAAGGAGAGGAAGAGGAAAGTAAGGTTAGGGGTGATAGAGGACTGAGGATTCTGGGGATATTTGTAAATAGTTTCTCTAGTTAATTAGTTTCTCCCTAAAGTTAATCAGAATGTGGTTAGAATGTTATTGCTTGGCAGAGATAGGGCATTTCTGTGTTTTTAAAGAGTAAAAATTATGATCCAGGGCTTAGTACCTTAGAGAGATTCTTCAACGTATTTCAGTATCTTCCAGTGTACAGACCTAGCTGGTGGTGAAACCACAATTTTTTATGGCTTTCACAGGAAGGGAAATTGGGGATAATTTTAGGATAAGATAGTTGAACTTGAAAAACTAGCATAATTACTGGCAAGTCCTGAATGCAATTATGTAATGTGTGTTTAAATAGATGTAAATTTTGGTCCAAATCTTTCAGTTTCTCTCTGCTGCCTTATACCTGTACAGAATACTGAAAGCATTTGATTCAAGCTAGATGCCTTTTGGGAAATTAAAAATCTTTGGATTTATTAATAGTGTATTAAAATAATTTCATTAATATTGAACCTCCAAAACCCATCTGTTTACACCAAAAAAACCCCAAGCACGCCTCGAAGCACAGGGATGATATTTTGCCTTGCTAAGAAGTTTGTTAATAAAAATCAACATATTTCCTTGGACGGGTAGAAGGAAATCATCTTTGGAATGAAATAGTTTCATGATACTATCTCGGAGAGAAGAAAATGTTCAGATTCTTCATTATGTAAAACTTACCTGTCTCTTCAATAAGAGTAAATCTCAAGCTCACATTTATCTCAGAAATTATACAGAGTTTACTATAGCTTTCTTCAGGGCTCTTCTCAGTTGATGATAAATTTGTACCTGTAAAAGCTAACTTTCTTTAGAAGTTGAGAAATAAAAGATTTAGCATAGTGATGTGCTCCCAGCCCACCTGTGAGAACGTGATGATTCCAGGAATCTGCTCTTTTCTCCACTCTAACCCTGTTCTGTCATCCAGCCCACCTCATTTTGTTGGAAACTAAAGCTTCACAACTTCTCCGGTTCTTCATTGCTCCTAATAAATAAACAAATAAATAAATCCATCACAACAGCAGGCATAGCTAGCAAATCCTGGACTGTTCTTAGGAGCAATATGGCAAATATTGCCATAGTTCTTTCACAGGTAGTTACTGTGTTCCAGCCAGAAGCAGTAGTTCTCTGAGTGAAAACTATAAATCATAGCTTGATTCTACTGGCAGTAAATCTGTCTGTTTTACATTATCTTTATATTTTAACAAATGGTCATCATTTTAAATGAATTCTGCACAGACATATAAATTCTGAAGCCATTTGGACAAGTTCTGTTTTCATTAATTCTAGCTTCGTAAAAGGGTCTCTGGGATCCCTTTCAGCACCCTGCTTCATCCTTCTGTGTTCTCACAAGGGAAAGAGAGTTAAAGATTCAACTGGCCAGACTCAATTTCCCTTTTTTTTTGTCTTTTTACAAGCCTTGAAATTAACATTTCATTTTTGAACTGAAGCTTTATTGACACTGATAAAAACTCACAGACAGATTATTATAATATTTGAACAACTTTAGTCTGGTTATTATTTTTTAAAGAGGTTGTTTCCTTACAGACAGCTTGAATGGGCTGATTTCATGCCCTGTTCCAATGTTTACTGAAGTGAAAGTGAAGTCTGCCACCTATTTCAACTTAATTAATGCATTGGTTTGGACCTGTAATTAATTTACACTCTTGTCTAATGAAAACTGTTGGAGGGGGTTACTTTTGGCCTCTTTCAGCTACAGTTAACAGGTCTACTGTTTTTATTAGGTTTAGTAGGCAAATTACTTATGCAAGTATATCAGACAGGTTGTTAGTTTTCAAGAGTCTGAGGCAAGGCCCATTAAAATCAATATGAGTCGTCCCATTTGCCTAAATGGGCTTTAGAGCAAGCTCTGATACGACTGAGTTAATGCTGCGCAATAGCATGTGGTAACTTTATTTCATGCTTCCTCGTGTTGACTTTAATGCCAAAGTCTACTAGTCTTAATTAGAATTCACTGTTACAGGTGATATATAAACATAAATGGAGACCTACTCTGCACCAGAGATCTTGGTGCCTGAACAAGAAAGGCAGAAAAGACAAGGATAGCGTGGAGGTGGCGTTTCATTCAAATTAAGCATGTATCTGTGGCGGTACTAATGACTGTGTAACACAAACGTTTATTTTATATTAGCATTTGGGTAACAGCAGTTATCTGTGTTATCCTGTGACTGAATTCCTGTGATTCATGGGCAAAAAGTTTACAGTGCTGACTTATAAAATTCGGCAAATGGGATCAGTATGCTCCATGGATGAAAAAGACAGTAGTACAACAAAGCATATGTGTACAGAAAATGTTCATCAAACAACAGTGAGCCTTCAACAAATCCCTATCCCACAAATATGTAATTATGTCCTTGATGATTAGCATTTATTGACTTAACGCTTTTTATAATGTAAAGACTCCTTAGTCCCAAATCATCAGCTGATGAGCTCTATTAATGTAACGGATGTTTTGATGGTTACCACATTGAAATAAAAATATATCTAAAAGCACGCATTTTACCTGACGACAATGAAATACAGGTACCTTCAGCTGTGGTTATTGCATTTTGTGAAGCAGTGCACACCAAATTTGGTTTGCTTTACACACTGGTCTGATGTTTGCTTTTTTTGTATGTACCTCAACTACCTAAGTTTTCTTCAAACTGGGAGGATGCTTGTAGGGGAGCACTTCTTGGTCCTTGGGTCATAACTCACCCAGCGCAGCTGCATAAGTAGGTTTCACAATAGATTACAACTGAACTAAAATGTCATTTTTTTAGGACCTATTTAAAATGTCTTTTTAATTATGTATAAGTAGATTTTATACGCACATTTTTAAGCCCTCTCTTTAATTTTGGTTATTTGCCATATGTGAGGTAAAATAAAACACTGAGCACAAAGTAAAATAAAGACAAGTCTTTCTGATTCCTTTAATTATTATGGAACATCAACAATTTGCTGCTGTTTTTCATGCAGATCTACATCCAGATTCAGTGTTCCGCAGAGCAGAAGTTATTTTCTCTGAAATTGTTTTTGATTAGTTTGCTTTTCATCTGTGTGAAAATACTGAATATATTCCTGAGGATCTCCTGTCCTGCTTTTCAGTTATCATGCAGCCTAGGCACAGGAAGCTTTTATCCTGTGTTCCGTAGAACACATCATTTTGAGTAGATTTATCTCTAAATCCTTAAACAGCTTCAAATAGATACTGCTTTTTTAAAAAAAGTAACCTGTACAATATCTCCTCCACTCCTGAATGTGGTCTGAAAACAAGAGCCACACAACCCTTGGGAGATGAGTGCTGGGTGGGAAACATCTTTTCTGCATTTGGCAAAAGGTGAGGGAAACGTTTTTTAGGCATGCCAGTATTAGGCGACTGCTGAATCGAATGATTTTAAGTGACTGAAATGGCCTGTGGGTCACTAACAGATAGTGGAATTTGCGTTGAAAAAAGACTCTTCAGCTTCTGCAGTTTACATAACCTTCATGTATATCTACAAGAGTGGCTATAGTATCCATATATATGCACAAAGTTAAAATTGGTTTCTACAGCTGAGTCGTGTACGCATACCACTGTGTAGCTCAGCACGATGGAGGGGATTTATGATGAGCCTCTCATTGGTACAAGCTCATTTTTCGCTGCAAACCACGCTGCGGTGTTAACGTTTTAGTACAATTCTTCCCAGTGCCAAAAACCAGAATAAATATTGCCACTCTTCAGAATGAAAACATGTCAGCAGCAAATACTGCAATGATGAGCTTAATACAAATAATTACACAGATAGTAGCTTTGAATGCAAGTAATTAGTTTTGCATTAACATGTTGCTCGAGATTTCTTTTCAGTTGGAATTAGTTAATGATTTTCTAGATTTGCATATTCCTAATTAGTCGGTTTAAAATGTTAGCTATATACAAATTAATGTTTTATAAATTTTCAGATTTTTTACCAGGCACATTTAATTGTGCCCATTTGTAACCTATTTTATGTAAAGAAAACAGATTGAACTTGGATGTACAGTTTTGGCAGATCACAGCAATCATAATGTTTTGTAGAATCTCATCCAGATTTTCCTATTGCATCTGAAAGCAAACATGTGAACTAATTAATAGATAATGTGAGTTAATGAGGAAGGTGATATTCTTATGATCTTTGAGGTACAGTCTCATCTTATTTGTTGTTCTGATCTAAAATGATTTTGCTGATTTCAGGGTATTGCTTTGGATTTTTATTAATGTACTGAAAACATAAAACAGACCACAGCAATACCCCTGGTTAACCTTACCCCTAATTTAACCTCTAGCATAAATTGGAGACCTTTTCGCTGCTCTCAGTGAATATTGCACACTCTAAAATAATTGGTACACTGGTCAGGAAGAACTTAGTTCTACGCGTTGTTTTCTAACAACAATAGGGAATCATGGTAGAAAATAATAATTTAGAAATGAATCCCTTTTTCAATAAAGCATTCAAGCATTTGCCTAACTACTGAATGTAGGATGGGATTATTTACATGCATAAGTGCTTTATACAGTTGGGAACATAAGGCTAAACGGATCAGTGCTACAAAAGCCCGAGAACAGTTTAACCCTCAAGACCAGATTCATAACAAGCAACACAATCAAGTATTATTGAGTTTAAGAGGGGATTTCAATTTGCAGAACAAAGTTGGGCAGAAATCTTCCAGCAAATACATCACAAACAGGACAGGTATAGAGGATTAAACTCGGTCAAAAATGCTTACAAATAGACTGTCAACACAATCTCTCGTAAACAGGTGACCACAGGAAAGTCAACTGTATTGGAACTGTGTGGGGTTAATTTCCACCATATCAGGACAAACACAGGAAAACTAAAACTGGACTAAGCAATGACAAAAGTGCATGCCTAAGTGGAACTGACTGTGGCTTAAATCATTTTCACTGCCTAAATGCCCCCTAGGCACTGTGAGGAAAAGTGTCAGGTGTAACAGAAGGAAAAAAAAAAATCTAATATAATCATACCTTTTTTTTTTCCAGAGCACGTGCAAACTAAAAATATAAAATAATTCCTTTTTTAAAAAAATCCTTCGCATAAGATTTGTTCTACGTTTAACAATACCAGTTTCATAGCAATAGAGAAATATGTTCTCCCAATGACTTTCCGTACGTTTCATTGGTATCTTGGCAGAATCATGGCCTCATATACAAATTCTTCATGATGAATCCAATTCTAACATCTTTATGTGCTACTGCTATTAATTATCTGCTAAAATATGGGAAAAAGTAGAAAAAATGCAAAATCTAAAATACTTCAATTTTTTCAAAGATATATTCACCATATGATTTAAATGTCTATAATCACCTATCTAAAGACAACTTTCATAAGCCTTTTGAAGTAGTATAAATGAAAATAATTTTTTGAGACTAACATTTATAAAATACATATCATGAAAGTGCAATCCTTTCAATCCCATTTAAAAGTATATGTCTTTGAGGGATTTATGATGTAATTTTCAATACAAACAAGCCAAAAGATCAGTAGGTTACTATTTGCACTGTGTCAAAATCCATTATTGCTGTTTTATGTTTACATTACGTCCAGTGTATGAAATACATTTTTCTAGCAGAATGATAGAATTTAACAACGCTAGCAGTATGAAATGACGTTAGGAATATTCTACTGTATGAAGCTTTTCAATTATGATTTTCTGACATAAAGTCTACGTGAAAATCCAAAATTGCTAAGCTAGCAAGGGCCAATGTTAGAGTGCAGCTCTTTTTCCTTATAACTGTCTCACAAACAACCAGATGGTAAAATATTGCTACTGTTCTGTTTATCTGAATGCATTAGCAGTTCCTTTTTTGTACAAAATACTATTGTTATTCTTGGTGCAGGTATTTTAGAAACTGAAAATGTTTCACTCAAGTTCTCCTGCTGTAAAAACCCAGCCTGGTATCACAGAATACATAAACATACTGCTATGCCCCGTGGACTAAAAATAGTAAAACAATGCTAAAATCCACGTATCCCCTTCCAGCGTGTCATGCCTTAATGCAGCAGTAACATTTGCCTTCTGAGGTCAGAGTTCAATGCCATTTCAAAAGGCAAGCTAAAACCCACCCACAAGCTTTTGCACTTGAGCTGCTCTGCTTAAAACCAGGTCAACAACAAAGCTCCTCCTGCCTTTTACAGAAGTGTGACATTAACTCATCCTTCCTTGTCTCTAAAAATCATAATATTATTTACTTTACTCACCTGCTGCAAATTGACCTAGAAAAGATAAAATACATAGAGTTAAATTCTGGAGTTTTTTCTCTTTTCCCTGCACATAAAACAAAAATTACAGGAATCCATCACGTTGCTCCCCTGGGAGACACAGTTGGTGTAAAGGGCACAGTGTTAGCATAGCTGGCTTCTTAGAAAGAAGAAGAGTTCTGATGTTTCTGCTGGTAAAATTCAGTTGCAATGATTTTCGTAGGACGAAAGAGGGACTGGAGTGTCTGAGACAAATTTATTTGTGTAAGTGATCACAGAACGTTTTTTCCAGTTTTTTTTCCAGCAATGCAAGTAAGCATGGGATACTTCTGCTTTTATCAGCTGTCTGAACTACTTAAAGTCTGGAATTTAAAAATGCATTTTTTTCAATTGTGCCGTGGAAAATTTTGTCTAGTGTTCTCTTTGATTTAATTCTCTATCACATCAAGCTAAGCTACAGAACCAGAGTGATAATAAACTATGTCAGTAAAAATCTTTGTTGTTACTTTATGAAAGTCTTTTTCTCACTCGGCTGAGGGTTCAGGCCTTACCGTGGATATTAGCTTTCCATTAAATAAGTTCCTTGTAAATCCAGACTTACATAGTCTTTCTTTGATTCTTGTTTACCCATTCAATATAGAAGTAGAGGAAGATTGTAACTTGAGGGCTGTCAAGAATATTTTTTAACCCTGTCCTGAAAGGTAAGTTTTATTAATACTTTGGTATTAACCCTTCCATACATAGGTGGCAAAAGTAACAATAGGATCAAAACAAATGCTGAAAATGAGATATAGGCTTTTTAATAGTGTGTTCTGTACTTAGGATCTGTGGCTTTATACAAGGGTTTTTTAAATTTTTTTAGAGTTTAGTAATCAAAATCAGCTGCCTTCCCAGCAGTCCCTACGTACATCTCAAAGGCAGTATAGATGACTACTGAAACAAGAGAATCAATATTCTCTTTTTTCTTGTAGGATCAGCTGATCCACACCCTCCAACTTGCAATAGGGACCAGTTCACATGTGCATATGTGAACCAGTGTTTGCCCCTCACTGCGAAATGCAATGGGGCTGAAGATTGCATGGATGGAAGCGATGAAATGAACTGTCCCACGCCTACCACCACGTCCCCAGGCTCTTGCAAACAAACAGAGTTCCTGTGTCCTTCCAAAGGCTGTATCCCATCCCTCCTGGTATGTGATGGTGTGTCTGACTGCCACCTTAATGAAGATGAAGCTGGCTGCCGTAAGTTACTTTCATTGCTATAGTTAAGGTCATGCTAACTTACTTTCCTAAAACAGTGATGTGAAAAAAAGCAACATAATGAAGTATAGTGTAAAATTCACTACTCCTTCATCAAGAAAAATATTAATTGTATCGTGTTACCTGGAGAGACACTCTACATTTGCAAATAATTTTGCTTATGCATTTTTATTCCCTGGCTACCGATTTTGATAAGTGCTTAGAATTGTTTGTATTGTATTTCTGTTAATAATTAGAAGCACTTCCACTTTTTTCCATAGATCAATCAGCTGCATTGGCATTGCCTCATCTCTGATTACAATATGACAGATAGAAAGAATTTTGCAGTTCTGTAATTCGGTAGCATTCAAGGCAATCCTGACCTTTCAAGGATTTTGAAATCAAGTCTGTTCCTGCAGTAGCAGCAATCTCTGCCCCGATCAAGGAAAAGGGCCCACAAAAAAATGCAAGGACAACAGGTTTTGAACTCTGTAACTGCAATGAGATACCATGAAGTTTCAGATAGACGCAAAAGTGAGTGTCTGCTCGTTTCAAAATACTTCATTATTGGTAGTTGAATTGAGACCAAATGTTTCATTAGCTGCATAGGAAAAAAAAAAAAAAAAAAAAAGAGAGAGACCTTTTACATATTAAAATATTTCTTCCTAAACTTTCAATTCTGCAGAAGTTTTTCAAAAATTATTTTTCATCCTGATCATAACTAAAACAATTAGTAAAATACCAGTTTCCAGTAGGCTAGAAATTCAAGTTCTTTAATAATCGGTATCAAAACTATTGAATATACATGCAGGCCACCGCACATGCCATTTCTTTTAAAAAATGACCCTATAAAACTGGCATGGATTTAGCAGACTCTTTGTGCATTTCTTTCTAGGCACTTTTGTTGAGAAGTAGATTTGTTGCAAAAGGCATCTCTCTTACCTTAAGTTCTAGATGCCCCTAAACTCAAATAAACCCCTCTTCATTAATCTTCATTGACTCCTGCTCAATTTTTTCTCTACTAGTGACCTCTCTGCTGTATCCTGTACATGTACATGTACATGTACATCCCAACCGCAGACCACAGCAGCTAATGTGTTCTTCTAAAATCCCCAAATCCTCAGGCCACAAGATTTCCACGAGTATCAATATTCCCAGAACAACTGAGATTTTGTTTCAGTGCCTTTGACTTGTAAGCAGTGCCCGAGGAATAAGGGGAAATTAAGTCCTGGTCTATTCAAAGAACAAAAATTCTCCACGGGTGTTGCACACCTTGGGGTTCTGAGTTGGGCGGAAATAGTCAAATCTGTAATCACATTGTTACTCCAAAATTCAGTTTTGACTATACAAACGTGATTTTTTACAATACAAGACAGGAATACAGAAGCAGCAACTCCTGTTTGTTCTCTGAAGAAGATACGGCTTGCAGGGCAAAGCAAAAAGTAAGTGGTTAGTGGTAGTTTGGAACAGAATCAGTGAAAAGCTGATTACTGTCCCAGTTCATTCTCCCACCGAAACGTATGTGCCGTGAGAGCGCAGCATTTCATCTCTAGCTGCCTGCTTTTAACATGTGAAAGGCCATTGTAAGTTTATCAACAGAGAAAATTCAGAGAGGGAAAAAGTAAATGTCTCACAAATTTTGTTTATTTTATTGAAATATTTGTATAATCAATAGAATTATTGAAATATTTGTATAATCTATAAAATCGATTGCTGGGCTAGTAGCTCCAGCCTATGTGTACTGTGATAATAAAACAGATTGTGAGTGGAGTTTTTTACGGATTTTAGATTGAAATTGAATGTTTTTTCTAAGTAGTTATAAACACAGAGTAGTATTTAAGTAACAGCGTTTTGTGGTTTGGGTTTTTTTTTTTTTCCCCCTTTTTTCAGCAAAGCTATTACAAGGATGGCTNTCAGTTCTTCTGGAAAATTTTAGTTTGGGAATTACTGGCACCTTCCATTTTGTGTGTGCCGTGTCCCTTAGCAATTTCATTCTTTTAAATGTAACAGTAGATGGACAAAAATGTTCTGGCTTCTGAAACCAGGAATTTATCTGAGAAAGTTTTCTCCTAGTTGTCAAAATGCATCTTGCAGAGATTAAGTATAAAACCCAAAGGAAAGCCAGACAAAGAAAAACAAGCAAACAAAATGCATTAGTCAGATCTCTACTACAACCACAGCTTCTACCACAGAAATGCTTTTCTGCATGACTTACAGATTTATGCAGACAGAATTTCCCGTAGAGTTCACTCAGCAGTTAGGTCATACAGTATTATGTTAATACTGTTTTATACGTACTAATGTGGTGGATTTTGTTACTTGATGCTTTCAACAAGAAAATCTTGGAACTGTTTTCAGTTATAGATGTTGTACTTGGCCAGCACTCTTGCTGTGAATTGTAGTGAAGGGTACTTTATCTCACCTACTTAATGTAATTTTTTAATTTATTTTTTTTTAATGCCTGATTACAACGTTAAGAGCATAAAATAAACTTATTAGCACCAATCAGGCATATACATTACTTTTCCACAGGCCTCAACACCATCTGACTGAAGTGCTAATAGCAATGAGTAAAAATCGATTGCTCACTTCTCTGTAGTGCAACAAAAAGTATCTGTTGTAGTCCTGGCAAATTTTACATACCTAGTAGATATTAAAAATTGTATACTTCCAAAGGGGCTGTGATATTTTTAGCCTTTCTACAGATTCATTTGGACCAGGAAAATTTAATATAGTCAAAAAGCTGGTATTTTCTCTTTCATATCTTCACTTTGTTAATGCCTTCATTTAATATCTTTATCCCAAAAACACTTGAAGGCCCTCCATGAAAGTAAACAATAGCTGGTTGGAGAAATTTGAAGCTACCTGTAAGTGTGTTCACAGTAAGCGATATTAATTTTAGTTTCAATGCAACAAGAGAAATAATATTATTTTTAAAATGTGCTTTTAACATTCTTTACCTGAGCACAATAACAGTGTTATTGTCCTTTCTGTCTTAAATGCTGGATCTATACAAAGTATTCAGTAGTCAGATTCACTGCTATGACCGTTCCATCTGTAAGTAGTATAAATATCTCAGAGCAATAAGCTTTTTCAAGGTAAAGAGATGTGTCAAAACTACCTTGATGATCAACAGATACGAATGGAACAAAAATAATTAGCAGTTCTTCTGTCTTATCCTCAGGTACGAGTCCAGCAGCCAGTCCAGGAGTTATAATAATAAAATAATAACAAAGGCCTAAATGACACTTTCTTTTCTTAACACTGCCCTCAATGTAAGTTAGAGCTTAGGAACCAAATTTCTGTATTAGTCACAATATATATGACAAACCATAAGCAGTACTCTATATCCACAGAGTTTATAGCATCTTCAAAATACATGTGCAGGCAAAAACAGGACTAAAGCACATAAGAAGAACATATTTATGTCGAATTTCCAACTTTGTTTCTGTTGAAGTTATACTCGGAACATGTAATTACGTTTACAGACTGGGTATTTGTGTGCAAATGACCCCTTATAAAACTGGTTCAAATACCATCGGGACATCATCCCCCAAACTGAGAAGGGAATCCAGGATTTGGATCTGATTGCACACAAAATAAGTATGAAATTATTATTTGGTTAGGAAAGCACAGCAGAGGGCATGAGACCATCAGTTACTTTCCGCAAAGCTGATGATCATAAGAGATAGATGGTAGGATACGCTACAAATGTGCAGTGATGCTGTAATCTGCTGGGTTTTTTCAGTCTGCCACAACCTGTTCCGCCAGACTGAGTGGTCAAGGGAATGGCGAGCAGAAAAGGAAATTTTTGTTCTTTTTCTGTTTCTTTTATCCTGCTGTCACTACCAGCGAATTCCCTATTCAATAGCAAGACTTCTCCAAAAAATTGAAGAGACTTTGATATAAACACATGTGCAGAACAGTATAGTGATAGTTTAGAATCAACCAGAACTTTTAAATCCTCATAAAGGTGAACTGAAATTGGAAACAAAAGCAGGCTCCTCTATAGTCGCTAGTATTCTTCTGCAGATTTGTCTGAAGACTTCAGTAAATGGTCAGTGTATGTAATTAAAAGGTTTAATCCCACAAACCCTTACTCACATGAGTCATTTCATAGTTCTGAAAGGATATCAAAACTGGCAAGAGTTTATTGGCAAGATCAAAACTGGCAAGGTTTGCCTCCATTATTGTGGTCTAAATGGAACTGCAGTGTTTTAAATTTAGCACACCCTTGCAGTCTATATAGGCCAGTGATTTAAATTATATCTAAGAGTGGAACAAATATATCCTACAGCAGCCTGGCCATCCAGCCTGGGAGACTTATTGCTGCGTAGACTGTCTCTTGAACCCAGGAGCAGGACAGTATTATGAAATTTAAATGTGGCAGTGGGGTATTTTTAATATTCCCAGATTCTTTCTCCCACTCTGAACTCACAATCTAATATGAATATATCTAACTCTGATGGAATCAGAAGAGTTCCCTCTGATTTGCATAAGCGTCATGGTGACAGAGTTTAGCTTAAATTACCCAAAAAACCCCTTGAAAAACAGTAGATTAAGGCAGCATAACAGAACATTGTGTGAGATAAAATGACAAAATGGTGTTATAGTTTGCAGGAGTCTGCAGGACCATCAGGCACATCCTGTAGATCAGTGATTTAGGAATAATTCACTACCTGAAGGCTTACGTGATTCCAGCAAGATTTACCCCTCATAATTCTTCTGGACAAACATCGAAAATATAACTGAATGACCAAGAATAGAAAAGGTGTGCAAGTTTAGATTTTTCAGTATAGTATTTATCTACTATTTATATGCTGCCTCTTATTATTTGGTTTCTTGTAATAGAATAAAACTATATAATGTCAATTTTTTGTTTTGTGTTTAAAACTTAATTCCATCATTTAAAAACTAGGTTATGAATGGGAGTTGATTATGTTTTGTGATACTTTTTTATGGGTTTTTGTTGGGGTTTTGCAGCTTACTCTTCCAGTGTTTTCGGTAAATACGCCCTCGCCTCCTTCACAAATATAACATGGGAAAATCCAGCTTCTGTAACATCTGTGCTCCGTGTTTGTTTACTTATTTATTTATTCAATAGTAAGGTTGTATGTCTTTGAAGATGAAAGCTTGTAGAGGTCATACAGACCCAAGTTTATATACTACAGTACAAATCAAGTTTTCTAGTAGTTTTTTAACAGCAAGAAAAAGAAATATAGGTGATAATAACTGTCATGTTACTTTTCCTTCCAGCCATTAAAGACTGTTTCAATGGTTCTTTGTTATGCACGTCAACTAATCAATGCATAGCAATCTCCCAGCGTTGTGATGGCATTGCAGACTGCATTGATTTCAGCCTTGATGAGTCCAGCTGTTCAGGTACTTAGTTTTGCATAAAAGCATCATTTGAAACAAAAACATGCAGTCATTTCTTACTGAATCTTCAGGCAGTTCTCAAACTAGACTGAATTCTCTCTGCTAAAACTTAATCAGATTACATCAGGCATGAATTTTCCTGATGAAAGTATGACACAGCTAAAATGGTGAGAAAAAGAAGGAAATTAATATGTTCAGTTAATGCCTTCACAGGCGGTGTTTCTTAAAGTATAAACACCCTGTTTTAAAAAAAAAAAAAAAAAGCCTCTGTAGTATCCTATTAAAGCACTCTCTTGATTTTAGCCAATGGATTAACCCACTTCAGTGACCTCAATGTTTTTAAGTTAATAGGATTTGTTGTTTCGTTCGGTTTTTTTAATAGTAACAGAAATCCAGGTTGTAAAATAAAACAAACCATATAGCATTTGTTTTAGCATTTTGCTATTTCCCACAAAATTCAGCTTTGTTTTGCAATAGGGAAAGTCTGGAGAAAGATATGAACACCGTAACATACATCCAATCTGAATCAGATTTTTATTAACAAAATCTAACAAAAACATAGAGGATGATATAAGTCTTTAATTTTAGATTCAAAACATCCCATTCAGTAAAAGAAAGTTACTGCAATTCTTCCTCAAGCCAATTGCTAACCTTGGGCCAGTTCTGCGTTAACAGTGCAATCATGGAATCATAGAATGGTTAGAGTTGGAAGAGACCTTAAAGATCACCTAGTTCCAACCCCCCCGCCATGGGCAGGGACACCTCCCACTAGACCAGGCTGCTCAAAGCCCCATCCAGCCTGGCCTTGAACACTTCCAGGGATGGGGTATCCACAGCTTCTCTGGGCAACCTGTTCCAGTGCCTCACCACCCTCACAGTAAAGAATTTCTTCCTGATATCTAATCTAAATCTCCCCTCTTTCAGTTTAAAATATTACCCCTCATCCTACACTCCCTGATAAAGAGTCCCTCCCCATCTTTCCTGTAGGCCCCTTTAGGTACTGGAAGGTCACTATAAGGTCTCCTCGGAGCCTTCTCTTCTCCAGGCTGAACAACCCCAACTCCCTCAGCCTGTCCTCATAGGAGAGGTGCTCCAGTCCTCCAGTCATCTTCATGGCCCTCTGCTGGATCCATTCCAACTGGTCCATGTCCTTCCTTTGCTGAGGACTCCAAAGCTGGACACAGTACTTCAGGTGGGGTCTCACCCACCTGTGAGGAATTGTTTTCCACAACTACTTCTTATAACTGGACATGTCCACACTGAATAGCAATGTTTATGTGACTCAGCAAATTATTTTATGGGGCATATAACAAAAGTTAAAGAATTAGACCTAATTCTTTAGGTCTAATTTGCATTTTAACAGTTAATTTCTTACTAAAGAAGAATGAGGGGATTTGGTTTTGATTTTGAGTTTTTTTGCTGTTGGGGTATAAAACTAAACTTCAGTAAAACTAAATCTGATAATGTGTAAATCCATGTTAAGGGATGTCAAAGGTTGCTAATGGTATATCACTGACATCTGCCTCTCCTTAAACACCTTTCCTCTTTTCAAGACTGGTTTCTCTAGTTCTAATGAGAATGTGAGTCTAAGTGTTAAAATTTGGGACATCTTTAATAAGAAGGTTGGTGACACAGGATTAAGTGTGTGTTCATCAACCCTATAGAAAAGCTATTCGTGATAAAGTAGACTGAGGTACTACTTTAAAAGTTCGGGGTTTTTTGGCTCATGTGTTTTCCTGTTTGTTTGAAAATCAAGTAAGTGGCAAAAGCTTGATTTCTGGAGTCAAATGAAACTCTGACTTGAGAAAAATTAAAAGCCTGTTCAATTGAAGCAACAGGATTTCTATAAGTTCAAGAGGAGCCCATTGACTTTAACGTATTTATGACTTGGCAATTGTATCACCAAGTTAAGGTCTCAAGGAACAGTTTTCGGAAGCATTAAGTGCCCAAAATGACAGGTATGAATATTCCACCATTTTTAAAATCAGTCAGTGACAAATACAAAAGCAAAGCGGGGGAAATTTAAATTATGTTTTTTACTTTTATGTTTGCAGTTTGTCCTGAAGAATACTGCAAAAATGGAGGGAGATGCATCATCAAAGATGACATTCCGTTATGCCAGTAAGTTTCATTGGGGATTGATTCGTGCTTGAAGTGGGAAAAGGTGCTGTTTAAAGAGCTGTTTTGTTCCCCAGGGACTGAATTTACCTTCAATAGAAGTGTATTTTTAAATGCGTCTATGTCTACATTATTTTTATTTACAGTTGCTGACTTAAACCACATTTTGAGAAGAATATTATGTATCAGATAGAGTCTTCTGTAACTTTCATCTATCATTACATGAGAAAACCTGCTCGCCTGACACCTTAAGTTTTCTGTGCCTTATGTTTCACATCAACATATAACAATACATCCTCCTATGAAAAATGATGCCTTATATGCAGCAGGTGTTGTGTACCTCAGACGAGATTTACAGCAGGCCATGTTCTCATCTTTACCTGAAATTGTGATTTATTTCTGTTATAATGCTATTTTTTGCACATATTTGGAGAAAGAAGATAATGTTTTTCCACTTATGGCAAACAAAGGGTTAAATGCAGGCTTGTATTTTTCTGGAAATACTCTATCCTGAAAAACAAATGAATACAATTCTGATGTGGAATGTAGGAGTCACTAGAAAGCCTCTCAGTATAGCTAATGGGACTCATTTAAACAAGATCTCACTCTATTTCCCACTGGGATGTTACAAGAGGTTTTTTAAAGTGCAAAGAAAACAATGGTATACATTATCATACTTTTGTCCTTCATGTGCTTCTGTAGATCTTTCCAAAAAGTACTGTTTTATCAGAGTATCTATCTTAGTCAAGACCAGGCATTAAAGTTTGTCCCCTACTCTCTAGGAAACTCACATTAATAAGCATGCTGACAAAACTTCAGTTATTGCAGGATTTGTATTTTTCAAAATAGGTTTATCCTTTACTGGTTCAAGAAATGTGATGAATAAAATACTCAGAAAATACAGGCACTTTCATATAGAGTACTTTGATTTAGCTCTCAGAAAACACCATTAATTACTTACAGATTTCCCAAAGAATCTTCTCTATTGCAGAATAGAGAATGGTCTCTGCCAGAAGCTTGGAATTTCATTAAAGTGGCTCTTCCAAAACTTCTTGGGACACAGAAAGAGAGAAAAGGGACAAACAACATAGGGGAAGGTTGTAGATGAAATTAAATTAAATGAAATGGATAGCCAGCAGAAAATAAAGGGATTCGGAAGAGCCAGGGAGTTTACAGTTCATAGATTAAACCATTGATCAACAAGAAAATTGCTTGTAGAGACAAGGCACTGGGGGACTAATTGAGATTTTAGGGATACCAGAGAATTATGAAAATTGAACTTATGTTTGGACTTACAAATAAAGGGAAACCAAATTAGCAAGCGTTCTTTATCCACAGAAATAAAAGGTAGTTGGAATAGTAAAATAGTAAATAGGATATTTTCCTTCAGCATTCAGTAAGGAACAAGATATTGAATTCTGATGCAATGCATAGGTAATTGGAGCAAAGGCACAGAAATGAAAATTACCTACTTGACGGGCTACCATAACTCCAAGAACTGTGCGTGTTTCTGCTGGGGAAATGGGTCATCTCTGTTCCAGAATACTAGGAAAGTGGTACATGTAGGAATAATGGAAGGCTTTCTGAAAACTCTGCTGGTAAGAGATGTGACTGGAGAATAGCAAACAGAGAAGAAAAGCAATAGCCAGATCAACAGTCTGATATCAGTGCCATTCAAGGCTTTATAATATTGAAGGAACTACTCATACATGTAATACCAGGGGAGTTAGCCATTTCTAAGATAAGCTTCTGCAAGATATTTGAAAATCCCATGTGTCAACATTGTGGAAAGAAAGGAAAAGAATAAAAATGTATCTTAAATAATAACAAAATGTAGACATATCNAAAAAAAAACAAAAAAAACCCTAGAAATGAATGTGGAAAAGACACTATTTTTTTACCTGTTTGTTCTCAGTTCTTAACTTAAATTTCATGAAAAAGGGATGACAGATTTACGTGGAGGTATCTTCTCTTGAGAGCAACTGCTCTTCTAGACTTCAGGGGAGGTCAGGAGAAAAAGCAAAGTGCGTAAGAATGCAGGAAGCCTGTGGGACAGCAAGCAAACCCCTGAAAAGAGCAGAGTACAGATACTGCCCTGCCACAGAAGCAGCAGAGAAGGAGAGTCTTCCTGAATACCCAGAGGCAGCTGAGTGGAGATTACAGTCATCCTAAAAGTCATGGAGTTTGACTAATACTCTTCAGTGACAGAGTGGTCAAAGGGAAAAATGGGTAACGTATCCTTTTATTGCTATTTTTTTCTTACACAGTGGATTACAACCTTCCTCCACTTGAGATGCTTGTGTTCAAATTTCTATAAACCAGCATCTGAGTCTGTAGTTTAAAAGTCTCTTTGGCCTCTCTGACAATGTTTAACAAAAAAAGTCTGGACAGGTCTCAAACCTTTGTTTGATTCAAGGTTCCATCACGTCACTACAAAACCTGAAACCGCTACTCATCTTACCTTAGTTTGAGGTATGTTGATAGAAAAGAATGCAGTCTTTGGAAAACATGTTTGTTGGTGATAAGGGGTGAGTTTTTTCTGTGTTTTTAATACAATGTGGTTGACATAGTTAACTATAGACTTCTACAAGTAGATTAATATGTCAGCCCGGGAACAGCTAGAGCACTAGCTGCTTAGGCAAAAGAAATCGACTATTTGAAGAGATTGAACATTGTTAGTAGATTTTAGATATTTAGGACTTCTCAAGTCTCTTTGATGTTGTGTGTTTTTATATGTGTATATACTATTGTTGCTTAGATATATAAAGTGGATACTTTATATATCCCTCATCTACCTGACTTTCTTTCAGTAGAATGTAATTAAGAGGGATCAGTAGAAGGTGGAAGTTGAGCTCTGACATCCCCCTATGAAGAAATATCTACAGAACAGGTGGAAAAGATAACAGGTCTAAATAAAGTTTCAGTGTATATTGGAGTGGGTAACAGGGTTGGTATAGAAGGTTGCTGTCATTTCTGTTCATGCTACTGAAAACAGCTTTTCTTACCTGGTGATTAACGATTCTATTAACATCAGTGAGACACCACGGTGTTTGAGAATGTGACTATTGATACGGTGGTGAATGTTCTCAGCGGGAGTTTGTGAGTAAATGCAAAGCCATGGTGCCTTGCAGGTGATAGTTAACTTCCTACTTGAATGACACACAGCTTGATGGCTGTCCTGATCCTCTCTGGTATTTGACTTCAGAGTTAGGTTTGAAAGCCATTTGCATTTGCTTCTCTTTTTTGGTCAGGCGTGTGCTTGGGGCGCATATCAAATACATTTATCTTGTTCGTACTGCTTCTTGAGTATCCTCTTTGGCTGCCAGACTAGATGGAGCTTGTCTGAAACGCTGTGGCCATTTCACAAAATTATACTCCTATTTGTGGTGACTGAGTTCCCTTCTGTAGTGGATGTGCAGCCAAGTGGCTAGTGCTGGCAATCAGCTACTGTAGCTGCACATGCAAATCATGATAATTGGAGCAATAATGGCTAGGATTTTTTGCAGTTGTAATAGTCTGATTTCAAAATCATTCCTTTGATTATATGCGTACTTTCCCCAATGTTTTTCCCCAATGTCCAGTGTTTTTTTCATATTTGGTTTTTTTTTTTTTTTTTAAGTGAGACCACAGACCTCTGGAAACATAGGAAAGGAAAACTGATGAGAACAAACAAGCTGGGAAAAGTGTGTTTGTTTGTAGCATGCTGAAGTGGAAGGGTGAGGCTTCAAAGATTGTACTAGTGCTGAAAAAAATCATGAGAACAGAAAAAAAATATTTTATTAGACTGATAATGCATAATTTTAATTCTCATACCAGCTAGGCAAGATTAATATAATACATTCACATTTAAAATGTACTAAAACTCACATATAATAAACATAATACAGTGCTTGTCTTTCCTTTTATTTTATACAAACACTTTCTATATAACAAATTTCACAGTAGTTACACCGAGTAATCCTAAAGATTATAAAGAGAGTGCTTTTATTAATGTCTGAGGTGTAAGAAGGCTCTAACTTTAAGCCGAAAATGTAATTACATTTACTAGTCTGTATTTAAACAATCATGTTATAAATTAGAAATACATCTTCATTAAACAGTTTTTAAATTACATTGAATATGTACCATCTAGCTAACCGAGCTGTGGAGATCAGAATTTCAAGGCGTTAATAGATAATTAAGGTTATCTTTCTAGTTGTGTATCTAAATGCTGATTTGGCCCAAAGTATAGAAACTGAATTATTTTGTTTGTTTGCTTTATGTGATAAAAGTGAAAAAGATTACTTTCCCTTTTATGTTTTAGATAAGAATTGATTTTACAGGGTAATTATTCATTCAAGGGAGGGGATTTTTGCCTATTTTCCTCAAAAATGCTACAGGCTATTTGGTCCTCTACTTTTTACTTCTCACCTTCTCATGTTTAAAATGAGCTCATTATTGTAACCATGAGTGGTCTGTTTCAATGTGCAAATAAAGTAGTTTATCCTCAGTGGTACAATAACTAAAAGTATTCCACAAAAAAAAAAATTTTTAAAATTATTTTTTTGGTAGTTGAGACATTTTGTCACAGCGTGATTTTGTCTTCAAAATACTAACTTCTTGTAAGCACAGTACATTTTTGAGGAGAAGACCTACAAGGTGGCATGCGATTTTAAATAATGCCACAGTAGACTCGTTCAATACCTTTTCCAATTAATGCTCATATGTGCCAAAAGATGGAAATTCCACATCCTCTCTAGGCAAGGTCTTCCAGTGAGAAATGTAGGGCAGTTTGTCTAAACATGTTTGCCTTTGGATGCACTCATATACACTGTTTTACTGGATTTTTGGAGGAATGATGGTGGTAGTTATCTTTAAAAAATAAAAGTCAGGGGATTATTTTAATATCACACGGTTTGTCGTGAAAATGGAGTGATAACAGTATTCCCACCTAAGAAAATAAAATGCTTGGAAGCATCTAGCCTGTGATTTGATGGAAATACAAAGCCTAGAGACTGACAAGATAGACACGCAGAATTCATGAGTGAAGAGAGTTTACAATGGGAGAAGATGGCAGTTTCCATTTCAGCTGTTTGTCCTGCTGCTCTCAGAGATTCCCACCTCAGTTAGAGGGAGGATTGCTGATGTGGCAGCTGCCGAATCACTGCAGATTATTAACTGTTGAAGCAAAGTAAATTGGTAATGATTTCACTTCCTTCCTAAGAATTTTCTTTTAGATTTACTGAACAAGGGTGACCTGGGTACATTGATAGAGGCTATGTATCTACTCAAGATAGTGGCAGCCATGCAAAACCAATTGTAGATAGAGGAGGAATGGAACAAAGATGTAACCATGAATAAAAACAAAAGCCATCATGGGTACTCAAAGAGGCATTGAAAAGGAATATTATGCTAATATTTTGCTTCTGGGAAATGAAGACAAAGGCATATTCTTATATAGAGACATATATACAAACATACATAGCTAGCATAGAGAAGTTTTTTCTCATATCTTTCCATTACCCAAGTACCACCTGGAAAGTGATGCTGAGGCAAACAAAATAACAAATTCATGTTGCCTGAGTTGGGTAAAATTGAGAATGGGGAGACGAGTTAATATCCCTGTTCTCCAGAATAAATGAGACACAGCTTATTGTGAAAGAAAATATACAGTATATTGATGGAAATGCACCTTTAGAGATATGCTTGCAGAAAACTCTTTCCTAAAGTCCATATATAATTTTCTGTTTACTTTTTATCCTTTTTATTCAGAAAAGTTTCAGGAAATCAAGGTGCCTGGTCCTGATACGATAATCCTGTTGTTTTTTGGTTTTCCGTGTTTCTAACATCATACTCCTTTCCAAAAAAGGAAAACATGATGTCATTAAGAATACGTATGAGATAAGAGAACACTAAGCATCAGAGAAAATTGAAAACTTCAGTAGCATATTGATTCCATCTCATAAAAAAACCCAGTAATAAGAGTTATATAAACACAAGTATACGTAACCTAGAAAGAACTGTCTCCCAATAAAATTTCATGCATGTTTGCTGATGCTAGAGTCTTTTTTTGTAAAGCAATTGAAGAGTATTTTTTTCCCCAAGAGTTTTAATTTAAAAACAAGTTTTTCATGTTCGCACCTTTTGTGCTTGCTTTTAACCAGTCATATGAAACGGTCAGTTGAGCTCACCTGGAGATTTGTGGCCTTTTATATATTCAAGTATTACTATTTAATGGTTTTCATTCTTTTTCCCTGCATTAGGAAGACAACTAGCGTGCAAGAATCATCATATACATAATCTAGGTATAAAGTCCTTCCTTTAGAGGCTAAAATATTTCTGAAATTTGTACATTGTCTTTTAGTGTTCCCTGTACCACCCCTGGACCTATGTTATTACTTCTCTGTCCAAACTGCATATTTCATTCAGCAGCCTGTGTCTCTACATTGAGGTATTTTGTTTTCCATTGATTCTGGCTGTGGCATTCATCCCACTCAGATGGGACTCCGTATCTATCTTCAGGATATCCAAATAAGGCTAGAAGACTGCTCTTGTGGAGAACCAGAGTGGTTATTTCCCTTCAGGTCATGGTATATTTCACATGACCTGCATGCATTTTTCTTTGTTTCTCCCCTCACCCCCAAACACTAGAGATTATGGTGCAAAGTGTCAGAGACATAGTTTCATAAACGTTATGCATTCGGTCTATTTTGTAATAGTTGGAATGAAACAGCTTTTGATTTTGATGCTGATCAAAGGGCTTTCAGCAAGTATTTCACAACACAAATAAACTTAAAAAAAAATTTGTAAAATCCATTTGATTTTTCATATATGACAACTCAGGAAACACCGGTCCTCTATAAGGATGCCAGATTTGTCTAACAATTTATTATTTTTTTATCTTTTCCCCACTTGTATCAAGTGACTTCAAAGTAAATACATTGGCCCAAATCAGTTGTACCTAGTGAGTACTTTTCCATTTAGCGAATTATCAATTATTTCTTTACAAATGGAAACACATCTTTTTCTGTTTAGAAGCGGTTACTTGGACCTTTGCTCTTTTTCCTCCTCTTTGCAGATAATAGTATGATCTTGAGGTCAGGATTATACTGTTACCTACTATGATCAGGATTATACTTATCACACCGGAGCCAGCTGCTTCATGCAGTTTGCAACTCCTAGAAATGATAAAAAAAAATGCAAACATTTATCTCAGTCAAAGCTAATCGAATATGTAGTGCAGTTTGCCACCATCTGCAGTGAGGCAGCGACGTCCTGTGAAGTTCACTTGTGAGTGGTCTGAATCAGTTGACTGCTGAATCTAATGATTTCAGAAGGAATCTGTCTTTTTCAGTTTCTTTATTCCAAAACTGAAACAAGTAGTAACTTAAAGTTTCATTGCAGGTAATCAAAAGCCAGATGTTTTGCTCAGTTAAACAGATATGACTGAACAACTCAAAGCTTTGTTTCATAACAAAAGTTTCTGATCATGTTTTTGAGAAATCTCTAGCACCTGCATCAAGTGTAAATCAGACTTTCACACTTAACTCTTGTGGTTTGTTCTCTTTTTTTGAACTAAAGCTCAAGATATCTGGAAATGAGCAAAGTAGCTTACAATCTATGTTCCTGAGGTGAAATATTACTCTGACAAATGGGAAAAGTCTCTCCTGAATGTCCCATGGCTAGAATGTGGATAGCACTTATAATGGAAGGACATAGTTTAGATATAGCCCATTGGTCTTGCTGGAAAGCAAACTTTTTACTTGCATAGAATATCAGTAAGAATTTCTGGGACAATTTCTAAATCAAAGAGTGTGTTGAACTTTATGTACAACCTTTTCTTGCAAGATTTTGGAGTTGAGAGGACCTAACACAGCTTTGGGAATAAAATTAACTGCATGTTTCCTTTGAAAAGGTGAGTTTAATACATTATCAACCTCACTGCAACGCTCAAGATCAGAGTGAGAATTACATTTAGGAGGTGATCAAAATAATTTATCTTTTAATATGAAGATACTATAACCTTATTGAGAAAGGTGTAGGCAAATAAGTATAATTTAGCAGATACAGTGAAAATCACTTGGCTATATAAGAATGCTTATGGGAAAAATTTTCTCCTCAGTTGGATTTCCCTACAAAATTTAGTGTCAGTAATGCTTAAGAGGCTAAAAGCATTCAACCTCTCTGATAAATAACCTACACTTCTATTTTGATTTTTAATTCATGCTTTAAAAAGAGTCAAAGCAAAATGAGGTAACTATGAGATGTAGGAAACACAGTGGGATTTTTATTATTACTAAGTGCAGTGGATCTTTACCTCAGAATGACTTATACCCCAGAGCTATAAGCATTATTACATTTAAAATTCAGGAGATAGGTTTGTCTAGAACAGGTAGAAGTTTAGGATCTGGGAAGTGTATCTGTAGGAGAGAATACTTGCTGAGTGATAGATAACATGAGAGATTTTCGCATGGGAGAACGTGAATTAATGTTGGATATTGGATGTTTGCTGAAGTATGGAGGGTTCCCTGAAGGATTACTCCTACGATCTCCAGATGCTGAAGACTAGGAAACATAGATGAAAAGTTTTAAATCACAATACTTTTTGTTGTCTTATTCAAAACAGGAAAGAAGAGCTGTAAAATAATAAATACTTTTCAAAAGGGAGTAAAATAGGGAACAATTGAAGAATTACATACCAATGAAGGAAGTATAAACAAAAAAGTTGCAAAGATTCTTGTGCTGCAGTCCCTTCTCCTTCACATTCATGTGGCTGCCTTTTGTCCACAGAAATTTAAAAACATCTTTGGGTATATCTATTTATAGGCACATAATTTATGCTACATCTTTTGGATTATATGAAATCAAACTATAATTAACTCAGTCTGGGTGCAGATTGTCTTACTTAGCTTGAGTAACAGTCTTTCAGACTCAGTCTTCCTGGATTTAAATGCAAACAAGAGAGTACTTGGTGTGAAAACCAGTATTCTCATACCCTAAGATTACATCTGCATGTCTGCACGTTGAAACTTCATTGTCTAGAATCAGCTCACCACTAGAGCCCTCTTTGTAGAAGGTACTTTGAGGCTACTGGTCGGGCATATCTAACACAGTACAAAGCGTACCATGAAAGTTGTAAGGGAGACTTTGGGAAAACATATACACCATCAAACATGTTGATAAGAGTTTTGAACTTTCACTACTGTGAGGAAGATTGTGATGCAGATAAGCCTGTGCTGAGGATGGCAGGAAACATGGGGATGGTGGAAATGTGTATTTGAGAATCTGTGTTATTGCATAAGTTTTGTAGGAAAGATATACATCTTCTGTTCGGTACTAACTACATGCTGATATGTGGCTTACTCAGTCTGACCCACAGGACACCCTGGTGTCACAGTGTCCTCAAGCTATCTTGCACGTTTGCAATTTCCCCTCTTGTTCAGCCAGTGTGAATTTAAGTCTTCAAGAATTATACTCTTTGTGCTGTTGCTAGGTGGCTAAGGGATTGCCTAAAAGCAGCAAATTCTACTAGATTAAGAACTTTTGAACTCTCCTTGACAGCTTTTGCAGTGTTGACTGATCTGGAAAGCTCCATGCATTTTAATTTTAAACACACATACAGACATAGAGGATTTTTCTCAACACTTGGAAGGATCTTTTCATGTTTACTCTTACTCTAATCAGCTACTAGGCTACATCTCTAAGCAGGAAGCAGTAACTATGTGCTATTCCCACACAGCATTTAGTATGTCCTTTAGAAAAAAAGTACAAATACATTTAAGATAAAATAATTTTGTCTGCATCTGGTCTGCAAGTTATATTTTCAATGCACAGAAATATTTAAAAAAGAATTATCGGTTGTAAGATATATGTGAACTTTGAAATATCCTTTAAAGTCTGTCAAGTTAATGTGGTTCATGCAAGAGTTACAGTATTGATCTCAACACCAGAGTTACTGCACGAATAAACATCAGTCATCAAGCTATGCTTCAGAATTCAGTAAACTGCAGGAGGCTGAGATTTTGCTTGTTTGTTTTTAAATGGTAGAGGTGAGAAAAGTTTGGATTTAAGTGAATTATTTCCCTGTGGATGAGAAAACTAATTGGCCAGGGCGCATGGTATTTTATCTTAGTCTTTGTTTGTTTGCAGTATGTGTGCTTTTGTATCAGCAGACTAGATAACAAAGCAGAACACAGATAAATCATATGCCAGATTTCTGGAAAGGTATCATATGGCTTCCTAGCTACGCTGAGCTAACCTGTGCTTTAACTCACCCTCTGTGCAGCCACATGGAAGCCAAAACCGTGGTGATTCTCTCTGTGGTCAGTGAGAAAGGATTGTCATGGCTTCACCATTCTAGTTATGTATGTATTTAGGGCACCTTGGAAGTTGTACAAATTCCTTGGATGGATTTCAGGTATCAGCTGTGTATTAACGCACGCATTGCACCTAGGCTAATACTCGACAAGTGTCTTCATTGAAAAAGAAAAGAAAACAGTACTGGAGCCAACAATATGTAACAATGGCTTCTTTAATATCAGTGCTAGGTGAGATTATACAGTAAGGATTGTCTAAATTCTAACATTAAATGTATTTAAACTCTGGCTCATTAACAGTGTATTAGAAAATTATTTGTATTGCTTCGTGAGTTTATTGTTTCCACTTATAAATTTAAATTCTGTACTTTAATCCCTCTGTCATTCATCCTTATTAACCATTGTATTTTCCACTGATGAAATGCCTGCTCAACTGCGTTTGGCAGCAAAAGTTGCACAGNAAAAAAAAAAAAAAAATGCTTAGGATTGTAAAACGAAGCTAACAACAAGATGACTACCTGCAGTTAAATGGAGCCTGTATTATGCAGTCGTTGCATGCTTGAGTTTCCTACACGAGTTACTGATAGTGCCGCTTTGCATGGCTGGGAGCTGAACAAAATGCTTTTAAGCAGTGTGACACAGAGTTGAGTATCCTGATGCTTGTTTTTCACAGAGCAGAATTCTAATCTATAAATAGTTATTTCTCTTCCTGTAATTTTGAGATTTTAGGTACTCTTTTGCAACCTACTGATTTTTATCAGGTGAATTAAACTGCATGGCTTGATTTGTATTGCAGTTTATTAAAAAAAAATAAATTAAAAATAGGCCAGGAGGAGTTTTATAACCATCCATTATTAACAGCCTTCAATAGGTGGAAAAAATTTTTATTTGCTTTGCTTTTCTTTATCCTTTCTGTAAATTAATACTTTATTAATGTGAAATTTGTTTGGGAGTTAGGAAAATGGAAGAAAGATCTCCTAAAACTTGTTTAATATTTTAGTGTGTGGAAAATATTGTGTTTACATAGTCATAGAAAATCCACGGAGATTATCTTCCCATCACTTTTGCTTCTAGAGGTGAAGGTGAGGCAATTTGGCAGAATACATTTTGAGGCTACACAGCAGCTATTCAATATTATGGTTCTAGTGTTTTAATAGGTATCTGATCAACTTTCTCTTCATTTGTCAGAGCTTCCCTTATGCTATCTGTAAAGTCTATCATTATAGTTTTTGTAATAACATCAGCAAAAACCCATAGACTGAGAATGTTTTACTTAATTTAAGTAGCTGAGAATTTTTTTTCTGGTGGATCATAAGCTACTAGAGGAAAGCTAAAAATGTGCATACAGATGTGTAACCAATAACATAAACTACATTATAACAGTATAGTAAGTGTACTTCATTTAGCTTTTACATCTATATATAGAGAGATATATAATGTTTGTACAGCTATCTTTCATATATTTTGTGCCCTTAGAATGCTTTTCAGCATGCTGTCACAGCAAGATACAAGTGACTGTAAAAATATAAAATTTTTTGCCCAAGCTGTCATCATTTACTGCAGCATCGTTCTTCCTTGCAGGGATGACTTGAGGTTTTAGGCTGATGTTCCTCAGAAAGCAGTTGCAGGGAGGATTCCTCTCACCATTGCTTTGACCATATTGTTCTTTTTGTGTCTCTGCTCCCTCTTTCTTATTGCACCAAATGTTAATTTACTGATCCTGCTTTCAAAGCCTTCATAATTTATTCCCACTCTATCTATCATTCCTCATTTAGCAAGTATAACTTGAATACGTTTCAAATACTGGATGCTAATCCAGAGTGTAATATGGACAGTATAACCTGTTCCCTACCCAGCGCACAACCATAGCAATAGATTGTCTGTGTTTTAACAGGTCTTTGCCCCCTTGTCAAAATTTGGAACACAATTTGACAAAACCCTTTATACTTACTGAACAGAAAGCAGGTATCTCTTTCAAAATAATTTCATTGTAAATATGCATGAAACAAAGACTGAGCACAGGAAGGAATTAGGCATATGCTTTCCCTATAAATCCAGAGAATCAAAGCATAGTACAATAATCCTGCCTTTGACATTTGAGCTTCTTTTACAACTTTTTCATCTTCTGCCTCTAGACTTCTTTTTTAATAACCTATTTTGTTCCGGTCGTATGAAGTCCTCACAGCTGGTATTGACATGCAAAAGCTGGAGCAAATATTTCGGTAAATTTTCAAGGCCATCTTTATTTAAATATATTTTCTTATAACTGTGAAGAATGTACAAGTATTCCCCAAAAAGTACACAGCAGTGAGCTGTAAAATTATTTTTAAAGGCAGGCTAGACTGCAACATTCAAAGCTCTGCTGATGACATTCCAGAAGCACGCATGTGCTGCAGTAGTAATCAAAATGAAAACTTTCCCCTTTTTCAGGAAAAAAAAAAAAGACGACCAAAAAAAAACCACCAACCAACACCTTTATTAATGCCATGGGCTAAACGCATTCATTTGTACATTTTTCTTTTTACTTGGAACTGGGAGACAAACAATTTGCATGCAATTTATAGGATACTAGGGATATAATATTATTTCTTAAATAGACAGGCAGGTTTTACCCTAATTCTGTAAATTTTAATTTGTTTAGACTTTGCTGAATGTTACACAATGGAATTAAAAGTTAGAAGATTGATCCCTTTTTCTCCTTTTACCCCCCTCATCCAAGGACACAGTAACGAAAAGATAATAGTATTATTCTTGTTCAAATTCTCAATACAAGGAATCATTTTTCAGTAGAATAACAGACAGTTTAAAGTTTTCTGGTGAAAAGCAGAAATTTCAACAAAATATTCTGCAAAAAGCTATCCAGTCAGAAAAGTGCCTACAAAGTTATTTTTGAGGGAAAATATCCCATCTGGCTAAGTCAAAATCTCTGGTATATTTAGAAAGGAAAAATACTTGTCTGCATTCTTAGATCGATTGCACCTTTCTGGGGTTTTTTTGGTATCCAGTCAAGATTCACTGTTCTTAGTACACGCCTGAGCTATCACTGTAGAAACACAACAGAAACATGCATATGTTACATGATGAAGGGAAGAGGTTATCAGGAGCTGCAGTACTTTTTCAACATCCGAAAAATAATTTTCCTTCCTGTTAATGATGTGTGTCCTCGTTACAAAGTATTTCCACCCAGTATCCCAAAAAAGTCTCACTTCTAAGTGTTCAGAGCAGTGCCAGCGGGTGCATTCCTCATGACTAATTTCACTCTTCTTCAGCAAAGAACCCACATGGAAAATCTTTTTTGCTGTTGTTAATTTTAGGGCAGTTCAAGCAGTTTCAGGCACAGATTTATGAAGCTTGGCAGGAAGGACGGCTGAACCTTTAAAATCCCAAATTTTTGAAGGAAAATTTGTATGTCAAGCACAGACAAAAGTGCTTGAGCAACTGAGCACTTAAGGTGCATATCCATTCATTTTGCTTCTGTGAGGGTATAAAACTAGTCCTTTAAATCTGGAATTGAGGATTTCTGAGCTCAGCATGTGCAGCTCCCCTAATATAAGGTCTTCCAAAGCACGCAAGCAATTTAAAAGCCCATATCCTACCTACTTTCAAAAGGCTTTTTGACACAATATCATTTAAGTATTAATAAAGTTCACCCTTTTCCTCTCTGTGACTTACTTTTTCATCAGTAATAAGCTTGTAACAGTGTTCCCTCCCCTCCAACACTTTTTGGTGTGTTTGTTTCAAGCTCTTCAAGAGAGGGAACTCTTTGGCGTTTTGTTTGCCTTAATGAAATGGGACCCAGTTATAATAACAAACACAGAGACTGAAATAGTAAATTTTAAGTACGTAAACAAATGTTAAGGTTCTACATGCACAATACTTCTGTAAAATGTGGAAGTATAATATGAGTCCTTGCAGAACAGTTGTTATTTCTTATGTGCTTATTTCAAAAAGCTGAAAACCAAATTAATAAACAGCACACTTTTGGTATTTATTTTTTAATGTTACTGAGGCTTCTGGAAGACTAGTGTCAGAGTAAGGCAATAACAGATATACATAATAGTTTGATGAATAAACTCTGCTGGACTTTAGTGGTGAAGTACCAGACTCCAGTTAAAAATATTCAGCAAATATTACTTTCAGTAATGCACTTAAGCAAAACTGGAACAGCTTATTCTACTTGGAAACACTGCTCACCTTTCACTGGACCTTTTACCTTTCTTTCCATAATGTGACATAGTATATGCAGGAGTAAATCAGATATCCTTAGGCTAAACAGCAATCAATATCTCTAAATCTTTAATTTCTACTCACTTCTTTTATGCAGATGTTGATTTATGTGTCCATTTCTTAGGGCTTTCTTAGGGCTGGCTGTGAACTACATTCCTTGTAGGGAAGTATCAATGCCATTAACAGAAATTCCACATCTGGATGTAGGATAGACCTTACATATCTGTTAGAAATTAATGTATTAAGATTCATCTGTATTTTCCAAAGAATTCAAAGGTAAGAAAGGAATTGATACAGATATGTTAGCTCTCTAAGCAGTGCCAATCTCTCCACATAATTACCCTGAGCTTCCAGCCAGTTCAGGCAAACCACAATTCTATGCAGATCACAAGGGATGGAAGGATTATTGGCCTTTCCATCCACATTCATTTTGAAACCCTGTGTTTATGAAATGTCATGAGAAAAATACTGCATTTGTTAACCTTCCTTATGATTAGCTAAGCTGGGGTTTAGGGGCCAGAGAATGGCTCTCTTCCACTGCATGGTTACCACAAAATAAGCACATCTGCTGTAACTTTAAAAGTGTGGATCCAGTAATGCTTTCCTAATCACCACAGATATGGCACACAGGACATTTCTCCAATTCTTGTCTCTTGATTCCCAGTGAAGTCACCACCCACAAAGTATTGTCTGTGGAAGTCAAACTTCTGGCAGCAGGCTCAAGAGCAAAGGCTCAGACCCAAACCATAAGAGATATGTCAGCAAACAGTTTAACTTCCTTTTTGCTGTGTGGGTGACCAGAGCAACAGGAAGGATGTTTTTATTGAATCCTCATGGAAAGTAAGTTCTCAAAGTTTCTTTCTTGAGGAAGAAGTAAAAGAAGAGCTGGAACGGAACTGCACCAAGCACCAAAGCAGCATAATTAACCTCAAAGGTAAATAAACTCACTTAAAGGGTTATTCACAGGAACACCAAGTCCGTGTTAGTCACGTGTTAACCCTTAACCCTTCAAGAAAAGACCAAGGGTAATCTGAGATATTAGTGACAATTCAATGATGAAATTAAAAACAAAATTCAGTACTCATTGTACAAAACTGCGTAGAACCTTCAGTTTGCACTGATGTCTATACGAGTTCTACAATTTGTACACGCCTGCAACTAATCCTGTTTCCACTCTTGTTAATGCTTTGGCCCCATAGGTTTGGATTTCTAGCTTCATTCTTCTTCAGCAGCTGATGTAAAAGTTCTTATCTCCATCTGGAAGTGTAAAGTGAAAAAACCATCCAACCTTACACCAGCATTCACTCTATAAATTGGGCAGGATTTTGTTCAAGTCTTACCAAAAGGAATTACTCTGAAATAGAATGTTGTTTTGACTGATTTAGCATTAGACTTGCAGATATTGTCTTTAATGAAACCCTGGACTTCATTTTTCCATTTGATTTTGAATTTGTTGCTGAACCGTCTTTCACAGAGTTAAAGTTTTTGGTGACCAGAAATAAGGTGCTGGTCTGCTGAACAATGAAACAATTCTATCATGGTATTGAACTGTATAAACTACTTAAACACATTTCATCCTCTGATTTGAAGTTTGTGACAAAGCCCATTCCTTCAAGTACACATTCCGTGTTTGACTGGCAGTTGTCATTTTTGAATATTCAAAGATAATTTTCATAATCCTTATGAAAGGGTTTCCCAAATTTAAAATTCCAGGGTTTTTCTCATGACCCTTAACATAGCTGATTTGGTTTTATTCTTTGTTATAGTCTTATTTTGTTGTAGTCTTAATGTCTTGATACCAAGGTTTCTTCAGATCCAGCATGAAACGTCGTTTTTCTAAAGTAATAACAATCAAATGTCTATTACATGAAGCCAGAGACACAGGTATTATTTTTCATTTGTATTTAGAACAACTCATTATCTTGGTTTTGGTTGGTAAGTTTACTTTGCTTCCTCACTTCTTTTTCTTAGTAAGATTCTCTGTAGAATTATCCTACAGACTAGTCGTTGGTTATTTATCGCCCGTCTAAAATATAAAATATCAGGAAAGATACTTTTTCATTGAAATTCTAAACCAAATCAAGCAAAGAGGCTCGGAAAAGATTATAACCTGCAGCCAGGTATGGGTGGGCAGCACTATTACTCTTCTATCTTCAGAAATCCTATCTGCTCCAACGTTTGTGATTATATCCCCATCTAAATGCTGACCTTCAAAGTAAGTCTTTGAACATAAAAGAGGATTATAAACTTTCCTTTCTCTCCTGGATATTTGAGCAAAAGATCCTGAATTGAATTCCTTGCCATAGAAGTCTGCCATAACTTTAACTGCTTAAAGGAGAAAAGTATTACAAATATATTTATGAATCAAGCTTGCAGAACTGGTGTACAGCATCCCAAACTGTTGCTTCTTAAGTACTGCCATTTAAAATTCTTACTTATTATAAGCAGGCGAGAAACAAATAATTAGACATTTTTTATTTTAATGTATGTAGGATTAGAGTTCAGGTTTTGGCTTTCTATTCTGCCAAGTAATTTTAGAGTTCTTTAAAAAGGGAGGGAGGTGTGCGGCAGGGGCCTCGGTCATGTGTGTGCTTGAGCGCTCAGCCAAAATTTGTTCTCTGATCAATTCCAAATAACTCTCACTCTCAAATGGAAGTTATTCACTGTCCTACAAGACAGTGTAGGACATTTAACCTTTCATCAGGTCAGCCTGAGCAGAAAGCTGAGTCCTCCTCTTGCTCAGTTAAGCTCATGTAGGATGAGGAATCTGGAAGGTGATGCAGTGCAGGAGTGAAATCTCTCTTGTGGGGACGTGTAGGTGTGTTTCAGATCTGAGTGATCTGAAAACATTTGTAAGACCTTTAAATATGTGACTGGGATGTGTTTGGTTAATAACTGAAATAGGGCAATGTCAATGATGGAGGTGAAGGTAGACTGTGGGAAGAGCTAAAAATGAAATTGAAGGTGGCGCATTAAGGACTATAAGCAGACAGAGGTGGAAATACTAGCAAAATACTATTTTTTCCAAGCCTGGTTAGTATTGTTCCTTACTGTGTAAGAGCTAAGAGAAGAAAATAGGCATTGTTTTTCCTTGCCATTTCCTTTAGGATGAGCCTGACTACAAGATTTTTCACAGCTAATTTGCAGGGAAAGGAGAGAGGTTGAGAAGGGCAGGAAGAAAGGGAAGAAGGAGAGAAGAAAAGAGGAAAACCACAAAAAATTCCAGGCACTGGTTGTCTGTGCCACAGTGTACACTGACAGCTGCCTACACTAGTATCATCTGCGTTCATCAAGATTTCCTCTTGTACCATTCACCAAGATGCAGCTCTGGCGCAGGGCTGCTCTGGGATTTATAGTAAATAGTTGTCGAGCCTTCCCTTAGCCTATTCAGACACAATCATTTAAGAGAAAAGGTATGTCTGAGATCATTATTGAGACATACAATTCCTACTGGACATTTTTTTCTAACAATATTGTTGTGTTATTTTTTGATCCCATAAGACATACTTGCAACATGCTTTATCTTAAAAGTGGATGTGCCCAGACTGAACACAGAAAGGCTTTTAAAGTAAAAGCCAGCTTTTACTGGGATCTGAACTAGAATACTATTTAAATTGAGAAAACTCAGTGTGACTAGGGACAATAGAGTAGAAATAAAAAGGATTTACTCAAAGCTGCCTCCTTGCCTACCTGTCCTCACAGATGTGTCCTTGCTTCCCAGCTTATTTCAGTTAACTTGGGCACTTTCTGAGTGGCTGCAAGCTCTGCTCCTTCTCCTCTGGCCTCGAGGAAGCATCCCCTTGGCTCTGAGGGCCTGTCTCTGTCTTCTTTCAGTTGTTTCTCAATCTTTTTTACATGAGCTGCAGGCTGGCAACTCTGTGCTGTGTCTCCCTGTCCTGCCAAGCCTGATTTCATCTGTGGTCTCTGCTCTCTTCCCTGGCTTTTCTCTGGCTCCTCAGTAGTTTCACGGGAAAGGAGCAACCTGCTTCCTTCTTTAGAGGGTTCAGACAAAGCTAATCATGCTGATTAAAGGAACTTAACATAAAGCTGAAAACAAACATGCAATCTATCTACATATTTACGTTTGGAAAGAAACAGGCTGAGATTCTCAAATATTCAATATGAAAAACAAGCATTGTACATCCTGTGATAAAATGGCAAGCAAGAATGGCCAACATGAGAGCCTTGCATTAGCCTGTCACTATTGTCATGACTCTCTGCATACATTTGGTGCCCAGACTGTATTTTCTGGGGTTTAGTAGTCCAACTCCAAATATAACATCAGTTCTGATGCTGAGTTTTGGTTAATAACACAATATAACCAAAATTTATACAGTACAAGAAAGAAAAAAGGTACCATAGACTACTGAGCTCTAAAATCAGGAGTACTTCCCAAGACAAGAAAACAGACAGAAAAAATGGGCAGGAAATTTTTTAGATGACAAAACTGGCAAATCTGTTAATCAGTAAGTCACCAGATACATCATGAAAAGGAGGATAAACTTTGGGTTATTCTTGTTTTTACATTAACAGGTTCAAAAGAACTGCTATGAGAAAATCCTTCTAGTAAGAAATACTAGGAAAAGAAATTAGAAAACATCTTATCAATGTTTAATCTCATTCAAAAGACAGAAAACTGTCACATGCAGATCAGTTCAGTCTCCTTTTACACATTACAGAGTTGGCTAACTCAGGTCATATTTGAGAACAGATTTCTGAATATATCATGCTTTGATATAATATACTACCAATTTTTTTTTACTATAAATGTAAAAAGGTAATTGACATGCAGTAATGCGATACATTTCTTACTGTAATTCTTTGAAAAGATTTATGAAATTAAGATGTCTTGTCTCGATTTTCATTTATTTGATGTGGAAGGATAAAGGTAAGGCATTGTACCAGCTTTGTAACAGAATGCTTCAAGAGTAGTACAAAAAATCATCTGCTAGGAACCATGCAGAAAAAATTTACAGTTTTTATTCCAAATAGAGGACAAATTGCAATGTCCTTGCATTCAGAGAAGTGGGTTAATGAAATCAGGTTTTCAGCTATGTAAAAGCTGACTTCAGCTTATATAAAAGTCCCGTGCCTTTGCGAAATGTAAATCTGTCCCTTATTAATATGGAATGTTTGTCATGGCTCCCTGCCACCTTATCCCAACTATTGACATAAAATCATCAGTAGTAAAACAGAACATAGCAAGGATTCTTTGATCTCCCAGATTTTTGGATGCTACCTCTGTCTGTTAGGGCTGTTGACCAGCAATGCAGGTTAACTAGGTTTTTGTTCTGCCTGGTGGTACACATTAAAGGAGCATAAAGGTGGCTCTGAGTTGTATGAATAGTGATTCATTGCACAGCAGCATTAACATCAGGAGAATAGGTCCCAATTCTTCATCTGTACTGCATATTTCTTGGTTGCAACTAAGAAAAGACTTCATTGAATGGATGCTGGAATGCTGTTAGAAATTCTTCTATCGTCGACTCACCATATATTATTAACAATATGTGGTGCACTAAAGACCACGGGAAAGAGTTTGCTTTATCGAAGTGACAGGTGTAACAGTTGAAATAAGACAACTTCTACCAAATTTAGGCAAATCAGCCAGATTTAGAGCTATCTGTTCTCCTTAGTAGAAGTTTCAAGAATGTGCTTAGAGTTCAAATTTCTCTTCATGTCAACTAATAGACTAACATTAAGTGCTGAAGTTTGAAGGTTTGAATGCTGATGACAGAAGAGGTGATTTAGCTATTCATAATAAAAATGGGGGTTTTCTGTTTTTTATTAGGTATAGTGAATTACCTCTGCTGTATGCCATGATAATAATCTTGTTGCAAAGCTAAGTGATGAATACCAGAATTAAAGTTTTTGATTTGGGAGGGAGGTGCAGGGGGAGTTTGTGATCTTCCAATTAAATGCTGTGCCTGAACATGCACGCATGAGAGTTTGAATTGAAATTGCATGGGAATCCTTAATTCCAGCCTCTCCTAAATTCTCAAGTCTTGACTCTGTAACCATAACAACGCCAACAGAATGTGGAGCTGGGAGAAAGGTTGTGATGAAATTATTTTTAGTGCATCTAAAGTGTCTTAGGTTCTCATAAATTGTTTAAAGGTCATTTCTCTGAAGATTTCATAAATTTAACTTGTTAGTAAGAAACTAGAGAATGAATTCCCCAAGCTTCTGTGAAATTCATCTCAAATACCAGAAGAGGACTGTACAATTTATGCAGAGACAATACCCCAATGTTATTCTTTTTCATGGATCACATTGGCATGTGTAGAACATTGCAAAGCTTAAGCCTTTTCTGGGGGAAGATAGATTCAGAGTATAAACCACTGTCTCTGTATTACATGGAGGGTAAGCAAAGAGAAGATTTGTGGCAGTTTTGTTTGTTTCTTATAGACTTGCATTTGAAATACAAGCGAAAAGTTTTAAAGAATATATTTGTGCACCTAGCTGGAAAAATGTTGAGAAGCAGCGGCATTAGATGTTATTGTACAGCGTTGCCTCCCATGTAAGCAGATAAATCTACAACTGTCCGAGAATGACAACATGATTAATAATCTCCAATATGTGCTACAGTCCACCTGCCAGGAGCAATGCCCTGTGTTGGCAGGCTCTGGTTAAAGCAGACCATTGCAGCTGATAAAAAGACTAGACCAATGCTGGAAAGGGGCAGCAGGAAAGGAAAGAAAATAATTTTATCACTTTTTTTTATTATTATTTCTGCCAAATGTGTGGTTTAATACAGACAAAGCACTTCCATTGCTCAAGATTTTTAAATAACTCTTCAGTTTCACCTGGACATTGAAGGTTTATAATATGAAAGCTATTTAGAGAGTAAATAGCAGTAAAAAGCAGATATGTGAACTGATTTTGCAATAAATACCTATGATTTCTTAACTAACTAGTTATAGTGCAGATAATAAACTAGTGACTATGTAGTACTGTTACAGTCTGATTAAAGGCAATAAGAGCAAACATTAAAAAACAAAACAAAACTCTCCACACCCCAAAAACCAAACCCACAGTCTAGCAAAAACAAAGCAAGAAAAGGAACATCTCTGTGGAAAAATCCAGCCACTGTAAATATATTCAGACCTTTTATTAGGTTTTCTACTGATACATAACCCCATCTGTTCTATCAACATAGTTGTCATCTAAGCAAAAAGCTTTTTTTCTGTGAAATTAACAGGTCTGTCTTAAAACTAGATGTATCTTTATGCTTTCTTGCATTATTTCCTAATTTTACCTAAATATGAAATCAGTGCCATTTCTGAAAACAAAAGAATTTTGCTACCAGCTGTTAATACAGACGCACAGTCAGGCTTTCTGTTTCGTCGTTCCTTTATCTTTATTTAGTCCTCTGGAAGTCGCACCTAGGGGCTATATTGAAACCCAAGTGTACTTCAAGAGCAAATCAAGCATCAGCTCCAGTGCATGTTCCACAACTACAAAAAGAGAGGGAGGGAGAGATTAGAAGAGAGAGAAATACAAGAGGGGCAAGGAAAGCAAGGCATGTAAGATTGGACCAAAGAAAAAAAAAAAAGAAAAAAAGAAAAAAGAGCAGGGACACAGGAACTGAAAAGAAAAAGAAGATGGACAGGCAGACTGGCATAAAGGACTGGTTCTTTACCGTAAGCTGATTTAAGCTAAGGCATATCTCTTCTTTGAGCTTTTTCACTTTGCTTCAACAATTTAGATACTGAGGTACTGATACAGCCTTCTTGAGTAGATTCACTTCACATTGTAAATGGAAATTTGTATTAGTTTAATCTCCTAGGTTCCTTAGTGTAACAGAAAATGAACATAAGTCCCTTTTCTCACGAGCGAAATATTCTCTGTGCTAGGCATACCACTTGGACTACCCACACCAAACCTCCCTCAGTTGCCAAGGTGGCTGCCCTGTACTCCCAGTATCCCATTTTTTTTTTAATTCTAGTTCACAAAATGACAAATTTTCACTGGTTTATCCAAGTTTAAAGTGACAACAGTTTTTTTGTGGGCAAGGTTATTTATTCTGATGGTCGCTTTTTACAAAGCACAGCTCCAGACTCAAAAGCAGTGGGCCAAAACTCAGGACTCAGTAGTAATTTGAACTCTGATCTCCAGTGGTCAGTGATCAATGTACCTACGATGTTGTTTCAAGCTGTTTCCTTTTCTGTTGTGTGAATGCCTCACGTCAACATCAGTTGCTTCTGAAAGCATCATATATGCTTTCTGGTTGTTTGACCTTTAAATAAAGATGAGTTGAAATACTGGTTTTGTCCTAGAGAAAATTCCATTTTAAATGTTCGGTTGGCCTTTTTTTTTTTTTCTTCTGGAAGAAATTTTGAGAGTTTTATTTTGTTTAATGGTTAGCTAAGTGGATAGTCATTTCTCTGTTGAATCTAGCACCACATCCTTTCTTCAGTGCCAGGAGTAGCTTCGTGATTTGTCTCACAGGGGCTTTTAACCATCAGTGTTATTTTATGATAGTGGAAAATGTGTTACCAGAAAGCTATTATTCGAGAAGGTGGGGAAAGGTAGCACAAAAGAGAGCATAATTGTTTGAAATGGTGAATTTCAGGTCTGGCCATGAGCACATACTTCTGCTTCATTGCTGGAGCTGAATGATTCTGTCCCATAAAATATAGTGTGCTCCACATACCAGCCCTCAGTGATTTCTCCCGGGGCCTATTTCATTGAAGAGTAGACACAAAAGCAAATGACACAGCAAATATTTTCCATATTGGTCTGCTTTTCCTTGTGATAGGATAAAATACACTGAAAAGAATCTATCAAGTACAAGACTACCACAACAGTTTGAATCAGGAAGTATTTTACTGAAGCCATAAAGTGATTTGTTTTTTAAATCAGTGTAATTCTCAGTAGAGTAACTTGAAAATTTGGGACTGTTCTGAGGTTTTTAGGATAGGAGCCAGACAAAAAAACATCAGGCGGAGGTCAGACAGGTTTCATGTATCAACTAATTTCAGTGAAGAAATGTTTGCTCTGAAATTTCCCGATCATCTCTATTTAAAATGAGTGAAGCTAGAGGTAGTATTTACCCTTCCCTCTTTAATAAATGGTTTGCCTGGACCTAACAGGATATCATTCACAAGCTGTCTGTGATACAAAGCTCACCCTTGTGCTCCTCCTACTCTGACATCAGATGCTGCTTGTTTTCTGTTTAAACTTGCACGGCAAGCACTAAGCTGTTGTTCCTCCTGCCAGGCTGCATAACAGCTAAACACACCTATTTAATCTGAACTAGTGTCATGGAATCATGACACTGTTACAACCAATGGTAAAGGATCCAGATGAAGATTCCACTCTTTATTTCATATGGTCTAAGCTTGCCTGGACTGTCTCTAGATACCTCCCTTTTCAGCTGGTTAATCCTAGAAAAATTAAGTCCCACTCTAAACCTTACAATTGGTCACCATAGTTTCATTGTGTATCTATATAAAAAGCAATTAGATACACTGGCTGAGTCCTTCTTTCTAACCGTTACCTTTTCTTATTCAACGCAGTCTGTAATTAGAACCTCTCATTATAGCTCTAAGAGCGATGAGTAATCACAGTGTATCACGCTGGGGACCTGGGAGTAGCTGATAGCACGCCCTGGGAGCAAAGAAACCAGAAAATACATGTAGAAGATGATGATGCCAATATATCAATATTCCTCCAAATTGCCATCAGTCAGCACTTTAAGCTCTGCAGTCTCTAAAGAGTTTCATTCTCTGTTTTAAGGAGCTCTCTCCAGTACATGTCATTAAGTTCTTGGCTTCTAAGACTTACTGTGGCAAGGACTCCCCCAAGTCAGTTAAGCACTATGTGACAAATAGCTTAAAATTAGTTTAAGATGTATTTCCTTTCAGTTTGATTGAATGTTCGAGAGGACAGACAGTAACACCCAATTTTTCTTCCATTTACCATATATCATTTTGTTTACCTTCATCATATCTGCTCCCACTCATCTTCTGTATAAATTAAATCTCATCTTTTCAGTCTCTACCATAAGATTTTAATCACTGTAATCTCTAATGTCTTCTGTCTTTATGCATAGTGCATGCTTTTATAATAAAAACTGAGCAGTTACTTTCATTGAGTAATCTATGAGGATACTTAGATCTTCTCTCAGAGTACTTGCATTTCATTCAGAATCTGTTTGTACCCCACACTGCTCTGATTCATGTTGATCCTTTTGTATTTGCCAGTTATGAATTGTAGCAGTTTTCAGAATAGAAGCTATATGTGGTTCCTCAAATCCAGGCCCTTGTTATCACACACAGTCACGTCATATAATTCTATTCTGAAGTTTAGTTAGCTTTTTTTTTATGACCAATTATGGGGAATTCTTGGCTTGCACATTTCTCTCTACCTTGCTGTGTTACTGAGAGTTTCCAGAATCTGAGGATCTTTGGAGTATGTGGTACCAAGCACAGAGGGCACCAGCTGACTCTTCTGAAGAAACACGCTGTAAGAAATTCAGGAAGGATAAAAGCTTTGCTCTTCTCTTTGGATACTTTCTAATAATTTCCTCATAGAGTTATTCATAGCCAGTTTATACCCATTTGTGTTTGTGCCAGTATCCTCCATTAACCTAAGAAGTCCCTCAATAACTCTGTTGTTTATCCTCCAAAGTCTTTCTAGAGAAAAGCCATGTGCCTTTCAGCTTTTCTTTCAGCAGGCTAAACAAGCTGAACTCTTTCGGAATCCTCTTGTGAGACAGGCTTTCTATTTTTCTGCTCACCTTCATAGTCCTCCTCTGCCTTGTTATATCTTCCTGAACAGGAATGATCAGAACTGCACACAGTGTTTCAGAGAACTTCTAATTCTCTCCCAGTGGGTTAATGTGTCCTTATCTACATGCTACAGCTTCTTGACATTCAAGGTTACCATCCACTTCACCTGTCTTTTCCAAGAGAGGTTTCTCCTTGTCTTACATCTCCTGTCAGCTTAACCACAAATGGAATAACGTGCAGTGCGTCCTAATGCCAGCTACCGTCAGCAGGTAACCAGTTACACTTACCATAAGTATGATGTCTTCTAAGGCCATTCATGCAACATTCACTATTCAGACTTTGTATACTTTGATTCATCACTGAAGACTAATCAAAAAGTATGTGGTTTGTTGTCTTTTTTCCTTGAGCACAATGTTAATAATAGCTAGAGTGCAAACAGGTAACTACATTGCTGTAGTAGAGGTTACTTTTTTTCCTGTAATCGAATGAAGACTTGTTCTTTTCATCATAATCATAGGCATCTAGTGAGGTTTATTTTGCATAACACTGATTGCAAAGGCTAGTGAGCAGAGAAACTTCTATGCTGATATGGCAGAGGGATGTAAAATCTCTGTTCTCTGCAAAGAACTAAGTTGTGCATTGGGATTTTTTTGCTCCCTTGTATCCTCTGTCACCACTCCTGGAGTAGCCAAGACTTGAGTAGGTATGGCACAGCTCCTGAATAATGCCAGCACTTGTGTAGTGATGCCCATGTCATGTATTATAAACATAGCAAATGTATTCTAAACATAGCAGTTGCAAATCTGGGGTCACACAGAAGGTACTGGCTTGGTGCAGTGTGGCAGATTCATAAGTACAATCTCTAGAGGATACTACAAAGGGTACAGTCATACTCACAGGAAAATATAACCACCATCATCTACATGTCACTGCTTTAATTTACACACTACTAATACCATTCGCACTAGTTAGCTGACTATCTGTTGGTTATTCTGAATGTACAAATGAGATAACAGATTAGGTTTTCTGTATGGCAAATGTTTCAAATAAAAATAACGCAGATGTGTCTCGCAGCAGAGAGAAGGTGTACTTTGGCCAAAAGGTTTTGGTGAGAATGGCTGAGAGCTCTTGCAAGTCTGAATGGTTACTTGTGTACTTACCATTTGTTAATTGTTTACTGTCAGTAACTGAGTGAGCTATGTTAGGGACATTTGCAGACAAAAATAGAAATTAGTGCTGTTTTCACATTTATCACATGCTGAGTGTACCTCACTCCCATCTACTTATGAAATTTCTGTGGGCAGAAGCTGCTTTTGTCACTGTTTGTCTCGTGGCTATTTTTTCGGTATTGTCTCCATTACTTGTTGATCAATTCCTTCTACACATCTGTGTAGATTCAAATAAATAAGTGGAAATAAAAATTCTGTAGGCGTTTCCACGATCACAAAAGTTGATTAGCATTTCAGAACATTTTCTTAATGTTCAATCTGGTTTTTAATGCAATTCTTTTATAACATAAAAAAGATTGGCACTTAAATTATTAAATCTGAAGAAGTGCAGAGGAGATGCTGAACGGATATTTAGTATTTAATGCTCTGAATGCCCCAGATTTACATCACATATGATTTAATATTTCTTTTAACCTTTTATCATGTTCACCATAAAACATAAGGGCTCTTGAGAAAAGTGAAACCAATATATTGGCAAAAGTGAACAACTTTCAAAAATGAAAATGCAGAACCCTGCTTTGTACTGAACAACCTTAGTCATTATGAAACATTAGTAACTACTGCTGTTTGCAGGGAAAAAGTAAAGAAAGGAAAGAAAAGAAACCCAAACCCAACAGATTTCTGCATTCAACTTTCCACATGCATCAAATTCTTCCTTGAAAATACAGCTTATTGGAACCTTTTCTTTCCAAGTTAATGAGGAGCTATGTTCATGCTTGTTCTTGGAGGTCATGGACTTGGTTCCCTACTGCAAAGCTCTTCTCTTGTGATTTGCCCCGACCCAAGAGCCATATGTAATACTGATGCATTCGACTGATAGAGTTCATCTGTCTCAGAGTGGAGAAAATAATTGCCCAAGTAAGGAATCAGATGCCAGGAGGAAAATGAGCAATCAAGTACACATCTGTATTTATTTTGAGTTTTGCATATGCTACCTTTAATACAGCACAAAGTTTGATATTCTGAAATGCAGCAGTGTATCAACCAGACATGTCCTTGTAAATTAAATCTGCCCTGAATGGACATCAAAAGCAACAGATATTTTGTCTGGCTTTTATTTTTCGTTCTGAGTGAAATGAGCCATAACGCCAGGCACAGGATGCAGCAACACAGGCAATGCGAAGTTCATTCCTCTGCATTACCAATATCTATATTAGGAAATAATAAGTTGGAAATCCTAGAAGCAAATTTGGAGGTTTAACGTTCTCTCCTCCAGGGTGACTCTCCCATAAGAACTTGCTAATAGCAGAAGACATTTTGTCAGGCAGGATAGATTAGGATGTGGTGACTGGGATAGAAGTACTCAAGTGCTATTTCGTCTGTCTTTCTCTCTTGCTCCTCCTGTTTCAACTATGAGGAACTTCCTGTCTGAATGGATTGCAATGGCTATCTCTGTATTTCAGATAAGCTTAAGACTCATGTAAAATGTGCTGCTGCTAATTAGTCAAGATGTAATTAGTCCAAGGAAATTAATTGTACATAAATAATGTGGAATTTCAGCTTCATGGCTCAAGAGATAAATTCAGAGCCTTTTCAGAGTTGTCTGTCTTAAAAATAAAATAGCAGAAAAGGATTATTAAGGAAGCTCTTCAAAATTCCCATTACCCTACTAATGAAGATTTAACACATTGCCCAGAAGACATGGTTGATCTGCACTCCGTAAGGTCCTTCCACCACATCAGCATTTGCGTATCCCCAGCTGCTCTCATTGAAGAGGAAGCTAATAGTGACTTTGAAGCAGCAGCTTATCTGCCTCCCAACTGAAAGTAAAGCCCTGTAAGTACCATCCGTGCACAGCAGTGGGTAGGTAATTAAGAGTGTTCTCCTTCATTAACTGGACTTCAAGTGAGCCATCTCCTGGGTGCGTACACCAGGCTGCTCTGACCTACCTGGAGCTGTTAGAGTAATTAAAGTCCACTTCAGGATTGCATGTGTCAAGGACTGCACAGTAGAAAGGTGAAGTTTGACTTCATTTTCTATAAAGCTGCCTGATATTATTACTGTTACTCAATGACACAGTTTTCAAGTAACAGCCAAAGGCCCAATTCTGGGGGTCGAAACTCTATAATTGTGATTGCAAAAGCACAGGAATATGTAATCTGTGCCCTCAGGACAAACACCTAAGGAAATCTCTTCCATGTCCTCAAAACCACTATGAACTAATACTGCGCTTGGCTTGGATTTTGCTTTTTGCACCTTTTTTTCCTGATAGGTTTTTTTTTTTTATTCCTTGATGAAAAGAGGGAGGCTTCCGTTCTTTTACCAACCACCCAGACCTACATGCATCAGACAGAAAGTAAAGTCTACAGGAAATGTCGCTAGATGAGAATAACACAATTTCAACAGCTACCTCATACAGTTGCAAAAGACAGCACAGGCAGAAGGCTGCAGAGTCAGACTCAGAGAAGCGGGTACATCTGCCTCATTCCTTCAGGACAATGGGTTCTGTGGTTTGTTGTATAAGTTTTGCTTAGCTTTCAAAATAGTTTGATTGGTTGGTTATGGCCTGCAATGGTTTCTGGATTTTGTTTAACATAAAATGATACGTAGTGGTATAGCATTTTCAGCCCCGTAAAGTATTCTCAATCTTCTGCATTTCTTATCATAACCTCCTACTATCCTATAGAAGACAAAGCCTAAAATATTTATTGGTTTTGAAAATATCCCTCAGCTTTTCAATGAAGTGAAATAACTGGAGTAACTTCTTTAGAATTATTCATATTTTATTTTAAATTCATGGTCTAGAACTGTTATCTTCTCTCATCTGAGTTATTGGCAGACACTGGTGCCATTAAAAATAACATTTTATTCTCCCCCTCAAGTTAGACAGTGTTTTCTCCACCACAGCTATCACTGTAGTCAGCTAGAGTTTCTAGAGCGCATAGATATAAAAGAATCAAAATCTTGTACGACATCTATAAAACAAGATTGTTTTGGATATTTAAGACAAGTTCCCCTCTGTTCTGTGCACAGAAATGCTTGGCCTCAGTAAAAGCCAGAGGCAGTGCTTGTATCAGCTGAGAGCCAAAGATATTAATGAACAATTTCCCCATGTTTTTCTTGCAGCGTCACTGAAAGTTACAGACTTCTCAGCTAACTGTAGCTCTTATTTTCTCTTGGCTTGGTTTTTTTTTTGTTTTGTTTTGTTTTGTTTTGTGGGTTTTTTACCTTGAGAAGATGGCATTTTGTAAGTAAGGAACAGCCAAACCTTAGGACGAGTTGAATGAATCTCCAAATTATAACCCAGATTTTTCTGATAGTCTTTTATCTCACCTCAGTGGCAGGGATGATTGCTAAATTCCCCTGCCAAAAATAAAAATGAACAAATAAATTAATGTGTGAAGATACAAATCGGAGTTCTTAACCAACTGATACACTCTTCAAGTTTTTTGTTGTTTAGCACTGCTTTTCCATCCTGGTCTTTGAGGATGATCTATGTTGTCTTTACTGTCTCTATTTTTTTTGCCTTGACTCCTCCTTCTCCCTATAAACAGTCCCCGTGCTTTCTTCTTTACAATATTTTTTCCACGTATTTGGTTTTAAGTTTGTCTCAGAGCACTTGCCAAGTTTCAGAGATACTATCTCTGCTCCACCTTAATCCGTTTTTACCCAATTTTTTTTATAAGCAATTGCAGTATTATAAGGTGACACTTTTGGTAACAACCTAGTTACGCACAGTGGAAAATCACTTCACTGGCCAAAATTACACATGTTGATAGTCTGACATCAGATTCCTAAGTGGTATGTGTCATATAACATAAAACAATACTGTTGGGATTCAGAGACTTGAAGGGGAATAAATGGCCAACCTAAGGTAAGTAGTGGTTGATTATAAGACCTGTATGAATGTTTAGGAAGATAAACTAGTTATTTATATGACTAAAAGGTGCTTAACTTTTTTTTATTCAGAATTCAAACACAGATGGCGTGAATATGTGGAAATATTTCATCAATAAATGGAAAAATAGCATATGAAAATATATTTAGTTACTACTGGGTAGTAGGATTTTCCCATACTCTTACCAGGACACACACCTGCTTTATAAGAACTACCTCTTGGCAGGTCTGAGGTGAGCCATGCCCCGGTGGCTCCAGAGCAGCAGATGGCCCCTCTCCTGCCTTGTCTGAGTAGTACTTCTGCACAGCTGCAAATCTGTTTTCTCATTCTTTCTTCTACAGTCAAGTAAGTTCTGCAGTGACAAGAAAGAGGGCAATTTTGGTTCAAAGCATATCTAGCTCAACAGAAAATTTGGCAAGTGGGGCGAAAGGAAATGATACAATCGAGAGCAATCAGACAATGATTTTGATGGGTGATTACCATCAGATTGCAATGTTTCCACACGGATCCACAGGGCTTGGTATGAGCCCAACTGCAATTTGACATTTGTATAAAATCATCAGTGTGCATAAAAGAACAGCTTATGAATGACATGATTTTTTGTAGTATGCTGAAGAAGAAGGACTGGAAGGACCAGGTATTTTCAGTCACTGAATTCACTGGGTCTCCATCTCAGCCAGAGCTGTCAGCCAAAATTATGCCACGTTTTCTTTAAAATGAGCGTATCAGAATATGCTAGTGGCTCCAGTCTCTAAAGTTAAGATTCATTAGTATACCAATTACTAACGTTGAACAAGGTAACCCTTTAACCAGAGAAAACTCAGATCTGTGGGGTGAGACGGATTAAATAAATCTCTCTCTGCCCACTATGTTTGAAAAGGGCTGGTACTTTCCTCCCGGCATGTTCTCTGCCTGCTCTTTTTCAATGGTCCCCGGAGTTGCAACAAATCCCACATCAGCCTCTTTTGGTCTTTAGTGAAGTCATCTTCCTCCTGTCATGTCTGAGATTGGGATATAGATCTGCTTTTCGACATGCCCTGATCCTTTCAGGATTCTCCTAAATTTCACTGAGACTGCAGACAGACGCTTGTTCCTCCTGTCATCCTACCCTTCCTCTCCCTACATCCACCACACTCATTTTCTGGGAAAATGAAATACTCCTCTCCCTCCAGAGTGCCTCAGTTAACTCATTGTGCAACTGCTAGGATGAGGCACATAGGCAATACCATGCGCTAAAGCATGACAACCAACACGAAGCTCTCTCACACAGGTTCAAATAAAATAGCCTTAATATAAAGATTTAATTGTGGATATGTGACATCTCATATTATACATTTAAGGGCAGGAGAGGAAACCACAATTACAAAATAGATATTACTCTATAAAAATTGGACTATGAAAAAAATGTTGGTGTTGCAGCAAAAAGCAACTCAATATGCAACCCTCCCCACACACACAATAGTTTGTGAAACTCTAAAGAGAGAAATTAGGAGAGGTGAAACTAATTTCCTATTCATGCGGCATTAGTAGGACTGAAACTGGATTACCACCGTCACTTCTTTCTGATGCTTCTTTTTAAAAGAAAAGTTGAAAATTTATGAAGCTCACAAACCACCAGCCGTGCAGATAATTGACAAGTTGGGAGAAGTCATTCCGGTGTGACACTCAGGGTTGGGTTCAACTCATCAAGTGGGGCGCCGGAAATTCAGGTGTCAACACATAGCTATGCCTCTATCAGTCCTTTACAATAGTCATCATTCAGGGTTTTTAAATGTAAAACATCCAAGCTTGTGTCAGATTGTTTGTATTTTGCTTCCTTCATACCAAGACTGGATTTAAACCAAATGGCAAATTTAGAATAATTTGACATGGCTGCAGTTGTTAGCTTAAATGTAGTGTTTTAGTTTTGAAGAGGCATTTGTTGAAGGGGTATCATTTTTAAAAGAAAATAGAAAATCAAGAGAGAGACAGATTAGGTGGGGAGAGAAAAATATCTTTCTTAATTCTAATTATTTATCTTTCTCCACATTAGGGTCCCAGATCCTCAGTTCAGAAACGTATTTAACCCTCACATGGGGGATAACAGGGAAATTATTCAAATTTATTTTGCTGTGAGAGAACAATATGATGGCAACATGGACAAGGCAGGCAATTCGAATCTTTGAACTTTTTTTTTTTCTTTTATTTTTTTTTTGTTAGGGTTTTTTTGTGTGTGTGTGTATTTCTCATTTACATTTCATTCTACTAACTTTGATCCTGATCTTTGTGATTGCTGGGTGAGCTTTAGTCACTGGCAAAAGTGCGCAGAAGGATTTGCATTTCTTGTGTGCTTGTCACTGTTTATGAACCTTGCTTCTCTCTTTTTCAAAAATTGTTGTTTTATTCACAGATGTGGAAAAGAATGGAAAGGAAACCGTTGCCATATAAGTGCTAAGCCTTTTCAGCCTCCAAGTCTCCTTCAAAATGGTGGGTCTGTAAAAAGAAAGAAATGTCTTTCAATTCATTCTTTGAGTGTTTCCTTTTACTTATTTCTGTCTGATTGCTCTGATTTTGCAGATATTTGGATTGGGTTGGGTATCGGTTTCTTGCTGATTAAGATTATAGCTGCTGCCTTGTATTTCCTTTCAAAGAAGAAAGTGCCAGAAACGTAAGTGAAACTTTTACTTTGTGTAAAGCAGACACAAATGTGGCACAAAGCAATGGCTAACTGCCCAGTCTCTTTGGTTTCAACTCTTAAATCACCCCACGGAGTTTGCCTTCATATGCAACACTAAGCATAAAACCTAGCTTTGCAACAAAAGCTGACCTTGCTGGACCCCGTCCGGAAACAATGAGTTACAGCTTGACTGCTTAAAATGTTTTGAATGCAGCATTGCATGGTTATTCTGAAATTATAAAATTCACCATTTATCCTTAACAGCAGTAGCCCTGATTTTTTTACATGATAGTGAAATGTGAAAAATAGAAGGAATTTATATTTTCTCAAAACCTCCGAGACCAATTTAGTTTCTTACAGGCAAATTCAAAGCTATTCCTGAAGCTACTGTGTACCACATGCACCTGGGGGGATATTTTTGCCCTAACTATTTCAATATTTACACACATATAAGTTTCCCTGTGATAATTGGAAGGAACAAAAGCAGAGGGAAGTCTGTTTTAAAATATTAAGGGTTTTCATAAAAAAGCTTTAATAGACTGGAAAAAATGCAAGCTATGGGATTGCAGAATTACGCAACTTTTTCACAACTCATAGGGTTTGCCTCCTCTCCTTTAGTTATTGCAGACATGCTCACAATCTGACTCTCTGTTTTAATGCTTTATCAGTCATCTTAATCAGTGGTTCTTTAGATGTCTCTCACCAGTGTCACCTTATCTGTTCCGTCTACCCATTTCCCCCACTACTTCGTCTCACACCCATTATCCAATACTACCGTCTTGCACTAGGATCACCCCAGTATAGACCTCTTGGCTTGTGGTACAAGGACCTGTGGTGAATGAGTGCTCTAGATGGTGTTTTTTTTTTATTTTTCAAAATCTGTATTTCTTCCATCCAGTACTATGCTTGCTATTAGTACTGTGCAGATAGCAACTAAATAATCTTCTGACATACTACAGCACGCAGTGCATTCTCAGTAAAGGAAAAAAAAAAAAAAATCAGCAAAATTGGTGGTGGTTTATTTCAAAATTTATTTCAAGTGCTTTGAATAACAGTGCTAATAGTACTAGAGATATCTCTCCATCCAGTGATTAGATTTCAGAGTTTTTTAAGATATGCCTTAGACTGACAGTTCATTATTTCACAGATATATTTCCTAGCCCTTCTTGTCATCCCTCTGATAATCTCTGCTTTCTCTCTCCTCCTAAATTTAAGAGAAAAAAAAAACATTTTGCTGTTTCTTATTTCCCTCTAACACTCATATTTCTTCTCTGTCCATTTTGACTTATTCTGCTAGATCCTTCTGTGTCAGCAAGTACTTACCACTGTCCCTTCCTCCCTTTCGGCAATTCGTGTTGTGCATTGCCTTGTCCATTTTCACGTTGTTAGATTTCCCTCACCCCTCATTTTCTTCTCCAGAATTCATCTTCAAAGCTGTCTCTTTTCCTTTAAACTTGCGCTTTGCTATAGACCTTGCTCTCTTTGGGGATGTTGTTATCTCCCAAACTATCCACTAAACTGTGCAGACTCCTGTCCTGACGTTATTGCTGTTGAGATGTCTTCAAACACTGCATGCTACCCCTCACAGGCAGAGCTGTCTATGGCCACAGATGAAAAATGTTGAAACAGGAAAATTTAGTGGTTGTGCTACTGTTATTTGGGTGCGTAGCTTCACCTACTTTCTTGATGTCCACTTCCTCTTCTGTAAAGTGGAAATAATAGCATTTTCTTGTCTTACTTCACAGGGGCTTTAACTTAATTCATTCACATTTATACAACCTGCTAAGGTACACATATGGAAAGGAACCTCAGAAGTGCAAGATTAGTTATATTCTAAGAGCTGCTTGATTATGTTTTTTTGTAATTTCGGTTAATATTTTTGCAAAACCAAAAGTATAATGCTTTTCTCAAAACATATTTGATGGTGTTTTAATTAGAAATTATTGGGTTTTCTTACGCTACTTCTCCTGTGCTAAACTTCTCTAAACACTCCTTTTTACCTTTTTCTTTCATAAATGGCTGCTTAAGGGTTACTGCACTGCTACTCACTTCTCTTCTACCCACATATCTGTATTCAAGGAATATTTTTTCCTTTCTGTAATTATACATGCTAAAAAAAATAGTCTTTTCTTGTACATGAAAAGGTACCTCGTTGCAATACGATGCCAAACACTTAAGTGTTGTATTAGGTACGTGATAAAACAGGGATGAACGAGGATCTTCTTACTATGGCACTAAGAAAATGCTACATCCCTGACATGAAGAAAAGCAGAGCTGTGGAACAGAGGGTTAGATAGTTTACACAGCAAAGCTCATTCTGGTCTTGATTGTTTTCACTGGAGCTGCCAAAAGGATAATTTATGATGATGGAAATTCTTGTGGTTCCAAGTTTCGGCTATTAGGAACTGACTAAGATTGTAGTATCATTTTGCCCATGGTACAGCATAAAAGTTTTTACTTGCATTTTTTTTTAACCACAGTTGACTTAACATATAAGTCAAAATGCATTTTATAGGCATCTTATCCAGAAATAATCTAGCTAATAAATGGCAATTTGATTGAAATTGTGAAAACAACAAAATCTGAAACTTTGAGAAGATAAGTTCATCCAGGTAGTTTGTCTCTCCCTCTTCAACTACCTAGTGCTTAGCAGGATTTGATATACAAAAATCACAGCTAGAGACTTAGTAGTAAATTAAGGCAAGTTATTCTTTAATTGCTTAATAAGTAATCAGAAGTGACTGGTCAAAATGCAGCCAATGTTATCATACTGAAGTTTGAATCTTTAAGATAAGGCTTTAGAATAAGAAGTGACTTGTGTTTGCATAAGTTGTAAAATGTACAATGTGACAGCACCACACAGAGGCATGAGATTTTACTCCTGATTTTTTTAAGAGGATTTGATGAACTGGAGGAATTTAACTGTGCACATGAATTACACTTTCCTACAATTCATTTTCACTTCAAAGGCTTGTGTCCATTTTTAGCTTTCCTGGGTCATGTGGTTTTCTTAAAGTCACGAGGCAATAGAAGCACCCTAGAGGTGCCTGCTTGGCTCTTCTTTCACAGGGAAGCTTTCACACACTTGAGCCTGTATTTACTGCCCTTTGATAAGTTCTCTTGCTGGCTATTTTTTAATAATTTCTATTAGTGTCTCCTTTTTCATTACTGGTATAGAACCACACATGTAGACATTGGCAGATGGTCCTCCAGAGGCACATTAACAGTTGTAGGTGCTAGCTCCCAGGACGTTTTAAAATGGAGTGCAGGTCCATCTATGCCTCAATGGAAATAGCACAGGAATGTGTACAAGAGCTGGAGCAGAAATTTGAGAGTCCAACAGAACTAATCTTTTCACCAGAAAACCAGGTAGCAAGCAGTAGGGGTAGGCTGGTGACCCCTTAGACAATCACTGGCTAAGAAATTGTCACTGAGTGGTGAGAATCCGAGAGTTAAATTTGTCCCCCTTTTTCTTCACTGGAAAGATTGATAGTGCCTTAATCCCTCCTTTCAACCCAGAAAGAATGCCCTGCTTCCCCTTTGCTCTCTCCTTCTTCTTCTTCTTCTTCCTTAGCAAGAATTTAATCTCTCATCCGCAGGCTTTAAACCCTTCAGTGCCTGAGTGGAAGTTACTGGAAGTCATCATGTAAGTTTATTTCCTAATAGACAAAAGCAGCCCACCACATGGCTTGGCAGCAGTGTACTTCATTACCACCATGGCATTCAGATATGCAAGCTACTTCCCAGCTCCCAGCTGGGGATATGTGAAACTTTTGTACAGAAACCCCCAATCAGAGGAAGCTTATGGGTTCCTCACATTCCCGTTCATGCTCCAGAGATGACGTTTTCTAGTCCAGAAGGGAAAGCTGCCAGTTACTCCACCCCTTCAGTGACATCTGTCCTTATTGACCAAATAGAAGCAAAGCTTCATTTTAGCTTCCATTTTATTGCATCTGCCTTCTCATGCTTCATTTTACTTTAAAAAGTGAGAATCACTTTCCACCCAGCTAAGCTATGCTTCTTTGCTGTTGCCTCCAAAGCAGTCAATGTCCCTGGATCCTTTCGTCTTGTTTCTTTCCTATTCTTGATCTGCACCGTCAGCTGTGATGATAATGTACCACAGCTGTTATTAATCCTGTCAGTCATAATAAACACCAAACATTAAATTTTCCAAAGCCTATCAATAATGTATCTCGCCACACAGGCAACAGAGTGAAAAACTGAGGTGCTCTGAGAAAATATTTTAAAATGATAGAAAATGGTGGGGAAAAATAGGACCAACACAGGCCATTTTTCATCCTGCCACAGGACAGACTCAGTCGTATCACTTCTGGGTTTGCACTTACATACCTCTAGCTGCATTAATTTGATGACATCCTCTGTCAATCTTGGTACCCTAGGTAGAAGGAAAGTTTGCTGTTAGAAAGTTGTTTTCTAACTGCTAATATATCTGTTTGCAATTTAAGTTCATTCCTATTCACCATGGACAAGAATAGATCATTCCATTCCCCCTTGCAAAAAGCTTTTATGTACTTGAAGGCAGTTGTCATGCCTCCTTACAGGCTGCTTTCTTTAGGCTAAACAAGCTCAGTGTTGTTTCTTTCAGCTTTTCTTCATGGTTAAGGTTTTCTTACAATTATGATGATTCCCAGTGGCTGTTGCCAGGACTTTCTCCAATTAGACCATACCCTTCTGGAGGTCTGGTGTCGGGGAATAGAAAGCGTATTCCAGGGGAGGCTCTCCAAGTTGATCTGAAAGACTGCCAGAGGTTGTTGTTGGCTATGCCTCTGTTCCTGTATCCCAAAGTGATAAACAGAATGACAATGGAATGACATTTATTGAAGGGTTTTCAGCTTGTGAACTGGAATGGCGACAGATACTGTTCTTGTGGAACGAGAGAAAAATGTGCAGTTTTATCAGAAAAAGAAAAACAAAACTAGGAAGCAGCAGCCATAACTGTTGTTTGGGAGCTCTTTTATTAGTCTAATCCTGATATCCAAACCCATTCCTTCTTCTGTGGAATGTTTTTTTTCTGAAGGATAAAACCCAATGCTACAGTCAGAAGCCTTCAGTTTTTCTGAAATGTACATCTCACAACCACCACACATAGGAAAGTTTACAAAGAAACAAGAGGTGACACGCTGGAAGAGTGGAACAAATCTCTCGGTCCAAGCCTTCAAGATCCAAGATGAAAGATGCAAAGGATTAATTTTTAGGAAAAAAAACCCCAACATTAAGTTTCCTAAAGTGACTCAAAAGGTACAAAGTGCAGATGTGGGAAGCCCAGACAGCATATTAACAGCCCAATCAAGCATCCAGGTGACTTGTAGATGATTCTAAATGCAGCTTCTGGTAGTCTGCCCTCCTTGCATCATGCTTCCTGGTTTTTTTGTGGGATGTACAAAATATAGGCTACTTCTGCAAACCTAAATTTAGTTCAAAAGGTGTTACAAATGCTTTGTAAATTGATGTCTTGAGTGATAGTTTTTGTTTACAACAGAAGCTTTAGAACATCTATAAAGAATTCTTTTAAGGGATTATTTTAATTACTAGCTTAATTGTAATTGAATCTTTGGCCCACTAGGATTTTGTCATTGTTGTTATGGACCTGATGATAAACATTCTTCTAGTACTGTATTTCCTACAAATTTGTGTGCTGTCAAAAAGAAATGTTTGATTTTTCATTGAAAGGTACATTGAAAATGAGAAAATTCTAAGCTGTTGCATCCAAAAGAATGAAATCTAGATACTTTAATTTTCCATTAAAAAACACAATGTTACTCAGCAGTTCCTTTATACACTTGCAGGTATTGTGTGGCACATACAACTTTCTCCCATCCCAGCGAAGTTGTAGTGGAGAAACCTATGACAAGGCAGTAGTTTTTGCTACTAAAGAATGCAGATTAGCTTAGCAAAGCTATGACCCATGTGAACTCATCCCAAGATAATTAATTCTCTCCTTTCCTACTGTGGTATTTCTGGTTATGTTAGAAAACCCAGTTCTCTCTGAGCTGCCCTACCCCCATGCTTGAGTCTAGTTTTTCTTTTTCTTCTTTTTCTTTTTCTTTTTCTTTTTCTTTTTCTTTTTCTTTTTCTTTTTCTTTTTCCTTTTCTTTTTCTTTTTCCTTTTCTTTTTCTTTTTCTCTTTCCTAAACCATCCTATACTTGGCATTTTTAACCCTAATTATTCCCTGCTTGGTACAGTTTTCTGAACTTGACATTTATGGGTTTTCTTCATAAATGGGATATATAAACATTTCACATTGATTAATTATTCTGGACCGTAATCTCTGTGAGTCATGAGTTACCCTTGCGCTTACTGTACAGAGGTAACACATACATAACTTTCTTCACATCATGAGACCTTGTGGCAGGCATATTGCTCTTTACTTTAGCAATAAGCTATCATTTTCTATCAGGCCAATGTTTCACTTTTGTCAAGTAACAGCAAGCACTGCAAGAATGAGTTTAACTCAAGTCACTGCAATACATTTAGTTAAACTGCCTGATCAAGCAGTTTAAAATTAGGGTATAAACTGATGACCAGATGGCAACACGCACCCCACTGACTAATAGTGCACTTCTATGTTTTCCTTAGCAGTATCTATATTGGTGACAGAGTACTGGAGTTGGCATACCGTTACTTTGGTCTAGTAAGGAAAGCTTCATATTTGCAATTAACTAAATATCTAATGTGTTGAGTTCACGTCTAGGGATTTATGCGCAACTTGTAAAGTAATGTGGATATGTCATCTCAGTTCCCAAGGACAGACTTCTTCAGGCAGTTACTGCCGCATCCAGCTGATGAATTATAGCACTAGTGTAAATATACGATTAAATTTTCACTTGTATATTTTTTGAGGTCTTTTAAGTCATTCAAAAATATTTCAGAAATTGTTAAGGGTAATTATTGGTATCCCTTAGAAAGAATTGTTTGCTACATTCACAAAGAGGGTGTAACCATACATATGTTTGTATACATACATTCTTACACAGGATATATAGATTCATCGAATCATAGAATCTTCATGGTTGGAAAGCACCTTTGAGATCATCGAGTCCAACCATTCACACACACACCAAAAAAAATCTCCAAACCAAAAAGAACAACAACCTACAATCTCTGCCACTAGAGCATGCCCTGAAGTGCCACATCTAGACGTTTCTTAAACACCTCTAGGGATGGTGACTCAACCACCTCCCTCGGCAGGCTGTTCCAGTGCCTGACCACTTTTTCAGTAAAGGAATTCCTCCTAATATCTAACCTAACCCCCCCCTGCCGCAACTTCAGACCATTTCCTCTGGTCCTGTCATTATTCACCTGGGAGAAGAAGCCAACACCCACCCCTCTCCAACCTCCTTTCAGGTAGTTGTAGAGGGCAATGAGGTCTCCCCTCAGCCTCCTCTTCTCCAATATATGCATATATATACTCCATATATATGCATCTATGTGCATATATGTGTAACATATATGTTGCATGTGAGGTAATGTATGCAAGGAGACTTTCAAAGCCCCACTTTGGCAAAAGGGTTCCAAAGAACAGGATAGAACCTCAGAAAGACTTTTCTTCACTTAAATCTGGGGTGCATAAATTCAAAGTGTGCCCATATTTTGGGCCATAAAATTCACATGGTCCCTAAGATTAGGTGCCCAACTACATAAGCTCTGTCATGATTCAGACCTAAAGTGGAGGGGCACCTGAAATCTGATGGTCAACCTGAGCAAAACTCAAATTTCATGCTTGAGTGAACTTCACACACATATGCAGGACCAATTTCATCACTAAACATGGCAACCACAGACACACTATTGAAGAACTCGACCATCCCTCTTTTTGGTGCCCACAGTTTGGCACAGTATCCTGCCAGTTAGTTATCCTCCTTGCAGAGGAAGCTGGAGATCTGTGTTCAGTGTCCTTCCTGCCCGCAGGACAGACCTGCATACTCAGTATATTCTTGCCCATAAATAAGCAATATATATGTCTTACACAAATTGCTTAAGTTCAATGGGGGAGTAGGGGATGAAAAGAGTCAGACCCATCCTTTATAATTTCCTATTGTCACATTAAAGGTGGTTCCCACTGTGAATTGTGTGACTTGCATTGTATTTTAGAAGTGTCTCCACTGACTGTAAGCAGAATTGATGTGCTTAGTTCCATATCATGCTGTTAGGCCATACAGTTGGTTTGTGATGTCTAAATGAGACACCAAAATTAAGGCGTGCAGATCTGTCCCTTTGGGCACTAGTTTAGAAGCAGAGCCGAGTTCCTTGAAAACTTCTTATCTGAGTTTGCTTCTGGCCTCAGGCTTTGTTAACCATGATGTGAATTTAGAGTAAAAAATCAATTCTGTGTGCATTTTGTGGACTTTATTCAGGAGGATTAGTATGCAAATATACACTTAGCAGGCATACAAATAACCTAATACATTATAGCTTCACTAAACTAACTAAAAGCATCAGAATATCATGATTTATTACGGTTAAGATTAAGACCAAATGAACAAATCAACAGGTTCAAATATTCAGCTCTCCATGTTGCTGTGTCAGGTAATCAAACTGAATTATGAGACTAGCATTAGGAATAATTACTTTCCAGCAGTCTTGTAAAAGATTTTCAGGAGACTTGTCTGCTTTAGCCTAAAACCCAAACTTAGGTTCTCGCACTGATTTAACTCATAAGGTGAAATATTTCTGTGGAGTACTTGTGCCTTCTTCCTAAGCATCCATTCTTGTTTTAGTTCTTTGCAAAAGAAATCATGCCGTGTGTCTCTCCTGTGGCTCTTGCTGAGATACAACAGCTTCCCTTCCCAAAAGCTCCATCGGCTATGTCTCCGAGACTGCTCTTGTCCCCTCAGTCCTGCCTGCCACGGTACCGCAGAGCCAGTCTATCAGTTCCAAGGAAGACAATGCTTAAACCTGTAGGAGCAGCTTTGGAATAGAAGCACTGTTTAAGACAAGAAAATTTATCTCTCAGTCATTGAGATTGAGTATTAGCTTTAGGGAACTTTTTAGTTTAGAATACCGTACAAACACAGCTTTCTATGTAGACAAAAGCACGTATATGTTCTTATTCATAAAAGCATTAGTGAAAAAAGACCAAGTAAATGCATCTCTTCAAAAGCAAAGATTAAAAAAAAAAAAAGTGTGCTCCTGCTTCATTCGTCGGTAATTTTAACTAATGCAGCTGTTTCTTTTCATATGGCATTGGAACAGTTTTGATGATTTCAAGCTTTGTGGAATTTTAGCAAGCAGTCATCTGTATGGAAAAAAAAAATGTAGACGTAGGCAAAAAGTTACATTCCCAAATATCCTTTGCTTTTGAAGAATTAATGGGGTTAACTGCAGAGCTCGTAAGTGCTTCCAAAAAAAGGAACATGTGAAGGCCTCTGTCAGGAAAGTATATCTTTAAACTTTTAGCTGAGGTAGTGGACATGAGACACCATAATTAGTACAATTTGTCCTGTTCATCTGTTATAAATGGCTTAAGGCATTGTGTTCATTCATGAAACCTTTGCATTCCAATAACTTCAGTGATTCTTTAAATATTTCTGACTTTGTAGCAAAAGGTATGGGGAGCTTCTGTATCTATAAAAATAATTCTGATCATTTGGACCTACAATGCAAGTTATTTCTTAACTCATTGGAACAAAAAGAGTTCTTATATGAACCAAATAACTAAAGTGTTTGTGAACTAAGAGCCTAAGACTATGTTAATTACTCAATTGTTAGTGTGATAGTAACAAAACACAGAAAGAACACCACATGCCAACACATTCTAGAAATGCAATTTTTTAGCTAATATCAAGTTTTATCTAATGTATGGCACTGTATCTGCTTTTTATGAATACCAAATAACTCTATGCATATCCAAAAGCATATATATTTTTAGCAGCAACAAATGAAAAATTATTATTTTAACTTACACATGACTTACACAGAACATTGGTTTCATTTAATTCTTTTAAGTAGAGCTCAGTTGGAAATATATTTAGCCATCTATATTTTTTGACTCAAGCCTTCTCTGCCTGAAACTGTTTGGTTCTTTGACAACCTGTGTGATATTGTGGCTGGTTTTGTTGTTGTTTGCTTGACTTCTCAAGGAAACTGGAGGAAACCCCTAATGCTTCATTTGCCAACCCATTGTATGAAGACCTTAGTTCATCTGCAAAAGTAAAGGTAAGTAACAACAACTGCTTCTATACATTGAGAAAAATGTAAGGCTGTTGTCCTCAACTAAATTTTCCATTAAAAAAAAAACCAGTGTAGTCCCTCACTGAATGATATTTAATAAAATAAGTAAGAATTAAAAATTGCTGCATCACTCAGATCAGTTCCAGTGCGTTTTCAAAACATAAGCACATTTGAAATCAACTCAGTTTTGAGAACATCTTGGTGTTTATAACTAGTACCCACTGCAGGCTGCTGAATCTGAGGGAAAAAAAAAAAAAAAAAGAGTTTTGGATGAAATATTCAGCCAGACATATAGAAGAAAAAGCTCACTGAGACTTGTCTCCTTTTCTTCTGGAAAAAAAAGCCAAAGCAAACACCCAACAACAAAAACACAAAATGCATAATTCAGCACCCAAGTTGCCTTTGCACTCTGACTTAACTTTAGTAAAATAGTTTATAAAACTTCTGAATACCTTAAAAGTGCATTACTATTCCCATCACTGTAAAATTCACCTTGACATTAAACGAACAGTTGGTCACACATTTCCCTAATACCATTTGTTGACCATAATTAAGAGACTGATAGAGTAACAAAGAAGTTTGTGAATAAAATATATATTTTATAAAAGTGAATATATTGCAACAGAAGATTTCAAGGCAAGATCTAATTATCAAATTAAAGTGGTAGCTAAAATTTATGTTTTACATTTAACAAGAGATACATGATTGACTTAAAATACAGCTATCTCTGCTATTTGATTTATCATCAAAGATAATATATACGAAGGACCTTGGAGCTAAAAGGGGCGAAAAAAATGTTTAAAACATCCTCCCTGCCCTCATTTTGATGCTAGCATTATTAGCATTGAAAGAATGAGGCTTGGTTTGAAATAGAAAACAAAACTTCCTTGTCCTTTCCACAGTCAGTAATATAAGGTTCCACTGCAGCTTTGAATAGGATTAACTATGACATGCCATTTACTTTCTGTAAAAGGTTCCTTACACCTGATTTTAGAGACATTAGATCAAATTAATTCACTTACAGGTTGGGGTTTGTGAGAGCTCCAAGTTGGAAACATTCCCATCACAATCATGTCCAATTTATCAGGACATTTTTATTTCAGTTAAAATAGATTCCTGACAGGCTTTATTTAATCGCAAGTTGGAAAACAGAAGCACGGTGTCAGGAGAGACATTTTCATAGAAGACAGCCCCAGGCACTGCGATTGAAGTCCAGTGCCGTACCAGATTCTCTTCAAGATCACGAGAATACATGTTTTCACTAATTCTTCCTTTAAAAGGGGAAACAAGTTATGAGGTTTCTCTGAATCTGATGAGCCTTAAATCTGAATGGTGTATTGCTAGTTATAAGATATGGTAAAACACAACAACAGCCCTTATCTCCAGCTGAATACCCACAAGTTACGCACTTGCGAGTGTCTCTAAGTTTCATAAAGAAGGAACAATTCTCCCCGGACCTTTCTGAACACCGAAACCATTTGGGCCTAGTGCTGCCTATGATATTGCCTCACAGCTTTGGGTCCATAGAGTGTGTTACTCAGACAGCCACAGGGAAGGGCGTTTTCGGAATATTATTTACTGCTCACTAAAGATATTCTGAAGCAGTTTTCTTTCTTTTTATAGTCTCCTGGGTATGCCACCTCACCCGCTGTTCAAATCAGTGTTTCTCCATGGCAAGAGGTATGTAATAACACATTTATCTTCTAAAGTAGGATATGCATTGGGCTATTCAATCAAATTCATTTGCAGAGGAGAGGGGAAAAAAGTCACTTAAAGTCAACGGTATATTGCTACTCATATTGTTAGCACCTCTGGAAATCTGAGAAAGATGAGCAGGGTTGTATTGGCTGTCAAGGACTTCATAATAGCAATTTCATTAATGTTGCTTACCATAGCTACTTGTTACACCATAAAGTAGTTCAACACTTTCCAGTAAGGCAGATGCTGAAGAAAAAGTTTAGGACTACAGAAGTCCTTAGCTGAAGAGTTCATATTATCTCTTTTCTCATACATTCCTTATTCAAGAAAATTAGAACTGGTCATCTAAATTACAACGCCATGTACCACAATTAGTGACCCACTGCAATTACACTTGTGTGCACAGATTCTCCCAAAATAATGCAATATGTGTGTTAGAGTAAGAGGTCTGGAAACAAGTAAAACAAAGGTGGGAATGGATGCAGAAGAATGTCAAATGGCTTGATCAGGTGTATGTGGTGGAAAACAGTTTTAGTGGAGCTATGCTAATTTTTATCAGCTGGAAATCTGGTCTAAAAAGTTTAGGGATTTTATAGTTTTCTTTTACCTTAACATCACATGTTACTTCTGTGATGGATTTACAGCCATTCACATGTCCACTCTAACAAATGAATTGAATGACTTGGTTTGCAAATTTCATTCTTTTAGTGTCCGTTTAATGAAGATGTGAATGCTACTTCTTTTCCAAATCCTCTCTATGGTGAAGCATCCGAAGACATGGAGAAATTATGCAGTTCCTTGCAAACAGACATAAAACAGGATCAATATTAATTGTAACTCTTTGCCTGAAGATTTGTTCTAAAATCCGAAAGTATGCCATGACACTGTAGCATTTGCAATATGAATGAATAAATCTTCACAGAATAACTCTTTTATTAAAATAATTAAGTTCAGAAAATAACTTTGTATTAAAAATGGAATTCATACATAAGTAAAACATATATAGAGAATATATATAATCTTTAGTCTTCTGTCATTTCTGTTGGTGCAGAAAGAGATTGGTAACTATACCTATGAGTACAGTTTACATTTGTACAGTTCAAATTCCAGTATGTTAATAAAATGTTTAATCAAATCCAGATTCTTGGGGTTTGGGAATCATAATTTTATGTCTATTCTTTGAGAAATGATGACTTAAATATTTCTGTAATTTTGTGTTAGAAAGGGATTTTAAATGGTTATTTTAGTGTTCCAAGGGGCAGAAGCAATAAAAAAATCCGTATAATTAGAAACATATAGAGCTAAATCAAAGATGGTCATGAATCATAGATTTGCATATCAGCCCAGCATGTGATTCATCAACATGACATAGTGGTATGTACACTTACTTTTAAAAAAATACATTTATTATTATTCTTGATAGCCATATCTGACCAAATTCCCTTCTGGTCAGCCCTACAGTGCGTACCACCACGCTACCGATATATTTAGCTTAGTGGTTTACAGAGGGTGGAAACTAGCATGTTCAGGAAACCATATTTCTGCTGAATAGGTTGACCTCCCACACAGCTGAAGCTTATGTCATCCCATGCCTATATGACAAAGATATTGAGGGGGAATTCTGGATTGCCTTCTGATTTTGAGTGTCATCCTCTGTGATACAAGGCATTGCTTGTAATAGTGTTTACACTCTAAATAACCTGACAATATGTCATCTTCCATAATAGCCACTTGAATGATATGGTGGTCATTTTTAGCTTGAAGGCTTAAGTGTTCCTGCTGCGCTTGTGTTTTCCTCCCTTGCTGTATTTCTACAGCCTACTTAATTTTAAATCCATTGGCAAATTTCTAAACTTGTTCAAATTTAATAAAAACAGACATCTGGATATGTCCTGGTTTGACCACAACAGGATAGTACACAGTGTCTCTGTTAATACCTTCATTCAGGGAAAACTGAATTCCTCGGTATTTATTAGACTTTTGAGACTCCAAACAGAAAAGTGCATTGAAGCCTGGCTTCATTGCATCGTGCATGTTTGGGTTTTGGTTTGGTTTTCTTTCACTTTTTCTTAATAGCATAACAGTATTCCGTAGCTTTCTACCTGGGGGCTACACAACTGCTTTTTGATTTAGATTTTCTTCTCTGACTGGCATAGAATCATAGAATTGCCTAGGTTGTAAGGGACCTTTCAGATCATGTTGTTTCATGGGTAGCAGAACTAACAAGGCATGATTCCCATAGAGGTTTGTCCATCATTTTCTCCATACCTTTCCAGCAATATGTTCATAAATGCCTCTCTGCTGCATTGTAAACCTCCTATTTCTTTTTCCCCTCTCTTCTGTAATCCCCTGTAGTATCCTCAGTTCTTCCCCAAGCTCCATAATCCACCCAAAAGCTTTGACTCTTGAGCTTGTTTCCCCAACATGTCCTAACTGCAAACTGAAAGAAGAATCATCAGTTGTTGCCTGTTCTGAAGCTACACCTGCTGATCAGCTGCTGTACGTTTGGCTGGTTGGCAGCAGAGGTAACAAAGTCACACTGCAACTTCTTCTCCTCTGTGCCCTAAATTTGTACAGGTGTCTCCTGCCCCACGGCTCCTTTAGTGAAGCTGCTCAGAGCTTCACATCTTCCGTACACACACCTGCCTTAATGCCCAGTCTAGTTGGAAGTTAAAAAAATGTCATTCATGGAGGTTTTAAGTAAGGAACTATGACAAGAAAACATGCTGTTTTCTTTCTGAAACAAGACTAGTAAGACAGAAACATAGAATTTACTTGCGATACTTGTACTTGTTGACTCATTGAGAATACGCTTGATCCAGCAAAGTGCCAAGTGCCTCCAGCTCCTGAACTCTGGGATTTTGATAAATCTGTGTGAGATGATTGATCTCTACATTATAAACAGACATGGAACATTCCTACAAGGTCAAGCCCACGTAGTCAAATTCTCATTTATTCTGCAAGAGACGGGCACTGCTTTCAGAATTTCATTTAATATGAAAATGCTGCTTATGCTATAGTCCTTAAATCTCCAAGCATTGTGTCATACAAAGTACATCCGTAAAAATTACAATAAGGAAAAGGATAAAATTAGTAATGGTAGAATTTTATCACATTATCCCGTATGAAACAAAATATATTTATTTTACTATTAGTGGTACTCAGTGTCTTAAATAGAAGCATATGATTACAAAGAATTATTGTAAAAGAACTCAAAGAATATCATATTTCTCACCACTTGCTATTTCCTGAAAGAACTGGGACTCTTCTGGGTTATCTCTGAAGCAAGATAGGTCTTTTACCAAAATAATTTTCCATTTTTATGTTCATATAATATATTTTTTAAAGTGTTAAAATTCAGACTTTTCATGGTCCTGAACTTCAGACATTTTTGACTATTCTTAATTCATCAAGAACAAAAGATTTGCTTATATTCATTGTCTGGTTATTGCTTAACGGATGACTAACAATAGCCCCAGACTGAAATGTTTAAATATTACAGGGTTTATTTCATTTTTTGAAACTTTTCAGTACTTTGAATCAAAGCAACAGCATTCATATTTTTAGTCATTCTTGCCACAATTTCAATATCAAAATCTAGATAATATGCCAGGAAAAAAAAATATTGTTAAATTTTTCTACACAGGTTTCTTACTTCTCCCAATTAACGATAACCCTTGACTAAATACCCTCTGTAAACTCATTCTGTTATTGTAATAAAGTCTAAGCAGTAAAAATGAATTGTTTCCAAGTGGCCTGTTTTCTGGGAATAAATTAGAAAATGGATACTCTATACAGATGATGAATACTGTACTTAGTCTAGTTTAAACATGTTTGTACATTAATTATCCAAGATAACAGCAGAAATAAATTACAAGACAGAACTTTTAACAAAATCTAATACCACCTGCAGTGTGGTCAATATGCTCTTCTCAGAGTTGTTTCAGCTCCCGAAATCTCACAATCATAAAGGCGTCAAGCAAGCCTCTTGCTTTTGGCTCATCTGCATTTCAAAAAAACCCCATGTAGTTACAATACCCATCAACAACCATGTTTCACACACTCAGATAGCCAGATTCTCATCTTAGAAAGGGTCATTGTGTTTGCAGCTTGTTCCAATACTTGCTCGATATCTGCCAGTGGCCACTACTCTGCAATTTTGGAAAAGTAAAAGAATGGGAGAAGGATCTTATCTTCTGTTCAAAAAACTTTTAAGTACAATACGTGCCTGGTAAAAGTAGGGAGAAGGTTTTTCTGGGAGTTATTGAAAAACACTTGAGAGAAAACGCAGTCATTGGTTATAGGCAGCACAGGTTCAGGAGGGGAAAGTCCTGCTCAACCAATTAATGTCCTTTTATGACAAGGTCACTTATCTATTTGACCAAGGGAAGCTAGTGGATGTGGTAGTTATTTCAGCAAAGATTTTTATACTGTCTCTCACAGTATCCTTCTGGATAAAATGTCCAGCACAGTTAGACAACTCCATAATATGTTGTGTGAGTGATTAGCTGACAGGTCAGGCTCAAAGAGTTTTAGTAAATGGGGTTACATCAGCCTGGCAGCCAGCCACCAGTGGCCACCTTTTGGGCTCATTGGTTGCACTGTTGCAGCTGTTCCAGTGCTTTGTACTGCTGCCCCATTTCTCCGTATATTCCTGCATCTGCTAGCCGTTATTACTGAGATCCTCATGGATGTAGTCCAGATGCTCGCTGATGGCGATCTTCTCTCATCCATGTCCTGTTTCCCCAGCAATGGTCTGATCAGCATGAAGACAATAAAACTGATCAACCGCATGATCTAATTTTGAAATTATCCTGGCTTTGAGCTGGGGGATGGCTTAGATGACATCCAGAATTCCTTTCTGACCTAAATGTTCTTGTAATTCTATGACTCCATGGTGATGGTGGCACCCAGTTTCTCCTTGACAAGAATGTCCTCGTTCAGCTCTCTCTCCAGTTTGTGCCATGCAGGCATATGTTTGCTGAGATCATTCTGAAGCCAAGGGTATCCTCAGGACCCCTTATAGTTTCTTTTCATTTGCTCAGTTCTGGAAGAGGTCTCAGGCACAGCTTTTGACTTTTTTATGACCTGTTTCTGTTTCTGACACAGCTGGAAATATGCTCTTGGGTTAGTTAGAGCTTTAGAGCTTGAATGAGATCTGCTACATCTTAACTGGACCTGCTGCCATATATGAACACCAGAGCCACCTAAAAAGTGCCCAGTCTTAGTAGCTATGAAGCTGAAAGATAGCAAGGGTTCAATTAATCTTGTCCTTAGGTTGATGCCCACCCTAGAGTGCAGTAAATGGAATTCTAGCAGCTCTTAATTCTTTCTGTTGACTGTATAGACAGGCTAGATATGATGTCTGCAATGGAGATGCCTAGATTTAATAATATGAATCCAATTCAAACAGGTTTACTTGATTAACTCAAATTTCGTTAATGTATGTCTATATTATGGAGATTCTGACTGAATAATCCTCCTTACAAGTGTATATACAAATGCTCTCTTACATACAGACATTTTCCAGACCTCTCTCTGTTTGTATAAATCAGATAAAAAATGCTCTAGTGTGTACATATAACATGCAGCGATGCATCTGTCAAAACCTGGCATCTGTCTTTCATTTTCAGTTTGTGTGGGGGAAGAGAGGGAGAAGTAGGTGGAGAGAATTCATATATAAGTTAACAAAAATGAAAGTTCATAAACACTTATGCAGAAAAATCCATTGAGAGCTGTATTGCTCCACGTAGATTACAGTATGTGATAATTAAACACATAGAATATGATTCTTGTCTGCTGAGTACCTACAAACAGTGATTTATTTTCCAAGGTATGAGTCAGTTACTAAGAATTGTGAATAGGAAATTGTTCTCCACTGTGTGGGGGTGAAGAAGTACAAAATGCAGCAAAGGAAGGAAAGACAGTACTGAGAACATGTGCAATAACGTCATTCCAACACTGTTACCACTTCAGTGCCTGTAGCTCTTATACTGTAGCCCCTGTAGACCAGAAGGATGGCTATACATGGCGATTCATGCTCCTGCAGCAGCCAATGACAGATCTTCAAAAATGCCACGCATTTTTTATACACATATTTTATACACATATTTTATACACATATATAGTGTATATTAGTCTCGGTGGGTTTGCATCTCACTTTTATGAGGTTGCTTATGGTAAATCTTAAAGGTGGTGGGAATGGCATAGATCAAAACATAACCTTAGTCACACCAGGAACATGCAGCATATTTACTGGTCTATTATAAACCAACACTATTTTTGCCCTCTTCTTAATATGGCCAAAGCACAACATAGCATTCAGCCTAGAAGAGGATCCAAGAACATAACACTTGACCTGAATGTTCAAGTGGTGAGAATAGGGTTGTAGTAGATAAGGTAGAGTAGCTTGTGATGTGACAACAAGTTTCTTGCAGTCCTCTGGCCCTCCATGGATCCCAAGGTAAAATATATGTCCCAACATTGGTTCCAACTATTAGAAAGAATTTTCCATTATGACAGTTCCATGAATTTTTAAACTTATGTCTCTCCTTTTGACCATATCTTTATAAAACTAGTTCATTTGTCCTTTTATTTATAGAATCACAGAATCATAGAATTGCTGAGGTTGGAAGGGACCTTTAAGATCATCAAGTCCAACCATTAACCTACCCTGACAAAAGCCACTTCTAAACCATGTCCCTAAGGACCCCATCTACCCTTTTTTTAAACACCTCCAGGGATGGTGAATCCACCACCTCCCTGGGCAGCCTATTCCAATGGTTAATAACCCTTCCAGTGAAAACATGTTTCTTAATATCCAATCTAAACCTCCCCTGACATAACTTGAACCCATTTCCTCTTGTCCTATCACCTGTCACCAAGGAGAAGAGGTCAGCCCCCACCTCTCTACAACCTCCTTTCAGGTAGTTGTAGAGGGTGATAAGGTCTCCCCTCAGCCTCCTCTTCTCCAGGCTGAACAACCCCAGCTCCCTCAGTCGTTCCTCATAAGGTTTGTCCTCCA
>VXBH01009909.1:788-14196 GCA_013400035.1 Rynchops niger | reverse complement strand
TGATGATGACCTTCAAAGGTTTTTTTTTTTTTTTTTTTTGGTATGAACAATGTCAAAAGCTGGTGAAGTTCAGGGAAATGTTTAGGCAACAGGATGAAGCCAGAAAAAGTTATCAGCTACAGGGGAGGGTGGGTATGCCAATGAAAATGTGAGTCTCTGAGGTAAGTCAGCAAGGCATGCTCAACTGGGTTAAATGGGTTGAACAGGGAGAAATGAGCACAAATTATTCATGGGAATTCTTTAATCTTCTGTGTAATTATGTGATCATTCCCAGAACAAAGACTCTGATTGATCATAACGGCAGGAAAAAGTCAGTTCGCACTCAGCACAATGATTAGCATACAGCTATGGAGAATAAAAAACAAAACAAAACAAAACAAAAACAACAACCCATAATCTAGTGCTTTAATATTTTCTGCATATTTTGAAAGTTTGGGATGCTAAGTCTAAATAATTTAAAGATAATTATAAGTAATCTCTTTTGTTTCCTCAAAAGAAAGCTGTTTTCATTTTGTTCTTCATTTTAGTCTTTAATTTAGAGTCCTACTTCTTCAAGTCAATCTTTTTTTTTTTTTTAAGCACTTAATGCAGGTCATAAAACAGTATAATTCTGTGATTTTTATGAAGTCTTTTAAGTATTTTACGATATGTATGGTATGTGAATCTGTAAAGCTTTAGTCAACTTTATTACAGTTTTGATATCTAAGGCTTAGAATAAAATTGACTGAGCACTAACAGTTATGTTAAAAACCTGGTATGTCAAGAGCATAAATATTAGTAATCTATTTGATATTCACATGGATATTTTAGCCAGAAGTGGACATTAAAAAGCACTACACTTCAGTTGGTGTCCAATGCAACTGTGTATTCCAGCTACCTTAGTAGTTAAAGTATTCAACATGATTCACGTAAAGTCTTGTCAAGGAATTGATAAAAGTTTGCTTCTTTTTGTAAAAAGGGGCCGTGTTCATTGTAACGACATGATTAATCATGTAATAAGTTAACCCAAGGAGGTAAGTAGGACTCTCAGGGTTACGCGCTGCCCTGAGCTGATATGCAAAATTGCGACTGACACAAAGCAAATAAAAAGGATAAAGGAACATACTCCTAGGAATATACTCCCATGTACATATACTCCTACACTGATCTAGACAATCTGGAAGATAGAAAGGATTAAATTATTCTGTGTTTCTGTTTAGCTGTCTTGGTCTGCAGGCAGTTTCTCTGGACATCCTTGAGAAAATTCAGTGGCCAAAGGATGCTCAGGCTGAAAAGTTCTGATAACTCATAATAACTTCCTTTGCATGTGTTAATCAATCAACTTTTAAAGGAGTGTTGTTACTGCATTTTAGCAATATTTCAACTGCTTCTTTAAACCGCTCTAAAATCTGCCTATTTTACTAGCTTTGTGAACCTTTTCTTGAAGGTCGGCTTCTCACAGGTGGCAGTTTTGAAAGGCAGCATTGATATATTTGGATTTAATCTCATTTTGTTTTCCTGTTTGTATGTCTTTGTATTTCACATTAACTTTTCTACCAAAAAGTAGATAAATGGGAAACCCTATTCAGTTTAGCTTTGACAAAACTGTCTTGGAATATGTATGGAGTAGACTGGTGAGAGGCAAGGGAGAGAATTAATCTGAGCAAATATTCAGCATACTAGCGTATCTAGGGATCAAGTTTTTTATTTTCACATTTGTATCCTGTTTGTGTCCCATTTCCTACTTACAGACAAAAATCAAAGAAAAAACTAACATGCTCCTAATTTAAGTTTACAGCAAATTATCCCAAGAAAATTCTTAAGGCATTTAACTGGAAGAGGAAAAAAAAAAAACCAACTAAAAGTTCAGACCTTTTTTTTTTTTTGCAGTAGTGGTGGGAATTCTTGAAAAAACCTCCAGTAGAAAGTTGGTGCCTAAAACGTTGCCTATAAATAGGGACATGTGGGCTCACTTCTTATATTTAGCTTGTCATTCTCCTATAAACAGCAACCAAACTTGCTCACCATCTTGTGCATTCCTTCAAATCTCTCTGGAAATGAAACTAAAACATAAGCAGTACCCAGTGTGTACCATACACAGATCTCAGACTGATGTACAACTACTTATCTCAAACTGAAAAGATAATTTCCAAATATGATTATATTTAAATAGAGTCTTGCAAGAGAAAATATAAAATCTCTCCCTGAAGACGTTACATGGACAGCTTTGATTTCTTTTACCATGGTACTGATTAATCAATTTGCACATGCGCGTTGTTTTAAATTAAGTTAAGCTTGCATTGTATTCTGACATAAATTAATCACATGTCTATATACTTATACATATGCTAGCTGCCATGAGGAAAGACAAGCAACACACGTACATCTCTGGACCTCTGCACCTTCAGAGAACTGTCTATGCTTTTGGCTGAACTCTTTTCCTCTGCCAACGGGCTATTTATTTCAACTTTCGATCTTTCAATCTTTTTAGCCTTTCAATCTTCAATCTTTTTATCCTCTTCTTTCCTATGCTATTTCACTGATCATTCAACCCTTCACTTATTGTCTCTCCTACATGAAAGGGAAATGGATTTTTGAACAAATATGCCATCTGTTTCAACCATGCTGGTTAGGTTATACTTATCTTTTATACTGTCTCTAATTTATGTATTGGATTGCAAATTCCTCAAGGCTTTCTTGGTCCTCAGGCACTACTACCTTTATTACCTTGAATAATGTCATCTGGTTTTCAAGAGTTTCGATTGTCTACAAATCTTACGGAAGGCAACGGGAACTGCAGCCCAAGGATCTCCAGAAATTCCAGACACAATAAGAAACTCTTATTTAACAGCCAAAATTTGGATTGAAAGTCCTAGCTTCAGGCACCTTGTTTCAATGTTTTAAATAATCACATATTTTTCTTCATCCCTGTCCCATTGCCGTTTCTCATAGAAAAGACTTGCATCATTAGATCAAATCACTTTCAGAGAGATCACAAACATGTTGTAGGAAATGTACCTAAAACATACCATCACAGACATTTGAAGTGCTGTTCTTCTCCATTACTCCATACCTTGTGACACCACCAGTGCAACGAGTGCTGTGCGCTGCCTGATGGGGACAGATTGGTTTGGGTTTGGCTTTAATCTTTTAAAATGGCTTACTTTATGTGAAAGCACGCCCAAAGGGCCAGCAGAGTTCCAGAGAACTGCAATACTATACTACATAAAAATTTGTTTAATGAGCATTTTAACTAGTAAGTTCAAATTCCTCAAGAAACATTTGAGAAAAGAGAAGAAATAGTCCACTTACTCAAGATAAATTCTTTTTCGTTTAACCTTTTTTTCTCTACTTGGTGTCAAGTTTCATGACACATTCTGACCTTAACATACGTGAATAGTGAGTGCGTATTGGTATGTCTATTTTATGTTATGAAATTATTAACTACTACAGAACTGCAGTGCAGCACAAAAGTACATCACACCGCTTTTCCATTTACATTATGTTAAAATAGTAAATAAGTTAGTTATGTGGGACCAAGAACAGACTCCAAGGAGGAGCCTGTGTATCAGAAGAAGATATTTTGTCCTTCTCTGGCACCCACATGACACATTTAATACACTGCCAGCACTGTAAATCACGCAGACAACCTTTCTATTTAACAAAGAAGTATTGCGATTCTTGTAAAGCTGTACTTTTTTTGGTGATAGCACTTGCTACTTTCTGCAGCAGTCAACACAACTCTGTATTAAAATACATCATTGTGTAAGCAGAAAGCAAACACGCAAGTTTTCAATTGCAAAACCACTTCAGCTACAGCACAGACACAACAAGACTTGCTTTCAATAGCTAAGGGAAAAAACAGATTAATAGACATACCAGTCAAATTGATGTAACTTCCAATCCAATAAACAATGGCAAATTGCCCAAAGGAAATGCCCAAAATATTTGATCTGAGCTGTGCTGAAGGGCAGTGTATTGCACATTGGGAACTTTTAACCTTAACAATGAAGTTTAAATTTAAAAAGGAGGAAAAACAACCACCATTCCTGCTAAAGACATCTTGTCCAGTAGCAAAATTTAGGCAGTGATGCTTTATAGGATATATACTATCTGTATATGTTTAACAGCTCCCTGTGAAATTCTTTCCTTTAGCAATGTCCTCAGAATCTAAATTGTAAAGGAGCTGATTTTCATTTTCATACACGCATAATATATAACTACCTCCTGTTCTTGTTTCTACTTATACATTTTATGTATTATGCATAAATATTTTAAAAAATATGTATTTTCCATTATATTTAGGGGGGGGTCTGTTAAACGTAATTTTAAGGGGTAGCCTAATAAAAATAAATATTCAGTTTGACTAATATTTCTTTAAAGTTATTTTCTGTTAATCATAAAATTTTCTGTATCATTTTTGAATGGAAAATAATGCTACACATTGTTGCTGTTAAACACTAATGGCAGCCCTTAAAAACCAATAGAAATAGATCCTGAAGTTATGTGCAACGTGTAATTACATGTTCAGTGATCCAGTTTGTAGTGTACTTCTGCATAACTTACTTGTGGTTGATCAAAAAAGAATTACGTATAGCGGTTCTGAAACTAAAAGGTAGATGCCAATGAATCATTTTATCAAGCCTTCCCTCAATACCATTCCAACCAAGTACACAGCTCACGCTTCATTTTAAACAGGTCGGTAATCCCAGAGCAGTCCCATCAAAATCAAGGTTATACAAATGGTTTAAGACAAGCACGGCCACAGCTTTTTGTGTGATTAGGGTCATCATAAGTTGTCAAAACCTCTATTTAGAAAATACATCGTACCCTACTTGATGATTACATGATATTGATGATCATGGATACACTTAGGTGGGACTAATTTTGTATCACAAGGTGTTATGTAATGAGAGTGCCAACATATTAGTATACATTCTCAGAAACACAAAATCCTGAACGGTTCTTATATGAAATTAGCTTTTCCTAAGTAGTAATAGATAAATATTGGGTGGTCTAACTAAATCTCCTAAAAGTTGGCATGCCCATCAGCTTCTCTTTAATATCTATAAAATGGTGAGAAGCACAAGTTAAGTTTTACTTATGAAGCAAGAGATGTAACTACAGTAAATGACACTATTCAGACTAGTTTTGTTCAAGGGGAAAACTGAGTGAAGTTTTTAAGCACACACTTAACTTTCTAAGCATCTGCTGAAAGTACTTGCTTAAGCTTCACTGGAATACATCCTTAAATTTCATTGCTGTGAATTACTTCTTACCTTAAGCACTAAAGGTCTGAGCAGTTAAAGCAGAAGTTCTTAAATGTTTCAAGGCTGAGTAGTTTTTTCCTTTTCAACAATAGTTACCTTCACCTTCATACATCCCACACGCTTAAATCTGCTCACTTCGGCCAGCAGCCTCCTATCGCTTGGTGCGCACTCGGTGTGCACCTTGCGTGTGGTAGTCAGCATGGACTACCTGCGTTGCTGTGTCCTAGCATGCCTCGTGAAAACTAAAAGCACAAATGCTGCTCTCCAGCTTCACTACAGGACTCCTCTTGCACCCACACTGGCTTCAGAAACCCTCTTCCACCTCTTGTCCCTCCCCATAACGATGCCTTGCCCATGTGCACAAGGATCTCTTCACTCCACACAGCCCCAGAGCTGCGTCCATCGAACCCTTGAGCCTCTGCTCCCACAGGAGGAAAGAGAAGGATGCTTACGCAAGCCCAGCATGGAGACGGAAACGAGAGGAGGTCTCAAACATCTGCAGCCACTAGATGATCTGTGGTTGCCTCCCATACCACTCACTAAAAGCAAATGTGATACTGTTTAACTAGCAAAGAAGAGTAATGTACAGCTACCAAAGATGCTAAATCTCCTTGTTTTGGAAACAATATTACATTTGTGCTAAGTCATTTGGGTTTGAGAGACAGAAATCAGAATTAATAGCTGCTGGACCGGACCATACAGATATTTTCTCTGAATAACATACTTTAATCCCTGCACTCTGCTATAAGCTCTCAGTCAGGGAGTGTGGTGAAAAAAAATCAGATATTCTGCGTTAATTTTTAAACATGTCATAACCGTTTAAAGTACTTTCACGGCCCCTGTCACCATAATATCCAAAAGCTTCTTCATCCTTATTAAATGGTCCATCTCTAATACAACTGCCTGGTAGGCAGTCAGTAGCTGAGTTTCAGTTTAAATGTGTGACCTGAGGCAGAGTCCAAGGTCTAGATGTGCCTCCCCCCTCCAGCTGCAAGGATTGAGGTGCATGCAGTGCAACATAGGGGTTCAGATGACATTATTCAAGCAAGCGAAGCCAAGTATCCTGCCTGAGACCTGTGACAACTTTAGTCTCCTGCTTAATTCACAAAGTCTCCTTGCACCAGTCTGGTGACCAGAGCACACTGAACATCCCTTCATCTGAGGGTCAAACCTGCGGTAATACGCATGTTCACAAATACAGACAGGACAATTACCTGGTACACTTATCTCAGAATAGTGAGATTCCTGGAGTATGTTATTTACCTGGTGAGAAGGAGTGAGAAGGAAAATAAAACAACTGTCAAACCCATAGCTACACTTTTCCAGGAAAGTACATAGTCAAGGGCAAGATAAAGACATCCTCTGCAAATTCTCTTGCAAACACACATTTTTAGAGTGAATCCAGGATTCATTGCCAGAGAAACAGATCCTTGCATAGTGGTCTTTATTTATGGTTCCTATACTTCATATATTTTCATTACTTACTTATTCCTTGAAAGAAAATTAATGTTTTCTCAGGAGCCAGGACCAGGGTCCAAGACCCAGCCCTCATCATAGATTTAAAGGGAATGAGTTCAATCCAAAATGAGCTCTAGGAAAAGGCTTTCATGCTATGAACCCCAATTTTGTCATTCGAATTTACAGATAAGTGTGTAGCCAAATGTTGGAGAGTTCTGAGATGGGAGGTGCTGCTTTCTCCTCAGGATCTCTAAGCAGCTAGCTTGATTGCTTCTCCTCAGCATGCTGCCTGGTGGAAAGCATCTTCCACTGCACCTAGCTTACTTCGTTTGTTTTAAAGGGAAATTTGGTTGGTCACTTCCCCAACACCTTCCCCGGGGTGGTGCCTCACTCATTGCATACCCACTGGGACACTGCTCATGAGTCTGCACCACAGGGATTTGCCCAAGCCCACAGAAGAAACACTCTGGGGGCAAGGAGTTGAATTAGGGCGCTCCATCGTTCAGGCTAGTGGTTGACAAGCTTTTTCTTTCATGGAAAAAACAGGTTTTTTCAAGTGGTCTTGTGTCCTGACGGAGCTGACCATGCACTAGGGGCTGTACGTGCTACATGGTGAAGCAGTGACCACAGTACTTTGCTCTGGCTCCTTTGAGCCCAGCGCTTGCTGAAGACCACAAACCAGTAAAAGACCACTTCCCCTCGGTTCTCACAGTTTATAAAACTACAGTCCTCAGCTAACATCATCAACAGATCCAACTGAAGAAAGATTTAGCTTAGTAGTAATAAATGACAAAGGATTTTTTTTTTTCCAAAAAGCTTTTAAAATTAAAGGTGCAGGTGTCTTTGTTGCTAGAATAAAAAACAAGTAGCCTGTGCTACCATCTGGATGGATGCTGCCATCTGGAAATGCAAATCCAGACAGCACAGCCTACCATTCCTGTTAGCAAAGACTGGATGTGCAGAATGACTTACTAAGCTACTATGCGGGGTTAATTCAACCTGTTCCATAAAGCTTACCAAATTCTGGAGTGCTTATTTGTGTCTGCAGAGATTAAAGATCTGTCTACCCTGAGAGCACACAAAACTATATTTGGCATCTAGATATATATTTTAAAAATGCAATTTGAGATACTGTGCTAGCAATACTTCTAATAGAAGATTTTATTACAGTATCTAAAAGATACCTTTTTTTCAGGTAATACTGAAGATACCTTCAGTCCTGAGCATCCAGGCATCTTATTATTTTTTTATACTTGTGCTGTACATTATTTAATAAAGGAAAGCAAAGGGATTGGAACCTAATTGCATGTTTCTGTATAAGGAACGATGTTTGGCATAGGTTTTCTATCATACAGTTCCCCCCAGATGGTACATTTTGGGTCCTTATTAAAACAAAAACATGTCTCCGTGTACCCAGAATAAAGATGATTTGTCTCATTGACAGGTATTTTTTTTCTTATTCTGTTTCTAAACGTAGAATACACACACATAAGAACTCACACAGATAAACACAAATTTGCACGTGCTTTGTACATTTTAAAATGCAATTACTTTCCCGACAGTGTTTTTAATACACAATCAATTCAGAGCCAAGATCTGGCGAAATTGCTTTGTTTTCATAACCACAGCAATCAATCAATAAGTAGAATGAGATCTTTTATCATTGATATTTATGAGCAATGGTCAAAAAAAAAAAAAAATTGATAGTTGAGATTTTCTTCAACAAATATCTTTACCACACCATTCTCCCTGAAAGGTTTTGTGAGCTGCAAATGTAGGAAAATGTAGACATGTGATTTCAAGAAACAACTACTGAAACCAGCACCAATGCAGGTCAATCACATGATGTCACTTTGAGCTCTCTTCCTGCTACCTTAATAATTTCAGCCACGGGAAGGGCTTTATGCAGGTTATAATTTAAATGGTATAACTTTTCAGCCTGCTCTTATCTGGCAATTAGAACCTCCTTTCCCCAGTCACACTAGACTTCCCCCAGTACTACTAAAGATTGTGATGAAGAATATACACTTCACACCACAGCAGTCACCTGTGAAGGGTTAATAACACCCCAATCCGTTCTTCTCCCCCTTCTTCCTCCACCAAGCAGCTAATGAGGGGCAGCTGCTATAAAAGACCGCAAATCAGCTTGGGTAAATGTGATGGATGAAGACACTGCAGGTGCCCCTGGAGCAACTGGAGCAGCCCAGAGGGTAGAGAGGCCTTGGCCATGGCAGGAGGTATCAGCAGCCTAACACAAGTTGCAGCCTGCAAGGGACGCTGAACTTGAGTCTGGATTTCCCTGCAAAAGGGGAAATGGTGGCTCTGAGATTAAAGAACGGATAATCCATCCTTGCTTTTATGTTACTCGGAGGTGGGCGATATGTGCCGTACGTAGGGGTAGTGAGGGACTGCTGAGCAGACACTATGGGACATGCTTTAGACGTGGATGTTGGCTTTTGGTACCCTATCCTGAGATTTTAAGTAAGTGTGAATTGATTGAAACGGGGATTTTAATTTTATTTTTTGTAAGAAGAAAATGCGTGATTCATTTTGTCTTCTATTTCACCTCAGAAGTCTTTCTTCAGCTTCCTCTTTTACAAAAAAAAAAAGCCAATTCTGTAGTGTCACACTGCACCGGGCCCCAGGGCCAGGCCAAATTCTGCCATTAGTCGCAGCAATGAAGCCATTAGGGATGACAGCCCTAGGGAGGCATCGCCTGAATTAAGAAGAGCAGAATCTTGCCTTCTGTGTCTGTGGTGACGTTTGTTTTTACTTGAATAGCTTTTATGGCAGGGTTTACATTTTTCTGCTGATGTGTAGTAAAACACTTTTACTGTGGTTGGTTTAATTTTCAAAGCTTTAAAAAAAATCAATTTGTTTCTTTGTACTCAGTATATTGGAGTTGAAAACCGTAATGTACTATTACTTCAGGGTCACTGCTTAACTTCTGTTGACCCTCTTGCCCATGAATATTTCCTGGAGTTTATTACTGCAATCTATTTCCTGGATTTTTATGCATAAACTTACGTTTCTCATTCTTAAGTAACCACTACCAGAGTCTTTAAGAACAGTGATTGATTTTTAGGGCAAAAAAAAATTACCACATGCAGGAACACAAAATCCATGAGACACTTCTCATGAATGCCCATGTTCTTCTCTTTGTACTGCAAGGATTTTGAGGGGTGTGAGAGATGTGGATGTTTTGATGGAGCAATGTACAATGGGGAAAGAAAACATGCAGTGCATACAGCAAATAGGACACATTAACAAACATTCTGTCTTTTGGGGCAATTCTGAGTTAAATACCTGCTATTGCTCATCACGGCTTCTTCAGCCAGGAGGAGGAAGCCAAGGATGGTGCCAAAATCCTTGTTAAGCTTTTGGCAAACGCTTTGTCTGACAAATTACTGGAAATATTAATTTTTTTTTTTTAGTACAGGGAGGTCTTACGAGCTACTTAAAGTATTGCAAGCGGATTGGAGAGTAGCATTAAAAGCAAAGCAAGTTTCCTGTTGTGACTGTCCAGGAAATCGTTGGCCAGTGGAGTTGCTTCCTTACAGGCAGCCATCAGCAGTGCTCAGCACAACACTGTACCCTGTTTATCTCTGTTGCTAAAGGGCGGTATCTAGACTTTTTGACAGGTGTACATATTATTATAGCTACCACAAGACAACTGGGTAATAAGATTTCTGTCTGAATATGTGTATGTCTATATTCCCCTAATTAATCTTTTATGCCATGCTAAAAATGTGTAACTGTCTCCTCATCAACAAGAAGCTGGTTTGCGTAAAGACTTCTAATACCTCACTCCTACAGGAAAAATAATTTTTTATGTCAATGCAATATATATAATGGATGAAATGCCAGAGTTTCATTCACTGTTGTTATCCAGTTTGGATATTCTGTAACAGTATTTCTTATGATCCTAGTATCTCTGTGTTTTACAGGTTATAGCAATATAATGATGCTACATTAGTCACACCACCGATTCTCACTCTACTTATCCAAGCAGCCTTTAGATAACTTCCAGATGAGATATGACAGTGGATAATCCATTATCCTCTTTGCTGGTTCTTTTGTCTTCTGAACAAAGGATTTGATTCAAATTATTAAGCTGATTCCAAGACGTAGCAGTTAGGTCTAGCATTTTGAAAATGTTTTTCCGTGCTTGAATGGAATGAACGAGCCTCTTCTACTTGCTTTAGGGAGAGAGGGCAATGTGTGGAGAGTGAGATGAATAATGACCTGATTTAGTAGAGGAAAACTGCTGTAGGGAGAGATAATATTATGGGAACAAATAAAAAAACCCCAAAGCAGGGAAGCTGACTAATACTTGAGGAAGGTGGGGGGAATATTTTAATAATCCTGCTCTTTGTGTGACCGCCATTGGAGAGAGGAAAAAAAAAAAAATCAAGACATCCTCAGGACATGACCTGCAGCTTGACAGACACCAGGTCACCCGGGCTTTGAAGTGTGGGAACAGCACCATCTATTGCACGGCTGCCCTTACCAATGCCGTGTCAGACCACATAGACTTCCTTGTGTGGCCCTCACAACAGCTTTGTAAGGTAAGGACAGAGTATTTTCTTAATTTAGGAGGGGGGAAATCTGCTTTCCTGGTGGCTTGCAAAAAGCCACCAGGAAAGCAGGGACTGAGCCCAGTTCTTCTGGATGACAAGCTCATGCTGTAAATTCTGTCTCTCTTTCCTCTCCTACTAAGAAGCCTCATCTGCTTGAGAACCTTTATAAATAAGGCTAAGGAGACTACTTGTAACTATCTCTCTTTCCACTAATCTCAGGGAACATATTTACCCTTATCTTCCTATGCATCAGCTATGCTATCTCAATTACAATTCCATCACACTTTGCAGGCACTAGAAAAACTGGATGTTTGCATTGCAAAAACATGTTTTCTAGAGTTGCAGGTAGAAAGTAAGACAGAGGAAACTTATATAAGGAAGTAGAAAGGAAGACAATATATAAACACTAAAACTTTTTAAAATGCAACTTTGAAGAAATAGCTGACACTAGAAAGAAAAATAAAATTTCAACTTTTGTGTCATATTTTGTTGTAATTTGAAAGATCCAAGCAGATTTAATGTCTCGAAAATGCCATTTAGCAGGTGGGAAAAGAAGGAAAGGCAGCACGTTAGAACAGCTTCCTCTTTGAAAAATCAGTATTTGTCCACAAACCACAGTTGTCAAAAAACAGGAAGGAGACTTACAAACAGGACATCTGTGCTTTCATGTGTCACTTCTACAGACTGCTTTTAATTTTCTTACCTGCTATCATGTGCCTCTTGAAGTAAGTGTTGAGTTTAAATTAGTCTGTCCAGACAGACGGTGAACCCCACTCAAGAGGGTCAATAACTGGAGAAGTAAACCAGACATGAATAAACATTTGGCAAACTTGGACTGTAGTTACCAAAATGGAGAAAATCTACTAAAGAAAACATGAAGGGGGAAAAGAAAGAGGAAGACAGAAGGTTATAAGCTTGCAGTGCTGTATTTCCACATAACCAAGAGAAGAATCTGTCTTTAGGATCTTGCTGAGAGCTGATAGTATTTCACAGTAGATACCTAATAAAATTAAAAAAAAAAAGAAGTCATAATGCAATCACCCTTTGGAATATCACATACTCATATGCTAAATAAAACTTGCCCCAAGTTCAAATTAGAAATAATTAACTCACGGCTCTATCGCTACTGTCTCTATTGCTATTGGTCTCACATTTTCCAGCAGGCAGAGGTGTATGTACGTACACACACCCCTCAACTCCCTGCCCCACCTTTTCCCTCCCAAATCAGTTCTGTAAATATGTCCAAATTGTAGTCACGCTAGCTGATAATTATATTTCATTTGACTGTTATCCGGCAACAGTAAAGGTAACGTAACATGCCAGACATAGCTCATTTATTTTCATAAAAACATGGATGACATGTTTCTAAAGGCTGGCTAGAATTAAGGTTATGGCCATTTTGTAATTGTTATCTGCACAGCCAGCCTTCCCCTGCTGGAAGACTGCAGACAAATCTGTAAGTCATTCAAGGGGGTGTTCTGGAGGAGGGCTGTGAAGTTCAGCTGTGTAATTACACAATATTCCAGATCCTCAAATAGTCTGAACTGACATAACTCTCTTGGACATCCAAGTATTTCAGGTCACACCAGCTGATCTTGCTCTGATGTCTTAACCAGGTAACACTATTTGCCTGGTTTTGGGCTGGACCTCTGACATTGGTTTCCTGGAGGAGTTTTTTTTTTTTTTTTAGACATAGAAAGTGAAAACATTCTACAATTGTTGTGGTCAACTAGCACAGACAAAAAATTGTCAGGAAGCCCAAGTCAGTTGTGTATTTTTTTTTTTTTCCTCCCTAGACCACAACTGGCTATTATTTTGTAATCACTGGCTCCGTTGTCTAACTTGGCTAAATTACCTTAGCAGTGGTGAAACCGCAATGTCATGTGAATGACGCTAACCAAGAACCTCTCCCTGTGGTCCTGCACATTGCACTTAATTTTTTATTCAGACCAATGTAACTAACCTTACAAGGAATGTAGATAAATGGGGGATGTAATTCTTCCTATTTGTGTTTGAATGACTGAAAAAAAACCAGTATGAGCTCTATGAACGGGTACAAGTAACAGTTAGTGTTGAACAAAATATAGAATTTGGAAAAGTATGCTGTTCTCCTTCCTAAGC
>VXBH01009908.1:54676-69613 GCA_013400035.1 Rynchops niger | reverse complement strand
CCCCCGGCCTCCGCCCCGCCCCGTCAGGACCGTTTTCTGTGTTAGATGCCCTGCAACAGTGCCGCTACGCGAGTAAAGATGTGAGGAATACTTTTCTGTTTAAACTCAGTCTTACTGAGGCCTTGTAACAGTGGCCCCGGTCCTGCTCTCTTTCCTTTGCTGTTCAGATGGTGAATCAAAAGCCATCACCAAAGCTCTGGGATCTTAGGTTAGACTGATTTGAAAGTAGTAGTGCAACAGGAGATGCTTTGGTCTTCCCGTATGATAAAAAATATTAAATTTTTTAACTTATATTTAGCCATGTGAAATGTGAATTTTTCTTTTCAGTATGCTTGCTGCTTTGAAACAACATCAGAGAATAAAAAGTATGTGCGCAGAACTGAAACATAGTCTCTTTGATCTATAGGGTAGCTAAAGAGGAGCTTCTGAATGACATTTGTGCTTTGGCATGAGAGAATTGTTTACTGTCATTTTCTCATTGTTGAGTTGTGCTGCTGTGCCACCACAGAACAGGTATTTCGAGTCATTCAGGGAGTGGTATTTGCATTTCAAGTGTTCTCGTCTACCTAACCTCATCATGTTTATCCCCAATGAGCTTTCACTCAAAATTCTCCTTTCTTGCTCCTGAGTTTGAGCCTAACAAAACTCCGCACTATAGGAAAGATTTCCCTCAGTTGCACTTTCTGGATATATTCTTACTATTTTGCACTCCCTCGAGTTTTTTGTTTGTTTGTTTGTTTATCCTTCTAGGATTTGAATGAGAACATCATTAGTTTCAAGGGCCACCAACCTGAGCTGGGACGTCCTTCATTCAACCCAACTGCTCAGTCCTGCTGCACAATAGACTACAGGTCTCCATACAGAAGCATTTTCTTTGTTTGTGTCCAACATACAGAGAAAGAACAAGAAGGATGCAGAAAAAGCAAGAGAACTGAAGACAATCTGCAGACTGTGCCTTCAGAAAAACAGGAGGCCTGTCTGCTAGCAGTGCAATAAGGATATCCTTCAAGCAAAAGGACCTGTCACACATTAAAGCCAAATGTAGCATCATGTGAAAAACATCCTTCCTGCTTTCCAAGCTGTTTGTAACCTGTGTGTGTTTCTGTCATTTGTTTTCTGTGCAGAGGTGACTGCAAGTCATCAGTCACGCTGCGCCTTTTCAGCCGAGCCCAACTAACACCTTAACTGGAAGACCTTATTAGAACCAGCTAATAGGAAACACTAGATCTTGGCAATTAGGTGGGATTTGGGGTATTTGATGATGTCCCCACATCACTGAGTGCTCGTTTTATCTTTCTCACTTAAAGCCATGGGAGAAGGATGTCCTCTCAGTTCATTTGAGATTTAAATTGATCCCTTCTAATATAATTTTTGTCTTAGCAGGTATAAGGAACATAGAAAACTGGTCAGGTCCTAATTGAGTCTGATGATCTGTGCAACAGATCTGTGGCATTCTGTCATTTTTGGAGATGAATTTTTGAAATTCAATTCCAGTAATACAGACTTTCCTTTATGCTCATATCCCTTTGAAGAGAGGTGTTAAGCAGATGATGATACTTGAGAAGAACTTAGTAGTGTTTTGCACCACTCAACAATGTTAGCATAAATCAGATTAAGACTGTAGACGTCACATCAACTTCATTGTTTGAAGGGCACTGACAACATAGTTTCAAAGTGATGTGATTTGCACCATGAGAGCAGGTGCTTTTCTCCTCTGGATATATCTGTGGTGTTTGCTGCAGCTACTCAGTTTTCATCTGCAACTGCTCTGAACTGGTTGCAGTACTTGGATGCTTTTCCATAACTTGAGTCATTCTAGAGATTTAAGATACAGTTGTCTTCCGTTCAGTTGTTATCTAATAACCATACTTTGAATGGGTTTCGACTGTTGTGAAGTTGTTTTACCAGTCTAATCTCCACTGGAGAAACTTTTCTGTTGCTTGTGAAACACTCTGAAATCCTGTGGCAACACTGAGGGAAAAGGCTCATGCAATTAGATGTTTGCAAAACATTGGAGTACACAAAGTGAAACTAGCAAAGTGTTTCTGAACAACGGGCTCTCCTGGACATACCTGTCACTCAAGCTGTAAGCAAGAATGATGCCAGGTATGTTTCCCAGCACAGCAACCTTACCCAGCTTTCTTTACCCAACACTCCCTTGTGCTCAGTGCTCAAAACAAAAGAAATACAAACTGCTTGTTCATGTTTTATTTGTTAGTAAACTTACTCAGCATAAATAATAAGAGTAGCCATTCAGTATAGCTGGCATCTGATGAAAAGTGCTCTTGAATAGCCCCCCATGGTGACTTTAAATAGCAGCCTACTTCCTTTGGGCTCCTGCAATGGCAGGCTTCTCTTCACGGGTGATAGGGATAGTGCGCTCAGGGACGTCACTTTGTTTCCTTGGTGCAGTCACAGTCAGGACACCATCCAGAGAGAGTGATGAGGTTATGGTCAGAGGGTCCACATCATCTGGAATCCTGTATTTCCTGTTGAACTCCCTGGCAATAAAGCCATGCTCATCCTTCAAAAGCAGAAGAGAAGGAACAGCCCTGATTAGAAATGTTCATTCATCTCCACCTAAACCATGCGTCCTTTGTATAAGTCAGAGATCGGGAAGCTCCAGCTCTCAAAGGAGAACTTTTCAGGAAGTTCAAAGAGTTTTTATTATGAGATGCCCTTTTTAAAGAGCAAAGACTGTCCGAAGTGAGGCACTGCCCTGCCTAGGCTGCAGGTGCCTGGTACAGGAGGTACACTATTTACAGGAGGAGGCTTTAAGTTCCAGCTTTTGTGCCAGGCAGAGACTGGCTTCATTGCACAGTGGCATGCTGTCATCCCTAAGATGCAGCAGCTAGGCCTGTGTGATGTCCAGAGCTCTGATAATACACTGCTTTCTAGTGAGCTGACATCTGCTATAGTGCTTGGTTATTTTCTTAGCCAAAATAATTTGCAGAAGTTATGTCAGGTTTACAGGCTTCCGCAAGCTCTTAGAGCTGACAGTTCCAGTGACATAGCTACTTTATCGTGCCTATTCGTTTCCTTCTGGCACGGAGGTGAGGCGGGGGTGGGGGGAGGGGAAGATGGGGACTGACAAACCCTGTTACATACAGCTTTGGACACGGCTTTTGACTTCTGCCTGCCCAGTTGCCACACAGGTCTCCAAAGACAACAAGCAGTGGGATGACTGACAGTAGAACACAACCTTTAAGGATTACAAACTAATAGATGGGCCTTTTCCAGGAAGAGGTAGCCTCATGGTAACGGAACAGGGCAATGCACTGATTCATTATGTGGTTTAATTATTACAGTTCATTGTTAGCTTATTGAATGCCTCCCTGCATTCCCAGCCTCTTCCCAGAAAGAGGGAGGCCCAGAAATGCCCATTTCAAAGATGATTTTCCAGGTCAGTTCACATTTCATGTAACATCAGCAATAAATCTCCACCCCGTTGCTGCCCAGTATGGGTTCAGCTGGGGGGTTTGCACAGAGCATCTTCCATTAGGATTGGTTGATAAAAAACATTAGAAGTATTTGAGATGAGCACAGGAGAGGATTGTTTTGCAGTCTCCTTGTTTAACCATAGATGAGGAAGTTCACACTGACTTTATCAGTTGCACACTTAAGTAGGAGTAGAAGTACCTGGCGCTCTTCATGTTTCCCATGAATTTCTATCATGTCCCCAAGCACCTTCACTTTTAGCTCCTCAGGGGAGAAATGCTTCACATCAAGATTTACAGAAAATTTGTCCTTCTCCAGTCGCATCTGCAAAACAAGGAGGTGACTTCAGAAAAGAGCAGGTGAGGGTTTCAGCTTAAAAAGGCTCTCAGAATAAAGCAGTTCAAGGCTCAGGCTGGTATCTACACATGCACTGTCTGACCTTCATTCAACCCTGTGATTCTGATCTGGGTGGCTTCATCCCTTGCTAGCCTGTTACATTAATGCCCATCACTACTGTATCTAAAATGTGAATGCTTTCTCTTGATCATATGGGATAAATGTTTTCCTTGGGAGTGAGGAAGAGATTCTCTTAATCTGAATCCTGGAGCTCTGCTCTGGGATGTGGAGGCAGCCTCTGTGCCAGCTCTAGGCTTAACAGTTTCCACAGTTCAACCTGGGAGTCTAAGTGCATCCTTCTCCTAGAATATTTGTGAAGATTTCTCCACTGAGATAGACAGACATTTTTATCTGTGGTGCTTATTATGGCTGCTTCAGTGGATAGCCGGACCCAGGTCACTAAATCAAAGGAAACATTAGGCAAAGATTAAAAAAATACTTTCCTCTCTCTCCTTTGGCTTAGAATAGCTCTACAATTTACTTGTAAATAAGACAGTTGTCTCGGAGAACAGGCAAGGTTGTTCGAACTGCCTGCCTCTTGGCTCAGCCCCTGAAGCAAGCAGACGGCTGCTTCAGGATCCTTTGTGTCCTGTATTTTACTTCAAATGCTGCTCTTCTCAGCAGTGATTCTTTAAAACAGGTCCCTTTTTCCTCAGCAACCATGAACTCCCACACTGCCTGACATGAGGATCCTACTACCCCTGCCCACTATCTCTGTGCTGTTTACTTCTCAGGAGAGAGTGGGATTGAAAGTTTTGCACAACAGCCAGGAAAATTAGGCTTCCTACTTTCTTCCATCAGCTCTTACAGTCATTTGCTGCACACTCAGCTCAGTTTGCCTTTATTCCCAACACTATGGCAATGCTTGCTCTCAGTCACAAATGATTAGCAGAGCATGCACAGGTTCTTGCCTAATGCAGAGGAGCAGAGGCACAAACACAGCACCCTTTTCCCCAGCCTTTTCCTAATAACCACCTACAAGCAGCTTCCAAGCTCTCAGCTCCAGACCCATCAGGATGTACACACAGCAATAACAAAGAGCATTAAGAAGGGAAGATTACCTCAGAGAGTCCTGTCTCCAGCCAACCCGGCATCCGAAGAATGGGGGATCTCATCATGAAGGGGCTGAAGCTGGGGGAAGCAGGGAAAAGCTCTGACTCTTGCAGGTGCTCTCCAAAAATCTGGTCAAAGATACGACTCGGTGCCAACCAAGGTAACAGAGGTCTGCGGATCAGGGGGTTATGAATGGTGATATCCATTGGAGTGTGCTGGAGGAGCCCAGCAAACAACTGTGCTACAATGCTGTGTTGGGAGTGCGGGACAGCTTTATACCCGTGCAGCTGGCCTGGCCTTCCCCGCCCCGAGGCCTCTTGAACAGTGGTGTCAGGGATTTTATTGTCCCACTCCTGGGCTGGTCCCTTCAGCAGTGCCCAGTAACTGTCTGGGGGATTTGAACACACTGCTGAGGAGGAGGGGGAAGGGGAGAAGAAGAAAAGGAGCCTAATGGGGCAGCAAGAAGCCAAACTGCCCAGCCACCCGCCCCGCTCCCCACGTGCTGTTTATCTGCTGAGTCCCAGGCAGGCTTGGCGGATGTTCCCAGCTGCTTTGGATGCCAGCAGGATCAATGCAGCTCCTATCTTTGGCTCACAGGGAAAATGACAAGGGGCTGTTGTTCCCACTGCCAGCACTGAGACTTCAGCTCCCCACATCACCCACCAGTCTCAGAAGAACTCTGCTTTTCCACAAGGCAAAGGAAGCCACAGGTCTACTTTATTCAGAGGACAGGAAAGATCCCAGAAGGTCTTTGCTGAGATACCCCTGGTAGTGTGGCTCTCTGCAGCCCAGTAAGCCCCACTGCTTTAGCGCAAGCCCTTTGGTGTTTGTGCAAATGAAGAATGGCTTTCTCCACAGTGCTTCAGCCCAACACCTCTTGTCTTCTGCCTACAACAGAAACCACTTTGCTGGAGAGAGGAGAAGAGCCCAACTCTCTGAGTGCTCCAGAGGGATGTGAGCAGAGAATAAACTGTGCGTGCCAACAGCCTCCATGATACTGCACCGAGACATGCCTTCTCAGGGATATAAGCTCCCTCTGTCTGCCTGTGGCCCTGCAGTAAGCCGATTTTCTATAATTTTGCTCCTAATATGTCTTAATTCACACATTTATTTTAATTCCTGCATTGCCTGTGAGTCTAAATCATGGGAATGGGTTCAGCCTAGCAACTGTCCTTAAAGGGCAAGAGCTAGTCTCTGCCTCTCAGAGCTTGCAACTTAAATACCTTTACTGGCTCAGAGGCACACCATTCTTACCGCTAGGACCACCAGTCCTTTGCAAAAGGGTCTGACCCTCTTCCTCTCAGCTTGCCTGCAAGAATAGGGAGCAGAATTTGCTCTGTGCAACAGCTCAGGCCATAAATAACTTCTCCAATTCCCCATTACATCAACAGCAGTGCACCTGCTCTCTCATACTGCAGGGACATGGACTCAAATCTCTGGTTTCAGGGTACAAGGAGCTTAACTGGGCACTACTCCCCCACAGTTCCCTCCCCCCCAAGTTCAATAAAACTGGATCTATGCCGGATTCAGATGCCTGCTTAACTTGTGATCACTGGCACAGGCGTTTCTCCAGGTCTCATTACATTGTGACAAAGCCCTGGCCAGGAAGAGTCTGGACAGCCAGTGTACAGCAGCATGGTTCAGGATGTGGAGGTGTCAGTATAGTGGGATCTGGATCCCGTCTAGCCCTGCTTAACTACCTCCAGTATTTCACTACTCATAGGAACAAAAGGCTTGAGCTGTCTGCTCAGCTTCTGGGAAAATCAAGCTCCTTTGTGTAGGGTACAGGAGCGGCTGATTTGGGCCCTAAGCTCACAGTGGGGTGATGGGTGTGATAGTGGCTTCATGTGACTTTGCACAACCTGATCAAGCACCAGCCAGCATTAGCTACTGCTCTGTCCCCATGGGGTGCTTTAGGGCCAGCAGGACCAGTGTCAGGGACTCCCTAAACAATTAACTTTCTTGCCAGCCCTTGCTTTTGGGGACATCCCAGGCAGCAAGAGCCTGGGGTCTGTCCTGCTTTCTCCTCCTGCAGCCTCCCTCAGATCACCTCTGTGCCTCCCTGCTGTAGGAGGCTGCCCATTTGCCTCCGGCACCCCCTGCTTAAGGTGGGGATCTCAGAGGCTGGGAGAAGGTGTGGGATTTTCCCAAGGCGTCCCTGACTGCAGGCAGTGCCTGCACTCCCTGCTGGAATGCAGCAAGAAGCTTCCCTCGTCACCCTGGCGAGGCATCCTGGGGCCTATGTGCATGGCTATTTTGGTCCCTCTTTTTATCACACACTCCTCCCTGTGGAACTCACCCAATTAAAACCTTGCAATCTGCAGCCTTCACTCTCAGAGGCAGTGAGTGCTTGGAAGGTCCCCTTCTCAGACACGCCATGGCTGCACGGAGTGTGCCCCACGCCTACCCCATGAGTTTGGAGTACGAGTTTGCCAACCCTAGCAAGATCTATGACCAGAACTTTGGAGAAGGTAAGAAAGGAGATGGGATCTCCCTGGCACCTTTCTCTCCTCTGGTGCAGGAGCACAGGTGGAGTGCCCCCCGGGGAAGACTGAGCTCCAGAGCAGAAGGAAGCTGGAGCCAAGGAATTTGGAGCGTGAGAACCCAGGCCAAATCAGGGGGAAATATCAGGGGAATAGCCAGGGTCTCTCTCTTCAGGTCCACTTCCTTCATCCATGCCTACTGCTGTCTCTCCTGTCCCTCTCTCATGCCCCCAGTGGTCTGGCATTCATGCGTATGCTGTGCAAACATGGAGCAAAATGCTCCAGGGGGGTGGGGGGATGGAGTTTTTGCAGCCGGGGGCTGTGGAGAAAAGCTGAGCTGGGGTGTTCAGCACAAAGCCTGGCAGTGGCTGGCAGAGGGGAAGGAATGTGGGTAGCAGCAGAACCATTCAGCACCAGCACAACAGCGTGAAAAGGAAAAAAGCTCCAAGGAAAGCCCCCTGGACAATGGCACACAAAAGGCCTTTAGTTCTTCAGGGCAGTTTCTTCACCATCAGCATTTTCCATGCCCATCCCTGGCTGTGGGCTTTGCACTGCAGAGCACCCAATGCACCTACCAGTCCCTCCCTGTCCACCCAGCAGACAAGCTGGATGCCAGCCCCTTAGCCTGCTGGCAGCTGCCAGCTGTGTGGTGGGAGGCAGTGGCTGTCAGCCGTCTGGTTCTCTGTGTGTTTTAGAGACAAAAAGGTAGGAACTTCAAATAATTCCATCCATATCGTGCTGATGTGGTACCAAAACCAAGGTGTTTGCCAGGTCCCAGCCTCCTCCTGTCTCCCTCCCCTGTGTGCTGCCAACCATCCTTCTCCAACTCCTTCCCCTAGAAACCCCACACTCCTTACTGAGTCTCATTTTCAGGTGTGTCCCCATGTGAGATTTTAGCCCCTGCCCTGTACCATGGCTACTACATCAGGCCTCGGATCAATAAGCAGCTGGATCGAGGCACCTCTGAGATCAGCCTCAACGAGCACAAATTCCAAGTCTTCCTGGATGTCTGTCACTTCCTGCCAGATGAGCTCACTGTCCGCACCATAGACAACCTGCTGGAGGTGGTGGGGCAGCACCCACAGAAGGCTGACCGCCATGGCTTCATCTCCCGAGAGTTCACCAGGACCTACATTCTCCCTCTGGATGTAGACCCCTTGCTGGTGAGAGCTACATTGTCCCATGATGGCATCTTAAGCATTGTGGCCCCCCGGACGGGAAAGGAGGTGAAGGCCAGAGTCAACGAGGTGAAAATAACCCAACAGGAGCAGTCAGTGGGGAAAGAAGAACAGTCTGAGGCAGGAAAGAGGAAGGAAGAGTCCTAAAGGCCCTAGATCTGGGCTGGCACAGGGCAGGCGGGGGGGAACGGGATGGGGAATCCATGGCGCCAGACCCTTATTTCTCACCATCAGTGTTTAGCAGGGCTAAACAAGCAGCCATATATATGCCATACTTCTGCTTCTTAAGACCGATGGCTGGAAAAAGGGACTTGGAACTGAAAAAAGAGGGTGACTAAAGTGTCAGTGTGAGGGACTGTAATGCATGTTTTCTCCTAGGCCAAGTGCTCATTGAGCAGGGTGCTCTTCTCACCCCAAATGGCAAGGGTCACTCTTACCCTAAACTGTGAGGCTGTGTTGCAGTGGACTGTAAAACAGCTGCTGTGCTCTAGCCCAGAAGGGTACTGGGAAGAGGGAAGAGATGATCCCAGTGCCTTTCTTCTGAGCTGGTAGCTGACCTCTGTGGAGATGGAAGGTGCTTGTTGGTCTGTAAAAGTGCCTGTAGCTCTCAGGAGGAGAGAGGAATAAATCTGCCTCTGATCTGCTCTTGTTTGCTTTGGATTCATGTTGCTTCTGGCCAAGCTACTCTGCAGCAAGAATGATGGACGGTGCCTTATCTGCTCCAGATGTGGGGAGCAGAGCAACAGAGAGTTCACACTATGCTTAGCTGTGGAAATGGCATCAGTGGGGACTTGGAGGGACTCTGTCCATGGGGCAGCCAGGGGGACCTCTGTGATTGACCCTACTGGCTCAGGTGCAGCTGGAGTTGCTTGCTGTTGTAGGGAGTCCTCAGTGGGCAGTAGCCTCAAGGAGAAAAGACGTAGAGTGATGGGCTCTTGGAAGCTCACTGTGCATTTCCAGACCTGCAGCTGGAGTTAGCTCAAGTAAAAAACGGTCTCTGCTTACTTCAGTCCTCTAGTTTATGGGACATAAGGCTTATTCATACACAGAATTTTTCAGCCATTGTGAGGGGAGTTAACACCAAAATGCTGAAGGGAAAGGCTCTGCTCAGATCCCAAATGCCTTGCTAGCATCCCAGCACTCTCTGTAGAGTCACAGAAGGGATGAATTTGGCCCCTTTTGCAGACACCATGATGCTACCAACTACATGAGAATTGTCTCCATAGCCTTGTGATGTTGGGCTAGGGGGTGTGTGTGCTGCTGTGGGTGGCAGCTGCTGCCTCGGATGGCCCCTGGGGCTCAGCAGGTGCCAGTTGCAATCTTTGTCTTGTTGGAGCCAATTAGAGCAGTCAAAATGCTGTGTCACTGGCCAAATATGGGGGTCCCTGGCATGCCTCAGTGCAGCCCTCCCACAGAGGAGAGAGGAGGTTCCAAGGTCCCTGTGGACAGAGTTTCTCCCTCTCCCTGCTGGGAGGCAGAGGCTTCTGCACTCTGCCTCCATGAATACATAGGGCCAGAAATGCCCTGCTCAGGACTCTATCCCGTGCAGCATACCCTGTTGGTTGCTGAAACACTGGTATAAGGCTGATCTTTCACCCTTGCCAGGCAACGTGGTATCCAGACCAGAGTGAATCACTGTGCAACTATTTTCTGCTTCTCAGTGTCCCTGCCAGCAATGAGTATCAGAGTCAAATTAAGAGCAGCCCTGCTTTCCAGCCTCATGAGAGCAAACGGGAGGATGACTAAGCCTCCATCTCCCCTGGTGCAGATCAGATACCCACACTCACAGTCTGTATTGCTGAGGGATGCCCTTACTCATGAAGTAGGACCAGATAAGCTGCTGCCAGTAAGTATTTCAGACGCTGACAAAATAAAAATCATCTTTACAACAGGCTTTGTCTAAGTTATTAATAATAATTCCAAAGATAATCCTGGACTAGTGACTTTCAATCATCTGAAGCAGCTGCTTGTAAAGGCAGGAACAGCCCAGTCCATAGCTGCTCCTCTGTGTACAAGCCTCTTTCTGCTCCTCGGTGCACACTGCATCAGCCTCATGCACTGCACCAGGTACATACCACATCCCATTCACAGCAGCACCCATCCAAGTTCCAGGAGGACTGAGTTCTTGAGCCCATATCTCTGTGGTGAGGGCACAGACCTGTATCTGTGTGTCGGCTCAGGCGTGGCCTTAATTTCCTTAGTGCCCTGCCATTAAAGGATTCCTCAAACTCACAGCCATTTCAGAGCAGCATCTATAAAATGCTTTTTTCTTTGTCTCTGATCTGGCATTTTCTGTGCTGGTAAGAAGGATTGATGGTCCCCTTGCTCACTGCAGGCCTCCCGTTGCTAGGATAAACATCTTTACTGGACTGGCGATAGGGAGGATGGCCAACGTATGACTTGCAAGCTGGGCAAAGGATGCCTGGCTGAAGGAATGCACATACACAGACAATGCAGACATGGCACACGCTAGCGCATGAAATGCCATCTGGCCCTGCTCTGACTCTACAACACAAGGGTTGTGGGTTGCTGAACCACTGCGGGCTGAAAACAGCATGTGGCCAGGGCTGGGGCTGCACCAGGAGTGGATTCTAAGACAAAAGAGCCCAAAACACTTCCTAGCTCTCTCTCCTTCATTTTTTATACACAATGCCAACTTGTTGTGTGCCTGTACCACACCTATCACAGTGTGGTCCCAATCCCTTAATGTCTGAGGTACCTTGACACTATTGCAATAGAAATACACAGCGGTAGTAGTCATTACACAGTTCTGTTCTCCCCCTGGCTTTTATTAGCCCTGTCTTTGCTCTCCAACAAGTTCATTCTCTATTGCTGGGCACTTGCAGGTTCTTCCTACGCCAGTTGCACAGCCTGTTACCCAGACGATGTCCCTGAGTGCATGAAGACAGCTGCCCCGATCAGTGATATAGTGAGAGGGGCTGGCAGTGCCTGGTGTCAGCCACTGGGCTCTTCCTCTGCACCCCGGCAGACTTTGCACAAAATAGCCTGATTGGTTTGCTGAGCTGGAGTGCTGGAAGCCATGCTCTTTTTCATCCCTGCAGACACAGACCAAGGAGGGAATGCAGAGTGGCAGCCAAATGCTCTCCAGCTCTGCCAATGTTTTTGATGCCTTTCTGTTTCTCTAGTGGAGCTCAAACCAGCAGCTCCAGTATTTGTGAAAGGGGCTAATAGGAACAGGCTCACAGCCTTTTTTTTTTCTTCTTCACAAAGCAGAAAATCCCAAGTTATCCCAGAAATCAAAACAGACACTGGCTCACTAAATCAACAGTGTCTGTGGCAAACCCAGAGACACACAGTCTGCAACTTCCCAAGCAGGGCCAGACTCCTGAGACCACCCGGTCTTTGCAGGACCCTGAGTATGTGGTCCTGTTGGGACCAGGACTAAATCCTATCTGCCTGCATAAATCCAATCCTAAATTCTCCCCAGAGTGCTGTGGTGCAGGCTGAGCTGTGCAATTTCTCCAGTCACATGCTGAGGAGCAGTTTCAGAGCAAGACTCAGGCTCTGCAGGTCACAGTGCAGCTCATCCAGGATTCAGCTAAGAGAGCAGCTGTGCCCCATGGTCCTTTCAAAGGAGAACTCTTCTACTCCTGCCACTTCTGGACGGGTACAAGCTTTGCTCTGCACTCGGGCAGATGATAAATGATGCTGCAAGCCTGGCTGACAGCATGGGTACAGATGGAATAGGGGACTAGGGCTGGTTCTTGAGATAGCCCACCAGAAGGGTGAATTAATACTTACCCACTTGTCAGTACATCCCATGAGGCATTCAGGCCTGCACAGAACTGGACCTGACTGCCAAATCAAAGCTGTGGAGCACAGTTTCTGCTTGAGGAATACATTAACATGGTATCTTTCAGTACTGGGTATCAGCTCTCTTAGAGCTGCCAGTGACCAGCTACCTGTCGTTCAGTCCAGAAATGACCACCCACAGTCTGAAGGGCTCTCAACAGGAGTAGAGACGTAAAGTGCACCTTAATGTTCCTATTTGACATGCTGAGGGATAAGCCTAAGAGCTGTATTGCAGGTCCTTAATGATGCAAGACCCCTCATGGGTTTCTGTGTCTTTCTCAAAAGCACAAACTAGGTAGCTTTAAAAAAAATGTATTCCCAGTAATGTCCCTAAGGTTGCATACACCTTTCTGCTTGCAGCAGAAGCAGCAGCATTAGAGCTCAGCTGAGAGTAGACCTGCAAGCCTGCTCTCACTTTCACTGCGGCATCACCTCCCTCCCAAGAAGATATGTTCTTTTCCAGATGACACCCGCCTGTGCCACATATTTGTCTGACATACCTCTTGAGATGCAGTGATGAACAGCAGGAACAGCACTGAGGGCTCCCACTCTGGGCTTTCTCCTTTTGTTCAGGAACATTTGAAGGCTCTCCTCCATCCTCTTTTGCATCACTGCTGGTATCAGCAGGATGGCGCTGGTGGGAGAGAGGGATGGCAAAGGGACATCCACTGTTCAAAACAGAATTTTAGCCCCAGGGCTGAGGCCTGGAGGCATGCTGCCACCTTGCCCTCTCCTCCCTGGGTAGCAAGAAGTGAGGGCAGGCCCCGGGGGTGCGGAGAGCCCAGGGCAAGCCCTCCGGTAGATGGCACACACGGGCCTAGCACAGCGTCGCTGCAGCGATGGAGAGAAATCTGACACTGCCAGACACTCCCTTGGAATAGCCAGGGGCCGAGCAGGAACCAGGAAATACAAGCTCTCCCTGTCCAGAAAACAGTTCTGCTTCATGGAAGAGGGAGCGACATGGGCAATCTCTGCAGCTGCGGGCGACCACGGTGAGTATGGCATCACCAGGTGTGGGGATGGCGGTCCAAGCTGCAGGCAGCTCAAGTGGAAGTTTGGGTGGACGTGGCAAGCTTTGCTCCCGTGTGCTGGATTTGCCAGGGCTCCCGGCTGGTTCTCAGCCCTGCACCTTCCCAGAGCACACAGGAGAGAGCAGGGGCATGGGGTCACTGCTGTGCCGGGACAGGGACGGGGACAGGAGGCTGGGGCAGCCCCTGCTTGACAAAGGCAGGATCAAGGGAGGCGAAGGAGCTTTGTTGCTCACATCTCTCAGTCCAGAAGGGCTGTGGCACCTCCCGGGACCGGCAGCTTGGGTTCCCGCAGCCACGCCAGCAGCTGAGAATAGCTCAGTTCTAGGAAGGATCTAGTTAAAATCCCTGTCCTTGCCCCAGTGGTCTCTGGCCAGGTAGACACTGTGATGTGTCCCTTTGACATACCGCAGGCAGGGGTCCCTGGGGTAGTGTTGGCACTAAGGGCTTGTGGGTCAGCTACACCATCTTGCGCTGAGCTCCTCCGGCCCCTCTCCCTGCCTGCGTCTGTCTGGGCTTTATTTGCGCTTGGGAAACCTTGGACACGTTTTTGAGATGATGTTGCTCTTTCTCTCTGGGAGGGAAGATGACAATTTAATCCCTCCTGGTTTACGTTGTGCCTTGGACCCGCTGCTTACACAAAAAAAGGCACAGTGGAGCACCATTTGGTGCCAAATGGAAATATTTTCAGCTCTGAGCGTGGTACAAAGGGGAGAGTCATGAATATCAGATGAAGCTCCGAGGACATTCTCTCCAACATTGCATTTGTTATGAGGAATTCATCAGTGCTTTTTAGTAATTACAAGAGGCACAGCATCACCTAGTGGCTGAAACGGGAGGACGTTCAGGACACCGAGGTCCTTCCAACCTGAGCCCTGAGTTGGAGGGCAGAGGAGTTTGGGATTTAGGAACAGGAGCTGTAAGTGGGAGGTGGATGGCTGACTCTTGACATGTCCCTCACCAAAAGTCCCATTTTCCACTTTCTCTGTCCTGTGGCTGAGGGTAAATGAGGTACCCAGGACATGGTACTGCAGCAGACAAAGGCCTGATCAGGGAATGCCTGAGGCACAGGCTGGTTCCCTTGAGCAGAGCTGTGGTTGCCAGGCACACTACTGATGCTGTGTGGTGGGGAAAGCTTTGCCACGGCACGGACTGGCAAAGCCAGAGACTCCGGAGTACAAACACTACCATTACAGCATATACTCTGGTGGCACTTTCATGTCCAGACAATGCCAGGCCATGCACAAACACTTCTACCTCCAAAAGGAAGTATAAACCAGAATCTGAAGGTCACTCATCTATGCAGGGCCAGGCAGGAGACCAGCTTTCTGCTCCCCTTGGGGAGCAACATGGTGTCAGGCTGGCTCCTCTGGAGCAATATCAAATTCTGCTCCACCAGCGCTACTGGACCAGGACTTCTGTGTCCCACTTGATTTTTTCCCAGAGTCTGCATGGAAAGTAAGAAAAGCTGTGGATGTTATCTACCTGGATTTTTGCAAAGCTTTTGACACCATTTCCAACAGCATTCTCCTGGAGAAACTGGCTGCT
>VXBH01009908.1:0-47522 GCA_013400035.1 Rynchops niger | reverse complement strand
CGGGGCCGCCCCGGCCGGGGGCCTCCTCGCCCCCCGCCCGCCCGAAGGGCGGCGCGGGGGGCTCCGGGCGCCGCCGACTCCCCCCGCCCGCTGCGGCCCGGCTCTCCCGCCCGACTTGCGGGCGGGTCCGCTGCGGCCGGGCGGGGCCTGCGCGTGGCCTGCCCCGTCCCGCCTCCGTCCCCATGGCGAGCGGCGACGCGCCGCGGCCGGGCCCGAGCCGGGCCTACACCCTCCCGCCCGCGCCGGGGGCANGTACAGAACAATTCCTTTCACTGAAGGGCTATACAATATGCATCCTTACCCCAGCATGCACAGAAGTGAGTAGTGAGCTCTTGGCTCTGACTGGAAATGACACAAGGAAAATTCACAATTTAACTGTGAGGCACCCATTTAAAAGCCACTGCCTACATTTAGGGCAGTTATCCAGTCCTTAAGAGTACAGCAGCTGCCTGCATGCCTGAGATACTGGGAATGAATCCTGGTCAATTTTAGAGAGGGCTCTGGACTTTTCCTCCATTTTTTCTTACTTCATACTGTCAGCCTTAATTATAAAACACAGTAATATAGAGCACACACCATGTGGTGTTTTCAGCTAACCCTTCCAGATACGTCTTTTAAGAATTTGTTTATGGATTTAAAATAGTGTAAGTAATGCAGTATAGCAATCATCCAAAAGGCTTCTGCCACTGGACTGAATTTGGCAGTTGCAGCACTGGCAGTTGAACAGGGTTCCCGGGCAGTATCTTCAGGCACTAAATCAACGCTTGGCACATTGTATCTGCATAGCTAACTGCAGGTTGTGGTACAACCTGTTTATTGCTAGCATTTAAAAATGGACATGCTGGTACATTTTATAAACATACATAATTCTGCATATTATGGCTCAGCTAAATGTAAAAAGCATGAAGGAGTACCTGTTCATTACAAAAATTAAAGCTGATGGGCAGCGTTTGCTAAGATGCAGATGTTTTGGGGACCAATCCTACAATTTTTCTACCTTTTTGCCTGTGCTATCCAGTAGACCTCAGCAGGGCTATTGTATGGCTAGAGTACTATCTGCAGGAGAAGGCCCCTTTTTATAACGGATACAATATATTTTTCTACCTGAAAAGGGTTTTTTTTGCCCATGCTATTCAGCTGACCTCAGTGGAGCTATTGTAAGGTCTGCAGTGGAGAGCCCTTCATTTATAACAGGTACGAGATTACATTATTGGAAAGGCTGGTTCTTTTGAGTGTCAAGGATTCCTCTTTCTGCTCCTCCAAGTTCCTTGCTGTACTCCATGTCCAGCACGAAAACCTGTCTTTTGGACTGAGGAGGATTGAATGGGCACAGGATTTACTTAGAAGAGCGCGTCAGGGAGTCATGGGATACTGTAGCACTCAGTTCTGCTAGCCCAGCTGTCAGACAGGCTGCCAGATCTGGTTCCTGCTGGGCAGCAGTTATGTACCTCCTTGCACTGAATCGCTGGTACAAGAACTAGAAAGGTACAGTGGCTTCAGTTCCAGTCAAGCTCTCCACATCACAGCAAGAAATCAGATTTTTTAGAAACATTATTAAACATGGCCTATAGTTTGGGAGATGGGAGGTTTTCTAGAAGGTGCAGACTCCAATAGGTCATCTTTAAAAACAATTTAAGTGAAACAGCCCATTATTGCAGTGGCATGCACAGCATGAGGTACTGAAATTTTTCTTCACCCAGCAGGAGAGCTGGGGCTGGGGACAGGGAGCTGCACAGACCTTAAGGTCAAGCTCCTGTGTGCAGAGGGGTGTAAATTTGCACATCCATCAAGTTAAACCAGTTTTGCCGTGGACATAGGTAGGACTGGGTTTGGCACAGAGGAACTTGCTTTCACTTAGTCACGTCACTTAGTCCTGTTGGTCTGTGGATCAGCCCTTTTGTATTCTGAACGAATGGGAGCTACAGTAAAAACTATCTTTTAATGAGTGCCTCAGACCTGGAAAGGTAGTTTATCTCCTATTCCCTAAGGAGCTCCAGCTTCCATACATAGCTAGTACCTGGTGTTGTTCCTGTAAGTACAGGGTATCTTAGAGATAATCAAATGGTCTGCATAGGAACAGGAGTAGTACCGTAATTTTGCCGATTTACCAGGCCTTGAATAGATAAAATGTGAAAGCCACATGTTCTGCAATAAACATTTTTCTAAAGGACTTGTTTTGCACTGAATATTAAAAGCTTCCAACAGCGTGTCTCCTGTCTCACGAGGTTGTTATGTTTAGGTGTGTTAATGTATCATATGTTCCTTGAACATTAAAGATGCAACTTTTAGTTTTAACTGATAAATTCGCACTTTCTGGGGACGCGGCGGCCCGCCGGCTGTACTGGGGCTCCGGGGCCGGCCCAGCCGGGGGTCNACCACCCCACGGGGACCCTGGTTTTCCTTCTGCCACCCACTCCCCAGGGGCTCCTCAGCCCCCGGGATCCCCGTGCTCCTGGGGATGGTGGCCCATTCCCAGGACCCCAGTCCCCCGCCCTGGGCCCACCGTTCCCCATTCCCGGGACCCCCCTGTTTCTGGGGATCCCCATGCTGCAATGCCCTGTGGGCCGACCCCGCTTCCAGAGACACCTGGGGCTACACAGCCCCTCCAAGGCCCCACAACTTGTGGTCTCCCTGCTCACTCGCTCTCAGCCCTGCTTTGCAGAATAGGCCCCAAAATACTTCCACCCCGGGCAGATTCAGCAACCCACCTTGGCTCTGCCTTTGTTACCCATCCGACGTTTGGTCCCTAGAGATGTACCAGGATGACACCACCAAGATAATAGTGACCATCTGCCTAAGAGTTACACTCCTGCCCACCTTTACATCATTATTAAAAACAGTGATTCCTACTGTTGTTCAGTCTTTCTCAAGGAATCTTACCATTATCCATCCTGTTAGCTCTTCCAAGCTCCCCCACCTTTCCCTTCACCAGACTTCATTCTAGACTGCTAAAGGATGACCAAGCAAAGAAAATATAGATTATAAAATTCCTAAATATAAATGTCAGTAGGTGAAATCCTTAAATTATTTATGAATCTTTGCTGTCTGGGCTGAACGCACTGAAACAAGTAATACTCTGAATATTTGATGCTGGGGACCAGTACAGCTTTGGCTGATGTGTTTGACTTCTGTCAAATTTGGATTCCCCCTCCACAAATGGGAAGATACAATTAGATCCTATGTGCAGTATAAGCCAATGTAATCAGGAATCTTTTTTGCATGTGTTTCAGGGAATTCTGTTTCCCATACATACTTTACATGTGGAAGAAAACAAAAATGTGCAAGTTTCCCTAAGACTGTAGCCCTTAGATATACTTTCTGCAGGCAATGAAAGGAGGTGGCAACTTTCCTCCTTTATTTTAGTTATTTTCAGACATTTCGACGGTAAGTCTGTTCTCCCTTGAAGAAAATTCTTTCCTTTGTATTTACTACATTTCCTTCTCCCTCTCAGGCTTCAAGGGGGAAGGAGTGCTGATGCATTCCCCTTGGCAATGAACTGAGCTGTGGCATCCAGAATGGGAACTCTGATGGACATGGTGCCCCAACACACAACACAGCCTGCTGCATCCTCCGTGAGTTTCCAGGAGTCCTTTTTGTGTCTGACATTTCCCTTTTATTTCCCCAACCAAAATTTTATTAGCAAGAGCTGAACTGTGGACATTGATCTATCTCTCTTTCTCTAGAGCTGATAAGAGAACAATCCGAGAATGTTGATAAAGTGCCTTAAAATCCTTGTATGGAAGTCTTGAAGGGAGGCTTATGTGTTGATACTGGTGGTGCTGCTGTGACACGACGATAGTCTCATCACAACAACAGGAAATGGAGCAGTAACAGGGCTTTGTCATGCACCTTGCCCAGAATTCAACAGGGGCAAGTACACGGGTTAGGGTTATGCTGAAACTGGCCAGGAGAGGGCAATGCCACCAACCAAACTGCCATCCTACATGTTTGTTTTGAAGGTCAGTCATGCAGGAACAGTTGATGTGTACATCCTTTTGATACCATTGCCCCCTGCCCTTCATTTTAGTATCCTCTTCAGGGAGAATTACGAAACATTAGTTTTAGTGAGAGGCTGTTTTTTTTGCTTCTTGCAAAGATAACATTCAAAGGCATCTATTATGATGTTATAAAACGGAAAGAAAAATATGATTCCTGCTACAAGAAGATTGAAATTTAAGAGTGAAACACAAAGATGGGAGAACAAGCATGTAATTTTTAAAAGGTATTTTCAGCACATACATACACCCAAGATGCATTTTTGTTACCACAATAAACATAAGAATGGGTCAGCATGCTCTGTCTCTCAGTCTAGCCATCAGAAATGGCCTAGTTTCTATTCTCTGACGTATTGTCAAAGCGAGGCAGCTCTGTTTCAGAGATTAGAAACCCCAAGTAGAAGCAAATCTTTGATGACAAAATCTCTCATGGAAAATATACTGCAAGAAGGCCTGTACCTGAACCAGGTACGTATAATGAGAACACTTAGCCTTTTGCTGTGTTGGTGTTCTAGAAGATAGACGCTCTGTAACAGGGATATGAGACTGCAAGTGACCACCTGAATTTCTGACTTCAGTCCCAGCTTTTCTTGGTTGATCCAAAAAGGCAGGCAGGGTAAGGCATCTGGCTGGAACAGTCTTTCCAATCCAAACCAACTTCTTCACAGTTCCCCCAACATGTTCATCTGAGATTCTGCATTTCTCAGGGATGGCACTACTGTACTATGGGTGACACATCGGGCTTTAGGTCCTCTAATTTGTGCCAGGAAATAGGGGTACAGGGAGTACTAATAACTACATGGGGGTTTTTTGTCATTTGCTGTATTTGGTTGGCGTAGGAGAAGTTGCCCTTCTCTGGACCACATTTGACTATTTTATCTGTTATATGTCTATAGATCCATCACTATGTTTCTGAAAGGAAGTCCAGGACTCTTTTGTGGTTTATATGCAAAGCCAGCTGCTCGATCAATGTGGCTGACAGCCCCTTCACCATCATGCTGTGTAATGCATCCTGCTATGCAATAGCATGGGGAGCATACTGTGATTAAAGGATGTATTAAGTAACTCATATGATCACTAAGCTGTAAGTGGGGATAGTGCCAAGAATAGCATAATACAGTCCACAGAAAAGGCTTAGAGTTTGTTTTGTGGCTGTTGGTTTTTGTTTGTTTGTTTGTTTGTTTGTTTTTTATAAAAAAATAGGTTACTTTCTGTTTGATGGGGAAAACACTTTTCAGTTTTTCTATGAAATTTTATTGAAATTGCAAGGGCATAAGCTACTTACTTAATTGCATCACCAAAAATGGGGATAAATATTTATTGCTGTCTATTTAATGACATTTTGAGTCTCAAGAGTAAACTGGATCAAGGCATTAACCACCAGCAATGCCAGCTTACAAGACTTTATGCAAAGCCTCACAGTGATCTGTTGTTTTGTTTAACAAATATGATATTACAAACAATGAAAGCATAAGAATCTCAGTTCCCACTGAATTAGGAAAAGTAGGGAAGGCAATCATGAATAAATAATTTCAGGCATGGGGGCTGACTCCTTTTTGAATGACTTGGGTTGGTTACAGAGGGAAAACTATCTGTTGCTTGTCTTTCTGTATTTTATCTGCATCTCTGTATGTGACAAGGTAAAATAGTAAAATTATGCAATTGCTTTTTCCTCCAGATGCTTCAACACATACACAGAAAAACATGCTTGTTTTTAAATATGTTTCTCACTTAGAAATGCTTGGCCAAATATTTTAAAATCTGAAGGCACAGTCTGATATCACTGTGCAGTACTGGCCGTGTTGCTCTGCGGACTGGCAGCCAGAGCCCCTGGCAGAAGTTGTCTTCATCCATTCTGAGAGAATTTTCCTTTTTTTTTTCCTAGACATTTCCTGTAAGGTGAGATGAAGTTTGAGAGATTGCCTGGAGATATTTGATACTTGTTTCTGGAATAAATGCAGTTATAGATTTAGAAAATTTTCTGGGTATTGTTTTCTAATTTCAAGTTTTCTGTCTTTTTTCTTCTTTCAACTTTGTTGCCAGGGCAGCTAGAGGAGGGCCGAATACCGTGCAAATGTTACTAGCTGTGTTGTGGTCTGGTTTGCAGCTTCCTGTCTCTATCAGGTTGCTGGCAACGCTGCTGTTTCTTCGGGGTTGCAGAATGATTGCTGAGAGTTAAAGCTGGCAGCTCTTAGAATCTTTCCTTTTGCTTTTTTAGATAAGCAAGGCATCCGCTATTTGCCATTCTTTGACTCTCCCTGCCCCCGCGCCATACAGGGCTTGCTCTGTTTGGTGGGTTTGAAAATCTCTTTGACGCAGTAGGTTTTGCGTGAGTACGACTGCTGGAAATGGGTTTCAGATGTTTCCCCAACTCAGTCCTGGGCCTGCATCTTGTAAGCTGAAGCGTTTCTATAGGAACGTATGACATCTCTCCCGCTACTCCCCCATCAGCTCCCTCTTGAGCATGCCCAGTGTAAGCCTTGACTTTGGCTCAACTATCTGTGTGCAGTAACGGGCTGCACATATGGGACTATGAATGCGGTTCCTGATGAGCTCCAACTCTTTGTCTTTGGGAGGAGAAGAGGTCGTGCCCAGAGCCGGAGGATCTGCCCTGTGTCCTGTGAGACCCTCACACATCGGTGCGCTTGTGGAGAATGCTCGCTTGTTTGACCAGGGGGAATTTACTGGATATTCTTCAGGAGGGCTTCACAGAGGTAAATGCATGTCACAAGTCTTGCACAGACCATTCCAGGGCAAGGCAGCATGCTTTTGTGCAGCATCTCTTAGGAGTTGTTCTGTCTTCTTGTTGCTTTGAGGAACAGAGAAGGAGAAACATGAGTGAGATTTCAGGGTGGGAGAGCTGTTTACTTACAAAAGGGCATACTGGGCAACCCAGCCAGGGCTCTGCGAATCAGCATAAATTTTTTAAGAGATTGTGGCTGTTTTACAGATGGTGTTATTAGCTCGGAGTTTTTATTCTCTTCACAGCGCTTTAACATTGTACCATTAAATAATATAAACTGCAGCAAGGTTATGGAGCACAGTTTATTTTATAGAATTGACTCCTTTTCAGATTATATGAAGTTTCTATGTCTGAAGGCTATTGGAAAGCCTGGAAATGTGCTTTGTGGCCACACATTTCTAGGGAGAGGCTGACAAAGAGCAGACTGGCTGATTTTTTCCCCATCTCATTCTGTAGGTTGAATCCCTAGGAGAGTGAGTTTCATCTTGGTCAGGAAAATATAATTTTAAAAGTGTTCTTTTTTGATGTGTTTATTCTGGTGTCAGGGAGACTAATAAATCATAAAACAAGGAGTGAGAAGTATTGGGAAATTCCAGAGATGGGAATCCTGTAACTGCATGGGTAGTGCAGATTGCTGTCGGCTTCCCTCTTTCATGTGCACAAAAAATTAATTCCATTGGACTCTCTATGGACTCAGTACAAAATGCCTGGGCAGCCACTGCCTGGCTGTGCATCGTGCAGACCATGCTGGAGTATGATTTCCTGTCTGTAAGCTGAAAAGGAAGGAAAATTGTGGGGGCTTGTGCTGAAACCAAACAGTAGCTGGCTATTTGCTTTCTCATGTGGTGGCAGGGATAGTCTCTTGGTGTGTTTTCTTCTTTCTTAGAGCGTATAGCTTCTTCTTGTTTGTGTTTAGTGGCTCTTCATCCTTGCAAAGCTCAGCCCCCACCTGACTGTTCTGCCCTCATACTCCACTCTTCATGGAAAGTGAACATCCCTCCTGGGCTTAACAGCGCCAATCATCACGGGGAAAACAAACTGGGTATGAAACTTGAGCCTCACAGCTTCACACCAACCACAGGTCTCCTTTGATTGCTCTGTGTAAATACTCCATCCTCTTCTCCACAGCCTATCTCAGTCTCATTTGTAGCTAGCAAAGGTACTGCTTTAGCTCAAGCTTACACTTCTGTGCTCAAGGGCAGGAGATCCTTCTCTGGCATAAGCTAATACTAACCTAAATATATTAATAATATAATTAATAATATAGTATAATTAATAATGGGAGCAAAGAACAGTTTTACATTCAGTGCTACTCCCACCCTGACTGTCTGGTTTTATCCACAGACTGCTCAGCCGTGGAAAAAGGTCCCTCTCCAACCATAAAAACAAATTCACTCTCACGTCTCCCACTTGGGATCTCTCTGCCACATCACACACTTCACATTAGAACAGAAGTAAATTAAAATGAATTTTGTAAGTGCGGAACCTACAGTATGGAGAGGATAAGCGACTTCACAAGGACATGCATCACATCACAGACACAGTTGGAAATGAGAGAGAAACACTGTAATTCCATACCTTCTGTTTTGATCCACCAACTGTACTTCCTCCCCTATCTCTATGTACCTTAGGTGCTTATTTTTAGAAGTCCCTGAATGTGAAAGAGTGTCCCAAGGCATCTGATCCCAACACAGCACTGTGATGTTAGAAGGCTGGGAGTGGCAGGTTACTAAACCTAATGTTTGGGTATAAAAGCAGATTCAAGAGAAAAAGTTGGACTCAATTTAGCACAAGCAGTGAATTGGAGTATTGCAGGAATTGCCTCGCTGATTCAGTGTCTGTTCTATTGATAGAGCATCTTTTCTGGACAGGTGGCTCTTTTGGTGACTAGATACCTTGAAATACAAGGATGTAATTTCCAAATCTGTGCATTACAAGTAAGTAAGTTGCTAGCAGTCTCCTAGGTGCATGTGCAGAGCTGAGGTGCAACCCTACATATGCTTGGGACCTAGAGGCCAGGTTCAGTTCCAGTGTCTCTGGAAGATTGTGTGTCTCTACCTTGTACCTTTGGTCAATAATTCATGCCTGGAAAGTTACCCAACAAAGCCAAGATGCTACGAGCAAATCTCTTTTGTTCCTTTGCATTCTTTTCCACTCTGTACATCCTGAGTTGGGATGGAGAATGCAGCATAGTTGTCCTTTCTGCAGGTAATGCCTGTTCTGCTTCACAGATCATCTGTTAGATTGATGCTTTCTCAACAGCAGCAAGGCTACCACATAGGCTCTGTCTACATGGGGAAATGCCTACACATTTTGCTATGTGAGAACTGCTGCTCCCCAGCGGTAAGCACACAGGCAGTTGTGCAGTGCAGGTAGGGCTCCGTGTTATTTCCCTAGTAGGCTGCTCATTGCCTGCCCTCTCACCAAGTGCTTCATGTAATATTTTCCCTCAAGTAGTGGGTTCTTAGCTGAGTGGCATCTGCAGTAGGTATTTCATGATTTCCCACACATACAGTCTCTCTCTCACTCTTCCAGGTTTGCTATGTTGATGAACTTGAGATGATTAGATGGCATCCTATCTGTGAGATCTGAATCCTTACTGTGGGAAGTGACCTGGGTTTGATTTTGGTTTGCTTTTCTGGTTGAAGTAATTTTCTGGCAGTATAGACTTGCTAATGTCTTGTTCTGGCATCTGCTCTCTTCCTCTTGGTCTAACATGGATGATCTGTGATAAGAATGTCTCTGCTACTATGATCTTTGCAGAATAAACTTGCACTCACCCTCTCCTTGCAACGAGTGCTATTTATAGCTAATAGGATTCACTCTGAAGAGAGCTGTTTTGGCTCCTGTCTCCCTCGTCCAGTTCAGACCATTAGAACCAGCCCATAACTAAATGCTCCCTGTAGTATGGAATCCCTGGGAGCCCGGGTCACATTAAATAAAAGGAGCATCTCTTTAGAAATACTGCCATTTTCCACATAGTGGGGCCAAGTCTTGTTTCACATCAGCTTTGTTTTGGTATGAGTCCACTAGTATTTAACATCGGCTCTACACTGTTAAAGCCACAGGATGGTGAGGCACACTTGTTTAAGGCTTGGCCAGGGTGAGAAAGGCTGGGATCTGAAAAACCACCTGAACCTTGCCAGGTTTCCTGTCTGGTCTGCAAGAGACTGAGCAACTGCTGCATTTAATACTGCTAAGCCTCAAGTACAGGCAGCAGAAAACACAGCTGGGGCTTCACACACCTGGGTTTACATGAAGATGTAATTTAGCAGACAATTGCTTCCTCTAGCAGGAATGCTTATCAATTTTTCCCAAAGCCCTCATGCCTGGAGAGCAATAGGACTATCACAAGGGAAGGATGTGTATTTGCTGTTCTATAGGATTAGGGGTTGAGCAGTTAGGATTCAGTCTCTGCCTGAGGTTCACTGTATGTCTAAGCCAGGCTATTACTTGGTTTGCACAGCAGTGTCTGTCCTTTGGCAGGATGTAGTACTGTGCATTTCCACAGTAACAGTCATTGTTATCAAAGCATTTTACAAGGAACATAAAAATTAGTACAGCTGCTTTATAGCTAGAAACTGAGGCACACAGAGGTAAAGTGGGCTGCCAAATTCACAGCAAGTCATTGGCAGAGTGAGGAACAGTCTGTGTCCTAAATGTGCCTTTAGTGCCCTTCATCCTGGACCAGGCAAGCTCACTGGATGTCCCTTCCCTTTTTCTTCATAGGAAAGGTTCTTGCAAAAAGCACTGTTGGTTGAGTCATACTGTGTGCTCAGTCTCTTTACAAACCTTCTTTTCCCTGCCTGTAAAGGGCTAGTGACTGCATTCTGCTAAATAAGGAACAATGCTTCTTTTCTTCCCTGAGGCATCAGGGAATGTCTCAGTGCAACTTGTTTTGACAGACCTTAGACTTTGTTTGGGTGTAGTGGAACCATTTGATAATTCAGGATGAATCATGCACTCCAAAGTATTGGTAGTTTACAGTAAAAGATCTCTTGTGGCTCAGCTTTTTGCCTATGTGCTTGCATAGGAATTCTGCCTGTGAGAGAAAAGGGCCTCAAAATACCAGCTTGGGGAAAATGCGGAGGCACTAAAACATCTTGCAGAAGTGCCAGAAATTATCCTTAAAGAAGCAACCTGGTTTGAATGGCAGTAACTTTTTGGGGTGTGGATGTCTGACTGTTGAATCAGAGGACTACATCCTAGCAAGATTCATTTTACATTACTTTCTATCTGGTAGACTTCTGGAGTAGTTGCTGCTTGCAATAATAGTGAATTTGTTTAAGGAATGGGTACCATCTTCAGATTTCTGAACATAAAAAGGGTGCACAGAACTGCCACTGTGGGTGTGGGAGGTATAGTGAGTAATTGCAGGACTTTTACAAACAGGAGATTGGAGTTAAAGGACATATAGGTAGAAAACAGACTAATTGCAGGGATAATGCTCACATGTGGTATTAGGGAAGTGACAGGTAAAATTACTGTTTGAAGAAAGCACACTTAGATGCCTCTCACAAAAATACCCTGATCTGACAGATGGGAGGCCCAAGTGAGATCATTCTCTGACAGCAAGGATGTGTCTTGGCAAAAGATAAATAGAAGGAAAATGTTTCTTATATTAAAAGGGAAAGTGGAATCATCAGGCTTTTGTTCTGCACAAATTAAATAACTCTCTGGTTCTAGAGAGATAAAAAGCTGTCAGACATGCATTTCTTGCCATTTGCCCACCTAGGCCCAATTTCTTGGGAGTAGATGCAAGGTTAGTTATTGCTAGGTTGCAATAAAATACAGAACATAACTGTCTCTCAGATGTGAGTTGTGCTGCTGGCTCCATGAGCTGTTTAAAGAGATCTTACATTTCCATCTACTAAGCTCTTCCAAAAGGATTCTAAAATGCAACACTAAATGAATAAAATACCAGTATATATTGGCACAGGTAAGAATTATTCTCCTGTACTGAAAGTTTTATGTCTCTGGAAAGGAGTATGACAGCTATTGGCTGTGCAACAAGTGAAAATGGTAGAATGAATTTAGGGTGTCTGAATGGAATTGGGCTTTGCTGTTTAACACTTAAGCTCTTCCTGTTAATGCGTAGAGGACTGTGAAAGATACGGAAAGGTTTGCAGTCAAAAATTACAAAATATCCATGCCCAGCCCTGGATAGCTGGGCCCCTGGAAATTCTTGCTGCTGTTTGCGTTCAGGCAACATGTGAAACACACCTTCAGCTCTAAACTTCATTCTTCACAGACTTTCCACCATTTCAGCTGGCATCTGAAAGTCTGTCAGTGAGCTGCTCTCTTAGTAGACCACACATTTGTTCCCCTCCTAGTAACAAGTGGTAGTTTAGCCAGGATGCCACGGGCAGTTGTCATTTCAACCCAGCAGTACAGACAGGATTTGAGCAAAATCTGCTGCTCTTCTCTCTCTGAATCACATTTAAGGAGGAATTCTGAGAAGAAAAAATCTTCTGGCTTTGAGAACAGAGAGGAACATTTTCTTTGCTTGTGAGTTTTTATTTTCTGCTTCTTTCTTTCTCAAACAAAAAGAAAATATCTAACTGTTGGAACACGGGATGGAAAATTACAGTTCCCATCTAATTAAGGTAATGTCAGAAAGCTTAGAAATTATACAGGGCCTTAAACATTACATCCTGATGCAATTAGGCTAACCTTTGAGCTTTGCTGTGGCAGATATTTGTTTCAGTGCTCTTAACAGACAAGACACTAAATGTCTTTCATACTGGGACCAGCCTCATAGCATGAAGGCTATTATTGTTGACCTTGTTAGACCTGGTGCTTGGGCAGTGTCCATAGGCTATAAAGGAAGAGCAGAGTAAAGATTATGAGAAACTTTATTCTTCCAAGCTGATTCCCTAAATCCAACAGTAAGGATAGATTCAAATTCATCAAATGAATGCAGAAAAGTAGTCTTTTTCTAGAAGCAGAGAGTGTCATGGGAGTCTACAGTAACATGATAGCAAGGAGGTCAGGCCCTTTGAAGGCATCTGCCTGCTAAAGAACGGTTTTGTCCAAGAATGAAGATTTGGCCAAGTTCAAAACGTGTGATACCCTAATCTCAGAGGAGGCGAAAATTAACCTTATACAGTGTAATTTAAATGGCACTGATGATAAAGGACAGTAGCATATCAAGGCATTGTGATCTACCTATATTTATTGTCAGGCAGACTGGACTGATTGATGGTTGAGAGGGGTGAAACATGAGCCCTAAGCAGCAGGTGGTGAATTGCACTGGTTAAATGAGAATAGCAAGGACACCTACAACTGGCAGGAGATTTGCAATAAAGCTGCTGCTTTTCTTCCACCTGTGGAAAATGCTGGATAATGACACTTAATTGTAATTATCAGTAAGGGATTACGGCTGCTGAGAAAAAAACCAACATGCTGACTCTGGAAGGACGTTTTCTTCCTGCATATCATTGGCTGTCAGTTGAAAGCACAAAGATATATGCTTCTGACCTCCACAGCTGTTCTCCTATAGCCAGTCTGAGGCACTTCTTCAGGGTATGTGCCAAGTAAGTTATTCAAAGTAAAATCCTGCTGAGATATGTTGTGCTTACTGAAGTGCTAACCTGTAATTTGCCAGCAGAAGTGCCTGCAAATTGGGAAATTCCTTTCAACTGCAGGTGGCCCCTAGTACCTTGCTTTAAAAATCTTCTCCTGGCCTGTAGAGTCTTCCAGAGCGACTTGGATATAAGCACCCTACAATGATCTGCCTAGGAGCTGAAGCAATCTAGGCTCCAATTTCTTTCAGGTAAGGGAGCTATTCTTCCCATTACAAGGTACAGGTAAATCTGGCCTTTTTTTGGAACACAAAGCTGTGTTAACTTAAATAGGATTAAGCTTAACTCCACCATAATCCTAATAACATGTGCTCTGCACAGTAAATCTTAGCCTAGGCTGATAGGTTTTTCCTCTGAAAATCCTGGTTTTGAAAGAAATACTGATGGAAGAGTAGAGCACTGTGAGCCTTGTTGAGTCTAAGTTTTGGCTGAACAGAAGCTCAAACCAAAATGCAGGGAAAAGCAGAAAACTCCTGAGTGGTCTGTGGTTGAAGGAATAATTATTCAGTTATTATGAAAGAAGAGGATGAGCTAGATAGAACAATAGCTGTTCCCTCTCTCATTGCTTTTGGATATAGCTGTCAGCCATACTAGGTTATAAACCAACAAGGGGAAGCTCCAGGGATTTGTTTAATCTTGTGAAGTTTGGAGCTTCTGTAGGAAGCCGTAGTAGCATAGTTACAGCATCATAGGAATTGGTGTAGTAGGTCCCACTGGATCTTTCCCCTCAATGAGAAAGACAGAAGCTAAACAGGAATGTAAGAATTTGAGCAGCTGTCAGAGCAGGGAACCTCAGCAGGTCTGGGGGCCTACTAGGCCCAGTCTTCTGGGCACAAAGGCTCACTATGCATCCTTAACTCAGTCTGTGTTGTGTTCTGTTTGCTCTGCCTCTGGGATTAGTGCCTCCTTTTGCGAACTACTTAGAAGGCACAAAATGTAATGTCCTACTCTGTAGTCAGGAAAGTGTGAAAGCACAGGGGGGACAGCCTTCGAGAAGGAAAGGAAGAGTACTTTAGAAATGTGTCATCCACCTCCTCGTTTGTTCCCAACCTCCTTTCTCTCCTCCTTGGAGTCTTGTTGACTAGAGAGCTGAGAACTGTGTGAGACTAGATAGGGCATACATATCATTTGAGCCTGCAACCACAAGTGGTGATGGAGCATGTCTTTTTGGTGTACTTCTGTGGACAAACGACAAGCGCAGGCTAGGGAGTATTTTTGTGGAGTGGCGTAGGCTGCTGTGATTGTCATGGCAGAATACATCCTAGCAAATCTTTGTTTTCTCTGTGCTGGAAGATGATACCTGGACTACTTTCCAGAACAGATGCCATGAATTACGTCCATCCAAGTAGCAGATTATGTTGCTGTGGTAGTACTCAGGGCTGTTCTGTTGTGAGTTGAGATAGCTGTCTTGGGTTTTGAAACAAATGGAATTCTGAAGGAGTATAACAAGTGTTTTACTTTTTTTATGGGTCTCATTCATTAAACTGAATCTGTGGCTGTGGGTCGAGGCCTTGTGCTTGTGTTGGAGGTGTTGCGCTTTAAGGTATGGCTCACAATGTCCTTGTTATTGTCCAGTCCATGCCAGCTGGTTGGGAAGCCACAGAGTGGTGAAGCAACGCATTTTTGACTCACTAGCTTAAAAATTGCTATTGGGATTTCTGCTGAGCAGCTTGGGAGTTTTGTCCCTTCATGCATTTAATGTCACTTTGCTATTTTTAGGTCACTAAACTTTTATATCTGTTATTTTCTTAGTAAGTTCAGTCACCACTCACCTTAGCTACCAGAAGTGACAGCTTACTCCCTGTGATTTCGGCTTTGCAGCAATCCAAGCCTCTTGCTGAATTCATTAGTTCTTTTAGGCTTTGGATGCAAAATCAGGAAATGTTGATCAGTCTGACTATCTGAACTTCTGCAGGAAAATCTTATGCTTTGGGGGTGTGTGGCAAAAAAAAATCAAACAAACAACAAAGTAGGTGTGCCAATAAAATGTAAATCTGCCGTATTACAGCAGCTACTGGTATGAAATTACTTTGTAATGGTAACATCTGTATTCCATTGCCTCAAAATCCTCCTTTTAATAATCATCATTTAAAATGTAAATACACTGGGATTTAGGAATGACTTTTTTTTCTAATAATAACAATGTCAACCTTCTCATGCTTTTGAGAGATAGAGACTAAAAGTTTGCCAGAAGTGCTTTCTTATGAATGCGTGAAGAATATTCAGTGGAAAGAAATAGAAAGCAAACTGCTTAGTGAAAGGGTCTATTTTTATTTTGAGTGAAAACAGATGTGTCTGAATGGAAGAACCGTATAGACTCCTATAAAATTTGCAAATTTCTGTAGGCTGGAAGGGGCTGCGCGCTTGTGGAATTAGTGTAATATAACAGTTTAGAACTTTGTAAAATGGCTTGAAAAATGACAAGTTAGTAAACACAACTGTGATAAGATTATTTCTCTAAATTGCATAGACTTCAGATGCAGTTTTCATGCTGCAACCCTATTGGTACTTTTTTACTTATGAATCTAGATGTTTCTGTAATGATGCTGTGTCACTATAAACAAATCTACCTCTTTTCTCTGGTACTTGCTTGAATAAATTAAAGCTTTATTGAATCTGTGTAACAGAAGGCCTGTGGTCTCTCTGGCTCTGGGATTAGACTGCTGTGAGACTGAACCTCAGTACCCCCATGATCAGTTAAAATAAATTGCAGGAGGTGGGGGTGTTTTTTGCTGGTGGCAACAGTTACTGCTGCTGAAAATCTTGTGCCAGAGAGAGAGAGGAAGTCAGGGCTTGTTGATTCTGTGTTGTGCCCAGTCACACTAAGTAGAAAATAAAGACGTCTGAAATTGGGCAGGCAAAACTGATGTGCATCATTGCTGTTGTAGCCAAAGAAGAGCATGCAGATCCAGTCCATGTGATAGGCCAAGGCTGCTCCAGCAAATATGCATCAGATCTGCCACTTCTGCTTCTTATTTTTTTTTCCAAAAGCTGTCAGGCGGTCCCCCAAGCTCATATCTGTTCTGCTCTCCAGCTCTCTGCTGAGTGAGCAGAACTGATTGAATACAAGTCCAGTCACCTTTCTGAACCAGCAGACCAAACCATGGTGTGATTAAAGTTGGATTTCCTATGTCAGGGTAATTAAGAGTGAAGCTGTGATCAAATTGTGACTTTGGGCTGTAAAAGCATAAACTCTGTCATTGCTGAGGTAATATAGAATGGAGACTTAAAACCCGCCGCATGGGCACAATAATGGGAAGCTTAATGAAAAGGGAGGTAATTCCATAAATGGATAAGTTTACCCTCCACGTACCACATCAGCCCTGCCCAAAGGGATTTCAGTGTTACTAGTGCTCCTAGTAGCCATGGAATTGCTACTGAGAGGTGAATGGAAAGGGAAGTCGTGAATCTGCTCTTTGCCTTTCAGTCTCTTATACCGTATGGGTCCTCACACTGACCAGAAGCAGGAGTTTGTTTCCTTGGTCTTCTCCTTGTGGCAACATGCATGGCTATAAGAGCAGTATCCAGTATAACCTGCTAGAAAGGCAGTGCTCCTTGCTCTCAGGTCTTGCAGGCGTTAAGTGCTGTGGCAAGGCAGCTTCCATATGTACAGAAATAGAAATTGGGCCATTAGAAATGCTGATACAGCTCCAAGGAAATGGAGGAAGGGGGCTGAACTGGTGCAAATGAGCCGTGCTTGGAGTGTTAAGGAGGGAGGCTGTCATCGCTTCCAGGAAATCTTGTCCTGGTTGTTTCTTTTGGTAGATGGCATAGTTTAATGGGAAATAACACAAGGTTTCTTGCTTTTGCATTGTGGGGTTTCTATTTTCTTGATAAGTAGAAGAAATGGATGCGGGAAACTAAATGCTGTGAGTGAACCAATTCTGGCGCCAAAAATGAGGGGATGACAGCATTGGTTTGTTACCAACCTAGATCAAATGTAATGTAAAGCTCTCTTCTCAGGTGTGCTTAGATCATGAGTGCTGTCCTGCTGCCTACTTGCTCTTCCCTTTCTGGCGTGGAGTGAGCTGCACCACAGTGGGCAGTGATGTCAGTTAGTGCTCAGCAGGCCTTGGGATGAGACCATTGGTGTTTGTTTTCAAGGGCAAAAGATGATGAGGTTGTAAAGAAGAAAGAGAAAAGTGAGAGAGCTACACAACATCTCCCTGAAATGGCAATAATGTGCAAATGTGTTGTTTTCTATTTTCAGCAACAGCTACAGGCATATGTGGCCTGGGTGAATTCCCAGCTGAAGAAGCAGCCAACGATAAAGCCAGTCCAAGACCTGAGACAAGATCTCCGAGATGGAGTCATTCTTGCTTTGCTTATTGAGATTGTAGGTCAGTAATACCATATGGCACTATTTTTTTTTTTTTTATCTTGCAGTTTTAGATCTTGTGTGGAAGAGGCTGGCGTTGGCTTTGACATCTGTCAGGCATACTGGCAGATGTTAATAATAAGTTTCAGAGCTTGAAGGGGGGAATGAGTGACTTTAAAATAAAATAATCATAAAGCAATTCTATTAAAGTCCTTATGTTTTAGCAGATAGTTACAACAAATATGCTAAAACCTGTCAGGGACCATACATCTTCTCACAGAAGCCCCCTCTGTAGCCCCCCTGCTACCAAAACCTTGCCACATAAACCCAATACAGTCTCCAACCTAGTTATTCCTGGTACTGGATACCTTGTAAGCAGGACAAGAAGCCTTGCATACCTCTTGCAGTACCCAGACAAGAGATAAGATCAGGCCCTACCCCTATAGCAATTCCTGTAACAGCACCAAACAATTCAGTTCTTCTCTAATAAAGTTTTTTCACTCCTGTAGCTGGCGAGAAGTTGAATGGCATTCAGGTCAAGCCCACCAGCCAGCAGGACATGAAGGAAAATGTGGAGAAAGTATTGCAGTTTGTGGCATCAAAAAAGATCCGCATGCATCAGACATCAGCAAAAGGTATGTGCCCCATGTGGTCACCACAGATTGCTTTATCTGTTGAAGCCCTGTCCCTTTGTTTCATCTCAAACAGATAGTGTGTTGGTTTGTGGGAGAGTTTTGGTTTTTTTCTCCTGTGGTTTAGTAACAGGTTTTTGGTTGAATGATCCTGCATTTTTGACTGCTTTTGGTAGCAGCACAGTGCACAGAGACCTAAGTGTCTTTTCTCCTGCTACTGAGCAGTCAGAAGATCAAATAATGGTATGATGAGGAATACAAACTCAGAATCTTTCACTGAAAGGCCATATAAACCTGCTACTGTGAAACAAGACATAGGAAAATATTTCTGGTCCACTGGAAGCCTGTGATACTGTTTCTCATCGCCTGTAAATAGGGAGGAGAACCAATATGTGAAATCATGTGTCTGTGGCATGGTTTAGTCGTGTATCACAAAGATGGCTGGTGTGTGCACGTGCGTGCGTGTAGATCTATGGGGTAGAAGACATGCCCTGATCCTTACTATTTGCTGACTGTTTTGGGAGGGGATACAGTTCTGATTGTCTGTGGGCCTTCAGCTGAGAAAGAGGGGAAAATGCTGAGATGGACTATGTGCAGTGCCTGATCCTTGTTGTTAGCAGAAGAGTACAAGCTGTTGGTTTATAGGTCTTGGTGAGAAGCTTAGAACTTAAATACAGAGTAATGAGTACAGTTCCCACAGTACTGCTACTGGCAGGTTGGTGGCTGTACTGTTTCTTTCAATAATGTTGCAAGTTGTGTTATGAGCTCATAACTATAGAAATGATAGCTCATTGATAAAAATCTTATATAAGCAAAGGTATCAAACTGGATATGCAATGAAATGATATCATGTGGCCACAGGATAGAATATAGGCATGAGACTCTGGGATGCAAGCTCCAGAGTTATGGTCATAGTTCTGACATTGACTCATTCTAGAACTTCAAATGATTCACAAATTTGGCTTCATGTTCTCCATGAATGATGTGGAGGTAACAGTCACTGACTGACTTGAGCTGTTTCTGATTTTTCAGATACTAAAGCAAGTAATAACCAGTATTCATGCTTCCAACACTTATGATTTTTTTTTAAGGCTGCCTCTGATATTTGGAAACTCTATTCCTATTATTTTAATGGACTTTGAGTATCTCAGTTGACTCAATTGTTTTGAGAAATCCTAGTATGAAAGAATGGCTGATCTTTCCAGTGAAATCAAGATCAATGTGTTTGAGCTAGTTTTTATGCTTGGGGAAATGCCTAGTATGGTATTATTAAAACTGACTAGTTAATATTTGCAAGGTGCTACAAACACTTTATGGTACAGGACACTATTGCTAAAGAACTGTATTGCTGCTCTCTGGTATTTAGTATTTAAAAAAAAAAAAAAAGGCAAATTCCATGCGCAAATTGAAGTGACTGCTAATACAGTGTCAGTCTTCAGTATCTGCTGTACTTTTCCAGTGAGCATTCAGTAATTAATCACGTGTAAGCTACTGGATTGTTAGCTGGAAATGGCCATCGAGGGAAAGCTCAGGCCTGTTCAAAGCATTTAAACTTGTCACCTGTAGGTGGCAGTCAGTTTGCTCTGTACAGAACAAACAGACCTGTAAAACATCAGTGCTGTAATGCAGTCTTTTGCATAGTCCTTTTTTACTGGCATGGTCCTACGGGGTTTGATTGTATTCATGCATGTTGGTCACATACAGCTCTGGTGGGACTTCGTGTTAATGGCATTGTCCGTGGCTTTATTTGCATTTTTCAGATATTGTTGATGGGAACTTGAAATCTATCATGAGGTTGATCCTGGCCTTAGCTGCTCATTTCAAACCAGGCTCCGGGAGAGCAATGAATCATAGCCCAGCTAGCATGGTGGGGAAGAGCTTGTCAGCAACGTCTGCCAGTCACAGGCCTCGCTCAGCTGCTGCAGTGGCCCAAGGGGCAGTGGCTGCTCTGGCAGATGTTCGTCAAGATGTCTTGCAATCCGGACGGGATGTTTTCTGGCACAGACAGAGGTAATAAGTTTTCTCTGGTCATATGAGGTCAGGCCACGTTAGTGGATGGACACAATTTCTTGTAAAATAGATGCCTCTTTATCCTGACAATGTCTAGTGTAAGGTAGTTCCCCTATTGTGCAAACAGAGACAAACTACTGCTGTCTTACTGAAACATAAATAGATAGCAGCCTAACAAAGGGGAATACTGTCCTAGCATGGCTGCCTCATTATGAAGACTGCAGGTATTCCAGGTTCTATTCGGGTTTAACAGCAAAGTAACTGCTAGATCTTTGTTATCTCACTGGAAAACAACAGTTCTTTATGGCCAAGCCAGAGGGAACTCTGTTGCCTCACTTTCACAGTTTCACGCTGAGCACAGTGTGCTTTCTTGGTTCTGTCTACTTGGAGACATTTTCAAGTGAAGCAAAAGGTCTTAATTTACAGGTACTGGTTACAGATCTAGGAGCAGTTCCAGAATTGAGGCATTGAACCTGTTGTACAAGTCAATTCTGTTTTCTATATTGCTGTTCCCCCCCATGTTACACTTACAGATGCAGTGTTGTGTGCTGTTAATCAGCTGATGCGGCCTATCATGTAAGTGGAGGAGTTCTGGTGATAATGAAGGAAAATGATCCATGTACAGGAGAAATGTATAATTCAGAAAAGCAGATTTAACACTTGCAAAAGGTGCTATGTGGATTATAATAATATTAGTAATGACATTTAAATGCAAGCCAGATGGTGGTCTGTTGAGGGTTTAATTTATACAACTGAAGGTCACTTGCCGATATTATATTGGCTCAAGGGAGTACCCATGAGGAAGTTTGGAAATGAGGTTGAAATGGTATATTTTGTTTAAAAATTAAAGGTTTCTCTTGTAAAGACCTTGGCCCAGGAGTTCTTCAGAAAACCCAGTCTTTGTGCTATTTGCAAATTCTGTCCTTTTCCTTGCCTTCTCAGAGCTTTTGTAATTTTCTAGTCACAGAATTGGGGATGAGTTTAAAAGGGGAGGGCCTGTTTGCCTGTGTTTCCCTCACACCAAGAAGACGGGACAGAGCTCCCAAATAGGAGAATTTTCTTAATTGGCAGTTTTCTACCTGTCCCTTCCTTCTTGCCTCCCGTTCATTAGCTTTCCTATCCTCCTTCTTGGAGACAAGAATTTCTGCTCTGTTCAGGTGATGCTTCCCTCATTCTATGATTATTATCTCCAGAAATGGCAGCATGGATGAGGAGATTGAAAACCCCTACTGGAGTGTCCGGGCACTGGTGCAGCAGTATGAAGGGCAACAGAACATGCCGTTGGAGTCCCACTCTTCCAGGTAAGGAACTTTATGGCTAAGATGTGTCCCTTCGTGGTCTTTTGTCTGACGTTTCCTAGAGTGCCCCTTCTTATCACTGTGATCTTGTCAGCTCTGATAGAAAAGACAATTCCCAGCATATGGTCTTCTGCCTGATCTGTAGAATGAAGCCTCAGGAACCAACAGGAAGCAGTGGTATACTGCCATTTCTCCCACAGATAAAACTGATATCATTCATAATGATGTGATTGCATAGATAAGAGCTAGGAACTTCTGAATTACAGTTGTGTAAAGCTCTAGGGTGTCCCTCAGTGAGACCAGGGAAATAGAATTGTGAAAGACACAGCTAAAGATTTTACTGGGAACCTGAATGTACATGTAGAGCCTTTTGAGGGAATGCTGACATGAGGGATGCCAAAATGGAGTTTGTGGCCTGCTTCACAGGAAGGAAGGGGCAGAGTAGCTAGGGTGCAAAAGACGAATATTTCAGAGCTGATGGAAAAGATGTGGAGGAAAGGAACTTAAACCAACAAACCTCATGCCCTGCAGAGAGATGCCAATGAGGCAGCATGTGGATTTGAACAGCAGTGACAGGAACACACCAGTCTTTAATCCAGATATACAGTCCTGCGGGGAAACTGCAGCTTTTTCTTGATTGCCATTGTGGCCTCATACATTACCTTTAACTGTCTGTAGATTTACAGTTATCTAATTTACCCTTCCATCCCCCAGACTTTCACCTTCAATTTCAAGTGCAACATTAATTATTTTAATGCAAAATCTCCTCCATACCGCTGTGAAGCCTGAAAGTCAGAGTTCAGTGTGGTTTCCATTGGAGGTGACTTTCCCCTTTGAAGCAGGACTTGGATCCTGAGAAGTATGTGCTCTGTATTATGAACAGCCTGTAGCCTTGACTGGGGTTTTTGACTGGACTAGTTAAGCAAGGTCAAGCTGGTGCAAGCAGAGGCTTTCTAAGGAAATCAAACCTGTAGAAGACAGGATTTGTTAGAATAACAACATATAATGCATTTCCAATAGGAAGTGCCACAACTTGCAGCTGTGAACCTGAGCAGTGTGTGGCAGTTGCAACACGTTACACTGGTGCCTTACAAGCTCTTCTTACTATCCTTTGCTTTGGGGCAGAAATCAAAACTCTTGCCCTGACTTACTTGAGCAGTAGATGGGAGAAGGAAGACACATGGCTGTGTTGGTTGTTTTCATGGATATAGGAGAAGCAGTGTAGCTGAAGGGGCTTTTGAAGAAAAATGAGGGGGACCTGATTCCATGTGGATACCTTCGTAGTAAAGGACAGCCTTTCCTTTTTTCCCCAGAGAACAAGAAACAAGCTTTAAGACAAAGAACCATGTAAATGAACATATTAGTTCTCCCTCTGGATACGATGCTTTGCTCTATTTAATTTCTTTTGTAAGAGACTAAGAGCAGAGCTGCATGGGCATAGGTTGCACTCTTTGGTTCAGTTTCCAGTCCTCAGTGTTACCCCAAGTCTGCTTTGTTGTCTCCTTGTCCTACCTGAGCTGCTCCCTGAGAGTGCCTCAGCTAGCTGCCCCCTCCATCCCTGATTTCTTCAGGAGTGAGGAGGTTCATTTTCCTAGGACAGATTGCCACTGACAGTTTCTCAGCAGACAGGATGACTCCACAGGATTTCCCAGGCCGCTTTTGATGCTCCATTGTACAAAGAGGCCTCCCTGTACCTGAGAATTAAGGTTGCTTGGCCCAACAGAGGAAAAAAAAATACAATAGCTTGTACTTATTCCCAAAATTTGCTATGTATCATTGTGAGGTCATGTTTATAAATAGACACATACACATTTGGAAAAGCATGGGAACTCTGTGTGAGCCAGTATTGGACCCCTGCCTTCACGTGATGTCAGTAGAGAGTGTACTTTTGAAGCTGTCATTCTAGGAGAGGCATAAAAATTCTGGTCTTGGCAACAGGATTTCATGGATAATGACTTGGTGTTGACTCTTGAACCGTGATCTCAGTAGGACAGAGTGTGAAATACACTGCTCCCTCCACTCATTCTTCAGTTTAAGGTAGCTGTAGTATTTTAGGTGTACTCTTCTACCCTATAACAGGTTGTCAGGTAACTGCTGTTTGCTCATGTGCAGCTGTATTTTGGTGGTGAGTGAAAATTTCTCTGCACATCCTAGATAATTTTGTGTTGTATTTTGTTTTTCTGCATAATGTCATGACATCTCTTACCATGTGGTAATCGTGATATCATTGCTGATAGGACACAATATGGTGGGAATCTTTACATAAGTGACCAATGATTGACCCAAAGAAATTGGGAGCGATCTGATCCCCAGCTCCTGGGTATGTCTTCTGCTGACACCAGTCTTCACGATGAAAACAAGATGCTTGTTTCTCTTTCCTTCCAGAGAGAAATGTGCTAGCTCAGTTGTGAGAACTGCCTGGGAGAAACAAGCCCCTTTTTTTATTAGTGAGAGATGTGGTTATTAACTGCAGCCACCCCCTCCATCTAATTGTGCTGCTGTTGTGTCTGTCCCAGGGCAGTATCCCCTGACTAGCATCAGCTCATTTCTGCATTAACTGTTCAGTAAGAGTTTACAGCCTGAATAACAGAATTCCCAGAGACAAAAGCTCTAATAAGCAAAGGCAATTGAAATGATTCATGGAAAATTTGCCAAAATCAGATGGATTCCCAGGCCACTGAGCCCCTCACCCATCCATCTCCCTTTCCCCTCCCCTTCCATCAGCCTTCCCTCCCCCACTCTGAGCCAGGCATCTCAGAGAAAAGGCTCTGCGTTGCACAGGCTGTGTGACAGCAGGAGGGAGAGGGAGCTGGAGATAGCAAGGAAGAGGAAGCAGCGCATAGGGCTGGGAAGTGCTGCATGCGTTCTTCTGAGACAACATCCACGCCTGGAAAAGCAGGGAACCTACTGCATGCAGGAGCACGTTCTCTTGGCTGTTGGCTTCTGCAGCAGGTGCTTGGAATCTAAGGGCAGAATGGGCTGAAAAACACCTCTGGCAATCCAGATTGCAGTCCTTGTGATGAAAACAACTGGGTGTGCAGCTGACCAAAATGCAGCAGCAAGAGACAAAATAACCTGAGAGAAAAACCAGCAAGAGCAAAACCCAGGCTGCAGAATTCCCTGGCTCTGGAATCAAATAAGTGTGTGGGTGCTGCTGATCTGCCATCTGACGATTTCTTGCAAAGACCCTGAGTGTTTTTTTTTTTTTTCCTGCTGTGAATCTTTCAGCTAATGTGAAGCAGTCTGGCTTGCAAATATTTCTCCAGTAGTTTGACAGGAACTGGCATCTTCTGCACTGAATTTTGAGCATGTGAAGGGACAAGGCATGTCTGTAGCCAGAATCGTAAGGCTCCCTGGGAAACGGATTCTGTGAGGCGAAAGGTTAAAGTGGGATCATGGGAGGGAAGCAGGTCAAATGGTGAGCGACGGTTGCCATTGTCATTTGAAACAGCAGGGATGGGGGTTTATTAAAATTATGAGAATTCAGACTTACATTGGGGCTGTTGCCCTAAAGCCTTGACTGTGCAGGCACTGGCAACTCTGAGACTCAGTGGAGAAAGGATATGGGTTAAGAAATCAGCTCGTAAAGGGAATAAAGTGGAACAGTTTGCATCATATATCTGTCTTAAATAGTTTTAATTTTCCAGCATTTATTTCTGCATGCTTTAATCACAAATTGTTTTGTACTTTAAAGAACAAATTGCATTGGTGGATATTTCCTACTCAGATGGGTTTGGTGACTGATACAAAAAATGTAAAAATGTTTCCAGCATTAACTTGATGGCATTAATGTATGAGGCAACCTGACCTGTGCTACTGCGTCATTTGAGTGCATCTCAGTGGCACTCTCACTGTTTGGCATGGTTTGAGAGGTGGTCGCTGATGCTATGTGAAGCCACTGGCCTTTTAAAATAGGGAAACTGCCTGGAAAGGGGATTGTGGACATAGGAATGCCTAAGAAATTATCTGTAAAACTGTCTATGTTGTGGAGAACTGTATTGACCACTTTACCCCACCCCCTACCCCAGCTGGGATGCTTTGTATTTGTTTTGGGCTGTGAATCCAGTACTGAGAGGAGCAGACTTTTGAGCAGAGGAGTGTTATTTCCAGGCTCTGTATCCCCTTGGTTTTTTGTCCTGCTCATCCTGCTTTCCACTTCTCTGCTCTTGCCTATGCCTCAGCTTCACCACCTTCTCACCCAACAGTTGCTAATATTGTTTTTCTAGGACAGCTCTCATTCTTTTCATCTTTTGCATGGATGAGAACCAGCAGTGCATTTCTCAGTGGCCTTATCAGGTTGATGGCGTATTCAGAGTATCAGCTGAGAATATACAGGGGGTATATCGAGTTCTGTTCCTAGAAGGAAGTAAAATCCCTCTGAGTTACTGGACGTGTTAGCTCAGCTGGGTTTCCTTTTTGTACCTGTGTTGTTTGAAAGTTTCATGCTTTTCTCTGATGCTTATTATATAAGGCAAACCCAATAGTACTTTCTAGGCTCCCAATTATTTTAATTTTATGCTTTGCACTCATTCAGCAACAAGCAGGAGGGGGCTGGTTTCAAATGTTTTGTACAAAATATACCTAATCAGGGACTGGTGTAATGGAGTTAGCCTTCCTGAAGGTGAATCCTTGAGCAAAGCCAGGTGGCCTGGACCCCTTTATCAATCATGGGCACCCTGTCTAAGGAAGAAAGAACAGGTACTGTAGCTGTTAGATTGCCATTAGAACATGGTTATTCTTTCACTTCGTAAGTTGCATTCGTCTTTTCCTTTAACATGGTGAAAGTCCATTTAGTCTGGACCTTTAAAACTGGACTGCTTGAAGGTCTGTAATGCAAATGAGAAGTAGGCCAGCACTGGCTGTGGGATCTGACAGGAGCTGCTAGCAAGTAAGTAACTTCCATCTCTATTGCAAGGCTTTTCTGATACTGGGAGAGCTGTGGCATATGTAGCAGCAGTGCTGGGAAGATGCAGAAGATGAGCTGTCAAAGCCTTTTATTTTCCTAAACCTATTATATTATTTCCACACTGTTTTCTTTTTGTTCTCTGTCCTTTGTTTCTGTGTTGGGGAGAATGAAAAATTAACTCCTGCTCACACTTGCAAGGATTAGTTCCTGTGACTTTAGAGGTATATTGAATGGGTCAGTGAGCTTCAGCCACCTTTTCGTGTTGTCTGGGTGATGCATTTAGGAAGAATATCTGTAAAAAGATTGCTTGAATCTCACAGCTGAGATGGTTCCAGTGAAAATACATGCGTATTTTCAAGAAGTTTTAACCTAAGAACATGAGTGAGTGGTATCTGACTTTGAAAAGTGTTTTGCACTTGGGAATTTCAAGTTAGTGAAGAGGTGCTTCTGAAAGTCAGAGCAAGAGATGAGGCAAACCAGGGTAGCTTTTTGTTCAGCTTGCAGTATGAACATAAGGTTTGCAATAAATTGTGTCTGAGTAGACCTTCAGTAGAGTGTGGTCTTACCCCTGTGTGAGTGTGTGTGAATTCTGTGGTGGCAGTCTCAAACTTGCATTCTGTTAAGGAAAATGGAGAGACACATTGTGCTACTTATCAGTTAGCCTGCTATGACACTGATGTAGTAATGGAAAAGTTACATGCACAGTTTGGTTTGTTAATGGCTTCTCTAGTATGCAGATAATTCTTAGTTTCAACAAGCCTGACTGCGTATTCACTTTTATCTTAGACGAGGATGATGTTGATCAGCACTAGAAGTAACTGTTCTCCTTTTCTCTGCAGTCTTGCATCGCCCAGTCCTATCCATAGTGCAAAGAGTGAATCCACTGTAGCCCCATCAGAGGAGAAGGAAAGACTTGTGATCATCCACACTGAGGAAGCAGAAACTAAAACAGGTACCTTGCAGATAATGCTTTACAGCTCACACTTTCATTGGCATTTGTTTGTATCAACTTGCTGAAAAGTTCCCCAGTGACTAAAATGAACACAGAGAATGTGATATTGAGTATCTGTTCACATAAAACTAAATCCCTAAACTTTTAACACTACAGTAATGCCATAATATGGCAATATCTGTGGTTTGCAAAATAATGCTTGGGAAGTGAAAAGCTCTGGAGAAGGATTAACAGTCATATATAATTTTCACTGTAGAGTGAATGCTTTCATCACAGTCTCATTAGGCCATTTTGGAAAAAAAACAAAAACCACTTAAAATTCCCTTAAAGAGTGCGTGTGGGCTTGCCAAGCCCATGGTGCATAACTTGATTTTGTGTAAGGGTCTGTGTTTCCATCACATCCATACATAGGTTGAGTGGCTCTTTGCAAGGAACTGAACAGTTGTAATATTGTTATGGTGTTTGCATTGATAAGTCCTTGCTGTATTGCCACAAATGCCCCACAATGTAGTCAGTTTACACTTAAAATTTTCATGCAGATTGAAGGAAAGATTTTCAAAGAAGCTTCTAAAGTGTGGGTTTTTTCTTTTCCTCCTCAGGAATGCAGCCTAATAATAATTCTCTAGTTAGCATCCATCCCAAGAGCAAATGACAGAAGCTCTCCTAGAAAATGCTTTGCTGCCTTAGACAGAGGGGTCCTGCTTCAGTGCTCCTTCAAAAGGAGACAGACTATCTCAGCGGCTGAAGTAGCTGACTGGCTGTGACCAGTACCTTAAATTCTTAGTGGTACCGTGTCTGCTTGCTGCCTATACAGTAAGATATTGCAGCTGCGTGTCTACAGATGCACAGCAGCTTGCATTGATAAATTTCACTTTTGGTCAGCTAGCTAACAAGCACTGCTATGATTATTCCTCATCAAACCTCATACCTTCTTAGGGAAGAAAAAAAAAATCTACATTCCTGGTCCAGCCAGTGGATGATAGTTAACCAGAGATACAGATTATGCTGTGGGGAGCAGAAGAGGCATGCAAGGCTATTAAACTTGCTATTAAGACAACAGTCTTTTTCAGAATTAGGTATGCTCTCCACCTTGAGAAAGCCATGTTATTTGACAAGTAGAAATACTGTTTAATGCTGCCTTCAGTGGGTCCTTGGTGCACCCTCTAACACTAAGACATGCTCTTCAAATCCCAGAGTTGCTTTTCTCCCCTTAGGTATTTTCTACCACGCATGATGCAGCACATTGTTGCCTGTGATGTGCTCTGAAATCTCCAGTACTGAGGAATCAGATGCAGCAAAGTTAACAAAGGAGAAGGATGCTTATCTCTTATATATGTGTGTGGAGCAAAGTTTCCTTTGCATAAAGGAGGCATAAATCCTTGAGATTAGACAAGTTGTTACACCTTCTAGCAACTTCCTTGATACTGGCTAGAAGACATACTGGTTTGTTAGTGATAGCTAGTGTGAACAGCAGGCAATTATTGTGTGGTGCAAGTCTTTTCTGGGCTCCTCTCTGTCGTGACCACATTCAGCTGCTCTCTTTTCCAGAAGAGACAGAATCTCATTTCCAGCCTGAGTGGCAAGCAGGGAACCCTGTGTCATATTTGGAGAATTCATGGGAGGAGCAGCTTTTGGAACAACAAGACCATTTAGAAAAGGAAATGGAGGAAGCGAAGAAGATGATTTCAGGTCTGCAGGTAACAGATTTTCTTCTCAGCCAGCATTCCCTTCCACATGCATTTCTTTTCCTATTAGCTGTAGCTGGAAAACAGGTTATCTTGCAGCTGAAACACTGGCCTGGAACTCAGAGATTGGAATAAGAGTCCTGGTCCAATGAGGCCTCTTGGGGTGATTGTGCAAGAAGTCAGTTGGTCTCTTGGGTCACGTTGGTTAAATAGGGACAGTGGCTCTTCCCTGTGTGTCACCCTGTGGGATGAGTCCCTTCAGGGAAGAGTTCCTCATGAATGAGCAGTTATTTCTGATCGTGTGGATAGTGTGTATTGGGGTATATTGGCTGCAGCCAGCAGAGACCTTATCCAGCAACTGAGTGCTACTGACTAAGCACTCTGACATCTTTCTTTCTTGCAGTGTTTAGGCTCTCTTGGCTCCTGCAATTGTGATTTGGTGCTGGTCACCTTTTGCAGAATGGAAAATGCCAAAACTATCCTTTCCAATGTCCCAGATGCAATTTGGAAGACAGCTGGATCCAGCCACAGTCTTGTCTGGGGCAGGATATGCCTGTCCCCCATCATTGTGTAGCATGCTTAACTAAGAGAGCCTGGGGAAGGAGGAAAGCCCCAGTATATTTACTAGGGTTTAGAGAAAGGATTTTAACATCAGTCTGTGCAATTTGGACAGTCTTTTCTTTTTCTTAGCTCAGGCTTCTCCAAAAACTTGGTGTTGACATGATTTGAGGCTCTTATTCAGTAGGGAGGCAGAGAGAAGGGTGTGCAGAGAGAGTGGAAGATTATATTGCTGTCACGACTGAAAATCAGTGATATTCGCTAATAGTAATTTAAGTGGACTGTGAGAGGGCAAAAGGCATGCTGAATGCAGGTAAGAACAGAACCACTGTAGAGAATCTAAGGCAAAGCCTGTGTTTAGAAAGAGATTATGCCTGTGTTGTCTTTTGGTTGGAGTCCAGATCCTAGCTGGGTTCACTGGCTTGGTCCCCCGTCCTGTGGTGCTATGCTAAATCCTGTATGTGCTGTCACTGTGCAAAGCACATATGTTACTATGCAAAATGGTGAAGATGCAGCAGTGTTTTCCCATGTGTTGGGGCTGAGATTCCCCTTCTTCACCCAGGGCATTTAGCAGCCCGCGGATTAGCAGCCTGAGAGAATAAGGCAGTCTTTCTGTGATTTGTGATCAGAAGTAATGCAGAGAGACAAGGAACGTCAGGAAATCAGTCAAGATTCACAGAGCTGATCAGGGGTCACATAGACTTGCATCAGTCTGAATTTCAGTGAGCTAGGCTGAACTATACCACATTCTCTACACAACTATTTATTTGCAGGACCTTTTCCTTGCTTCCTGTTTCAGTCCCTCTCTGACCAAATGACCCTCAGCCCAATGTGTTTGACTCTGCATGGGGAGTAGAGCCCCTGATCCATATGGTAAAGGCTCTGAACTCTCTCAGGAATATTCCTTTCTGTTTGTGCTGGGAACCATGCTGGCTGTGAATTGTAAATATTTATGTGTCAGTAAACAAAGCAGAGACTGTGTGAGAAGCATAGACAACCAGAGCAGAGGGTGGAGTGTGGGCGGGCAGGCACTTACCCTTTGGACAATGGACAGGAAACAAAAGACTCAAAAAAAAAAAAAAAAAAAATTTCTTTTTTTCACTGGTAAAATCCAGTTCCATTATGTGCCCAGTAGGAGCAGGGAGAGACAGCACTGGAGGAATTGGTATGTTCTGTTCGTCCAACGCTGGGCCCCGTGTCTCAGGAGTGAGGGTGAGCAGATGGCATTGCTGCCCCCTCTTTCCCTGGAAGTAGGAAGAGGCAGCTGATGTTGCTAGCCAAGAAATTGGATTTGATTAATTGATTTTCTTGCTCTTTCTCTTGCTCAATACTTAAGAGCTTCCAAGTTCATTAGGGTTTGATTGAAATATCAGGGACCTGATGTATGTATACCCCATAAGGGGCTAAAACCATGGCAGTTTTTTATGTTCCTGTGTGATTCCTGCTTGTGTGTCCTGCTGGGAGGACTTTGGGATGCACTCAGAAAACAGTTTTCTAAAGAGGTTTTGCATTAACTGAATACAGATTGCTATTTGGCAGCAATTGCTGCTCTTTGCTGGAAGATACTTTCAGCAAGCAGAACCTGACCTGTCAGCCTTGAAGTCTTTGGCAGCTGAATTGAAGTATTGCTGCAAATGGGTTATTTTGTTTTTAGCCATGGAGTTTAAATAGAAATAAAATAGCTAACTGAAAGAAAGAGGCATGACTCTTTCCAATGCTTCCAGTTGTATACAACATCCTGGCATGTACCAAGTGGCCTGAGTCCTGGAAATAGACACAGAAAGGTCAATGCAAAAAACACCAGTTAGAGAAAACCAGCATGGTATACATCTGGCCTGGCTCTGCGAGTCGCATTTCCTGCAGTGCACACTTCCTTCAGGCTGGATTCAATCTACTGTGGGAATTCTGGCATCTTCCTGCAGACATCTAGGCTACCTTGGAGCTGCTGAAAGAGTTAATACTGTGCTTCTAGTAGCCTTCCTCAAGCACAGGCATAGCTTAAGATTTCACTCTCTGTGTGGGTAAGCGCTTACTTGGACAACAGTTCTGAATGTGTCTTGATCTTGTGTAGTGTAGAACAGAATTAGGCTTCCCTGAACATCCTGTCTCTAAAGTCTTTTGTAGATGTGTGGTTAGGAGAATGACTTCTTTCAGCAAGCAACACTTTAGTCTCATTCCAGAAGAGAAGCCTTACAATGTAAACCTGGTTCAGTCTCTGCTTCAGACATCAAATTTGTTATTGTAGTGAAGACTACCCTTGGACTAAAGCCCGGGACAGACTTCACTCCCTGAAAATCTGAGGAGTTGTCCTTGTTTGATGCCTTTCTGTGAGGAAGAGTATTGGCTGACAGATATCTCTGGGAGAGCTTTTTCAGGAGACAAATCTTCTTGTTCATTCCTGAAAAATTCTACTTATTTTTGAGGGGAATAAGTCAGCAGAAACGGAAAATTAAACTGTTTAGAGGCTGTTGATATGAATGACTGTTAGCCAGAGCCGCATCTAGACTGTTTTCCTTTGAAAGCCCTGAAGAGGAGATTTTTTTTTTGTCCTTCATCTTCCCAGGCTTTGTTGCTCAATGGATCTTTACCTGAGGATGAGCAGGAAGGGTCCTTTGAACTTTGTGAACATGGAGCCTGCCCCGAAGAGCAGCTGGTGAGCACATTGCTGTATCTACATTTCTCTGATAAAGCTGCACTTTGGCACTATTTTGCCACAGGCAGGTGTCTTGCACAATAATAACCATGGTATTTAACATTCAGATCATAATCCGAAGTCGCCTGGACCAGAGTGTGGAAGAAAATCAAGACCTAAAGGTTAGAGCGGGGACAGATGAAGGGGAAAGAGATTTTGGGTTAAGAGATTGCAGACTCTGTCCTACTTGACTGGAGGAGTGGGAATGTTACTGGAATTTAAATGAGCCCTGAAATATATTTATTTTTTTTTCCCCTGCATGCTCTTGAAGCTGGAGAGATTCAGGTTGTACTAGCCTCTCAAAACCTTATCCAGGACAGTTGTTAAGTTTCTAGTGATGTCTGAATATAAACAGTCTTTCAAGTAGGAAACAAATGCAGCTAAGAAGAACCTGCCCTGTCAAGCCTGCCTTAGTTCAGCTTTCTGATGATGCTGTCTCTGGAACCAGTTCTGACACTGGGAGAGAAGTATTTGACATTGCCCTGAAGGACAGATTTGGGGGACTAGGCAATCTTTTTGTCTCATGGCTTTAATAGCAGAGCCTTAGGGAGCTGCTTAACTCTTTTGTCATGTTTGTAACTCATTAAAATGGCTCAGGGCCTGACCTGCTCTTTGATCTGCGGGAAAAGGTAGGATGTGCTTTCACAGACATCTGTGAAGCAGATGTCTGGCGGACCGAGAACACTGACTTTGGTTGATTCTGAAGGGGTAACAAGATACCATTTAATCAAATTGTGTTGCATTTATAGAAGGAGCTATTGAAATACAAACAAGAAGCTCGAAACCTACAGGGAATAAAGGTGAGGAAAGAGGCACTTCATCAAATATAAATAGTAAAGCTTTAGAATCTGTTGCAGCCCATGAGTATAGTCAGCAGCAACCATATACCTCTGAGGAATCTCCGATTGTGCAGGGAGTTGTTCTAGGGGCCTTGTAGGTGGGGGATTCTACGGTCTGTTTCTGGCTCTGGGGAGAGATTGCAGTTGAGGCAAGCACAAGGAGTTAGGTCTCCTGGGTTCTGTTTCTGTCTGTAGGATTGTGGTCAAATGGGCCCCTCTTTTGTCTGTTTCCCCTAAACAAATTACAAGGCATAGGATGCCTGCTTGGGTCCCATGGCTCTTTTCCTGACCACCCCCTTCCCGCCACCCCCCCACCACCAACTTCTGTCTTGGGGTATGCACAGCAGGAGCATGCCCAGTGAACTCATTCTTGAGAGAGAGGAAGAAGAGCACAGAGGTATCTTTGTCCTCTTCAGCTGTAACATTTTTCACAACTTTTACTCCTGTATGCTCAATTTCTTCCTCTGGAGTTCTGAACACTAATAATTTACTCCTGAGCAGAGGTATTTTTAGAGGTGCCTGTAAGGCTCCTGTGAAGGAAGCAAACAGCAGTAGCTGTCCACGGTAGCACTTTTGGCTTCTGGATAACACTGAGTGAAAGGTGCAGAATTAGTACCGACTTTGGCCTCTTCAAAGATAATTTCATTGCACAACTAGGTCACACTGAGAGATAAGTTTCCTTGGGTCCTTGTCTCATGTTGGCCTCTTTCTACCCTCTGGATGCTGCAGATGCATGACTGGAGACACTAGCCATAGGCCCCTGAAAAGACCCTCCAAAGACACTACTATTTTCTTCCATAAGAGCGAATTGTCAGGCCACTTCTGGAGCAGGAAGTTCACAGAAACCCCTCTGTCCCAGATGGCTAGAATGTTGGCAGGGAAATCACTTCTGGGTAAGACAAGAGCAGAAGGACTGAGAGCCCACTGGGCAGACGTCTATATACCTTCTGCTGCCTTAGGTCCTTGGGAACACTTCAGCCCTGTGAGTGGCCCCACTGTGTTATGGCCCATGGTCTAGGTCCCTCACTTCCTAGGGAAGGGTCTCTGCCTCTGTCTTGCACCTTCCTACAGATAACATCTTTTCCTAGGATGCTTTACAGCAAAGGCTGATTCAACAGGATGCTTCAGTTCTTCAGCTAAAGCAGGAACTTCTGAGAGCAAACATGGACAAGGAGGAATTGCACAACCAGAACGTGAGTTACTGTGCTGCTGAGGGTTAGATTATTTTAGGAGGAGGTTGGTAGCCCTGAGGGCTCCAGCAACCACAGGGTGGAGTTGGTGGTTGCAGCATAGTTCTTGGGGTCATAGTGAATGACCAGTCAAAGGTCTCTGCACAGTAAAAACTGCACACGGTCTACTAGCCACCTGTGAGACTCACTGGAGTTTCTTGTTCTTCCCTCCCAGTTTCTGTCCTCCCAAGACCTTCAGCTGAAACAGGGCTTCCCATGATGTTTTCAGTACAGTTGCATTCTTTCTTCCTCATTGTGCTCCCTGGGTTAGTAAGTGGCTTTTGACAGGTAGAGCTGCCATGTACAGTATCTCTCTGGAGAGAGAAGGGCAAGGAAAGAACTGTCCTTCCATCCTTAGACACCAGCTCCCTGAACTCTGCAGATATTTGGTCTCGGGTCACACATTAGCACAAGGGGCTGACACTAGCTCTCCAGGAATACCTACCTGACACCTATGTGTTATTTCTGCAGGTTGACCTTCAGAGGAAGGTTGAAGAGAGAAACCGGCTACTGGCAGAATACAAAGTAATGGAACCTCTCTTCACTGGAGGCTTTGCCGGGGCAGCATCTGGTGGTTTTTCAGTTTTGTGAATGTGATGACTGCTGTCTCCCTGACACTCAGTCACCTCTGGGAATGGCACTCTGGAATTTGCAATAGTTGCAATAGCCATGGATGTTTGTAAGGAGATGGAGGGATGAGATGTTCTTTGTGTTCTGCCCACAGCTTTTTATAGTAGATCTGTTATTGTCATGGCTTTTCAGTGATGGCTTTCTGAGTCTCTAACACTTGTGCAGCAGCCCATCAGGTTAGGCTGGGTCACCTGATTGTCTGCTGATCCCTCAGGAATCTGTTTTCTCTATAACTTTCCCTGCCATGGGAAGATGATTTGTGAGCCTTACTGTTCTGTTGATTCTCTTGATTACTGTGTTGCAGAAAGAACTGGGCCAGAAGCATCGGCATTTACAGCAGCATCAGACCAAGATGGATGAAATGCTTAGGCAGCTTTCTGAGGCCAGCTACCAACAGGTATGGAGCAGGTGGGCGGCACTGATGCCCTGAGAACTGACATTTACCTTGGTGGCTCAGTTTGTGCTGACTCTTCTACTCCCCTCACAGGTGGATTTGGAACGGGAGCTGGAGCGCAAAGAGGCCCTGTTAGCTCACTGCATGAAGAGAGAAGCTGAAGAGGTATGGGAAGCCTTGATCTAAACATCAAACTGTTGGAGTGATGTTTCCATCCAGCACACTCCAGCTGCCTATCTCCAGAAATCATCCACTTCATCCCACAAAAGCCTATCTCTGCAATCTCGATGTTAGTGTCCTAACCAAGGCAGCCAGACGCCAAAAAGCATCCAACTTACCAAAGCTCCCAGCAGCGAGCACTCTGGCTTAGCCTCTTGTGTCAAAATCCTAATGAATGAAACAGGGGTGAGTGGAAGCCAGAGACACGCAGCTTCTAGCTTCAGCTCTGATACTGGTTAATGGTTAGACCAGGGCTTAGCTTCTTATTACCTCCTTTTCCTGTTGACCGTGGTATTGAGCACCTGAAGCTATCTTGGTGGAAAGAGTGCCAGCCCCAATATGTGTCCCTGCACAGTGACACTTGGAACACTGATTGTACTCACTAGATCTTGGAGAGAGCCCTCTGTGACATAGCAGCAAGCCCCTTCCTGTCTCTGCCTTTTTCTCCATCTGTATGTGAGGAATCATGTTTGTGCTCTGACCTATAGGTCTGCCTGCACACTCCTTAGTGAGTGTATCTACCTTGTAGAAGATGGTAGTTATATCACTGATGTGGAAAGTCTTCATGCCCTCATCATTTTGAAGTTCGCAAACTGGGGTCTTTGTGCAGGTTCTAAACCTTACGTTCCTAGTGGCACACACATCTTCCCCTGAACAGGTGATGGCTTACAGTGATCATAGTGCTCAGAGCAACGGCTTCCTCCAGAGCGCAGGAAAAGGAGCTGCTCCCACAGCCCACCGAGGGGTAAGCGCATCTAAAGGGGTATTTTCCCAGACAGATGCAGATGAGGGCTTCAGGTACCCTGGAAGCTATTTTCTTGTTAAGAGGTATTTCCCCTTTCTAAGACCTGTGGCTTTAGATGAGAAGAAAGCAGCCTGGAGTTACTCTGACTTGTGGTCTCTTGGGCAGACAAATGACTTGCAACTGGTTCGTGATGCCCTTCGCAGTCTCAGGAACAGTTTTAGTGGCCATGATCCACAGCACCACACCATTGACAGCCTGGAGCAGGGCATCTCCAGCCTAATGGAACGGCTGTACCACATGGAAACACAGAAGAGGCAAGAGAGAAGGGTAAAGGCTTCCTAGAGCACTTGGCTCTTAACTCTGCCCCTCACACAAAACCCAAAGCTAAGCAGCAATGAGAGCTCCAACTGGGAAGTGATACTTCATTCTCACTCTTTTGGCTTTGCACCCTAGATCCAGGGGAAATCACCAGCAAGCAGAGCAACAAATGAGTGTAGAGACTCCTGGCCTCCCAAATCCAGTAAGTGCCTTTCAGTTCCTGCCCTCCCCCTACCAAATTAATTGCTCAGGTTTCCTGGATGGAGTCCAGGGCACAGCCCCTTGGGAGTCTGTGTCCTCCAGCTGCTTATTCCCTTTACCAGAGCTCAGTTTCCTCCATTTAGTCATTTGCTGTACAGATTAGACTTCATGGCAAAGGAGAGAGGGGGCAGAGACTATCTGTGGCTGCTTGTTTGTAAAGCACCATCCCAGTGGGGGTCTGTCTGGGCCACATTGGTACTACTGCAGTATAAATAACTATGACGAACAATTACTGCTGTGAAATGTGATGTTATTTCAGCTTTCCTGCTGCTTCGCACCATCTAGTGGACACAGGTAACTGTACAGTTGCCTCTTTCCCTGTTTCTCCCTCAGTGTCTAGTTCCTTTCATATATCCATAACAGCACATCCCTTTCTGACACCATGTTTCCTGGCTCCAGCTGCAGCAGCTCCACGTTTTGCTTTTCATAATGAAGACAGTTTTTTCCAGTGTTGGTTGTAAACGTCACCTAGAAGGTCTATGAGGTTGTAGGGGACTGTAGGTACTGGGGAAAGACAGAGGGCTCCACCTTTCAGCTGCCTAGTAGCGTCCCAGCAGCAGGGTAGCCTGAAGGTACAATATGCTGAGGAAGGTAGGAGAGGAACTCGGAAGACTGAAGTTGTGGGGAGGATTTGCTGGGTTCTCTTTCCTCTCCCATAAACTGCAGTTTTTAGAGCAGCCAGTGAGTGTTCTCTGCATGCAAACTACCTTTCCCTTCAGCAGACTCCATCTCCCTCCACTGCAGCAGGAAAATTTTGTGCAGCCACAAATGTAGAATGCCTTGGGTGTAAAAGGCTGTAAGCGGTGGCTCTGAAGACTTGTTAAATTAGCAAGCCTTTGAATTGGGTGTCCATAGTGTTTTCTGCATGCTGGAAGTCTTAAAACTGTAGAGTCACTCAGTGTGGACCTTCCTCTGCTTCAGCCTTTGGTACAGCACATTGCAGGGAAGCAGGGAACAAGGCAGTAGCCAGAGAGAGAGAGAAACACAAATGGGCAAAGAAAACTCCATGCACAAACGCCCATCCTGGCCAACTAGAATGGGAAGATGCGGTGGGAGGCAGATAACCTTTTGCCTTGGTGATGATCAGTCGCTTCATCCTGCTTTATCCATCTGCAAGTGAAGGCAAGTGACAAGGTATCAGTACTGGATGGTGTACTGTTCAGCCATTTGATCTTCCAGAAAGGTTCTCCTTTCTATGCTGAGGTAGTGAGTAGAGTGTCTGTGGAGTAGGTGGTGGTAGCAAGCCCCTCTGTGGATGGGACAGTAATCAGTGAGGACAGTGCTAGGCAAATCTTCCATGCTAACAATAGTTGGATGGTGACCCTACCTTAAAATGTAAAGTTTTCCAGTAAGCAAGGGAATACCTGGCCCTTCCAACAGGGATGATTAGCCACCCTCCTAAGAATCTCTTCCCATCATCAGGTTCTCTGCTGTGATGGCAAATTTGCTGAGACCACCTCTTTTGTCTCCTGTTGTGGCAGGAGATGTGCTGTTGCCCAGTGATTGTGCTCTCTTTGCAGAACTGCCTCACTCTCACAGCACACCCGTGATGAGCACCAGTGCCTGCACCAAAGTGTTGTACTTCACTGATCGTTCCCTCACACCTTTCATGGTCAACATACCAAAGAGGTGAGGTCTGATTTTGCCTTGCTGACACTGATGTGGGAGATGCTTGTTTCCCTTATTAGTCTGATTCTTCTGGGTATGGTTACCACTAGCTCCAGCTTGCTGTGCGTTAACTGGGGCATTGGATTTCATACCACTGTTTGGGGAAAATGGCCTAAAGCAGTCCACTAGCTGATGTGTTCGTTTTAGAGCCCTAAGAGATCATTAACTTCCAAGAGCAAGAGAAAGCAGCCAAGTGCTTCTATTGTGGCATGTAGTGCAGGATGCTCCTGTCAAAACAACTATGGCTGTCAATGCAAAAGGGAAAGTGAAAAAGGCTGTTTTGAGGTCATACGTAGTAGATCAGGAGGCAGCTCTTCTGCTGAAGAGGACCTTGGGGTTGACAGATATGTTCCTGGAAGGGCACACTTTTCACATCCTTGTGGCCAGGGTGCCACATGCCTAGCTAGACTTGTGCTGTGCCTCTGCGTCCCACGTAGTTACACTTGAGCTAAATCTGGTAACTGTGTACCATGGGATAATGCCAAACTATTCCCTTGCAGGTTAGGGGAAGTGACTCTGAAGGATTTTAAGGTAGCTATTGACCGTGAAGGAACCCACCGGTACCACTTCAAAGCCCTGGATCCAGAGTTTGGCACAGTCAAGGAGGAGGTAAGTGTGGAATTTAGCTATCAGCTGCTTTGGGTTCCGTGTTACCACACAACCCCAGAGACTGAGGTCACCTTATTTCCAAACTAATGAAATCTTTGCCCCTGAACAAACTGTCTATTTTCACAACTGTAGATAAGCTTCTCTTGTAAGGTGCTAAAATGGGATGGTTTTATCCACAGCCAGAGCAATTATATCAATGTGATTGCAATTGCCTGGGGGTTGCAGAGCCTCTTAGGCAAAAAGCTGGCTATTGGCACAGTCTGTGACATGGCGTTGCTCGAGGGGCACTGGGCAAAACTCAATGAACTACGCTTCTAGCCCTTCAAGCGGCTTTATAAAACCTATTGCAATGAGAGACACTTCAGGCCAATTCAAAAACATTCTCCTACTTTCTTTTAAAGGTTTCTCAGATAGCTGTGTTTAAGGCATCTTTTCTTTTGCATACTGCATTACAGCCCTGTTTATGCTCAGGCTGGTGTTGGTGTGGACTAGATCTGTTAAAGGTTATTGGAATAGCTCCTGTCTCACAAATTGATTCACAAGTGCAAATGGTTACCCTCTCTGGGAACAGTCAGCTGACTAGGTAGCCATTCCGCAGAAGCAGCAGGAGACAGTAGTCTGGATTAAAAAAGGCATGTTCCCTGTATTTATTTTACCTTTCCTGTCAAAAATATGCCCATAATAATCTTGATGGTTAGAGGTTAAAGAAGGGAGCTATCTGCTTTTTTCCTAAAATATTGAAAAAAGTTACTCAGATGTGTGAATGATGGATGAGGTACATTCTGGGTTGTGTGGTGAAATCTGAGCTAGGATCTCTGACTTGATGCCTGACTCTTAGGCTGCTCACGCTGTTGAAGAGTGGTGTCCAGACTCCAGACATGACTGGACTCCCTTTTGGTTTTTTTGTAGGTATTCCATGATGATGACATCATTCCTGGTTGGGAGGGAAAAATTGTGGCCTGGGTGGAAGAAGACCACGGGGAAAATTAACCAAGCTTTTACATCTTGTTGCCATGGAAACCTGTAACTGCTGAGCTCAGAGAATGACCAAAAAGCATGTGTGCTGGACGGAGTCAAATTTAAGTTGCCAAAAAAGAGGGCTTCTCTGCAAACAATGGGTAATGCAGGTTGTGTGCATGGACACCTGGCATCTGACTTTCCACAGCCATGGTGACTTTCCACAGTGTTCCAAGACTGAAATGACAGGTCTGTGGGAAAGAAACACCTTGCTTTGTCCTGTCAACTAAACACTGAAGGCCTTAATGATGCATTGCTCCCTTCCCCTGCTTCTCCATGCCTGCAATATGTGCTGCAGACTGTGATCTGGGCATTTCAAATCTGGTTTCTTGTACGCAGCATTACATAAATCTGCACTGATGGCAAAAATGTGAAGCTTTGCCTTCACGAGTCAGAAGAAGCTGCTAGATTATGTGAGCTTGAAGGTTTGACCAACTTTGGTCCTGGACTTTCACGTGCTGCAGGAGCAGAGTGAACTTTCTGAACATCCCAGACTGACAGTATAGAATTCTGACCTGGGGAGGGAAGACAGTCTTCTGAAGGTTTTACGCAGGTCTAAAGCAAAGATCACCAGCTTGGCAAAGCTCCCTTTCTCCGAAACTCAGGCTTCCATTTCCTAGCCTTGCGTTTCCCACTTGCTTTCCAAACCTGTGCTCACTTGGGTTTGCTTTGTTGCCATAGGATCTTGGTGGTTGCTTATTTGCTGAAGGATTTCATTTGCAGGGGAGCTGGCATCAGCTGCTTCCCTGAGGTACTTAAAATATGCACACACACACGCATATAAACACATGCATGTACACACACCTCTACCCACCCCCCCACACCCATCCCCCTTGTTGACTCTCTTTCCCTGTGCTCCTGCCCTGTCCTCTTTCAGTAAGGCAGTCAGTTTGTCACCTCCTGTGCACAGGCATCACTGCGTGCTGCTGTCCACTTGCTGCCAGGGTCACCAAACACTTAGCCACACCAGTAAGATAAACCCTATCAATTACACCACCAGTTCCCTGATATGCCTGCTCCTGGGGTGTCTGGAAGATCAGGAAATTAATGACTGCCTGGGAAAGAACGACCTCTAAAAATCCGAGGGTGGGTCTTTCTTTTTGGTTTTGTGGGCTTTCTCTCTTGTTTGTTTCTGCATTGCCTGTCTCTGCCCTTCTGCTGACAGCCAGCTGTATTTCCAGAGCGTCGGCTGCAATGTGCAGCAGACACTGTTAACTTAGAAGGTCAAATGGCAAGTAAAGACTCTGCTCATTTTCAGTACACGTGGCCCTTCCATGGACTACCTGTATGTCTGTGCTGTGCATGAGGCTGGGGGAGGGTGGACCCGGTTTTACTGTTTTATATTAACATGTCCTTTTGTAAACACATTCCTGTTCTTGGAATTATTTTGTACCAGTTTACATTTGTCTGAGGACTGTGGATATTTTTATACTAGTGCAAGTGCTTTCTGTATATTTCTGCACGCATTATGCTGTGTTTTACTCATTTTCTAGTGGATGCTGAGGTGTTTTGTATTGTCTCCTGTTAACACAACACTGGGCTCAACTTTATTTTTGTTTTGTATTTTTGCCAGCTTTAAGCAGCAACAATACTACTTATTTTCTCACTGCTTAACTGTCCAGGAAGTAGATGAATGCTCTTATGTGGCTTTGTGCCACATTGGTACCACACAACATGCCTCCTGTTCTGGACAATTTGTTATGGTGACTTTCTCCTTACAGACAGCAGTAGGAAAGTTCATCAACGAACAACTTCATCACTGGGCTGCAGAGGTGGAATACATCTCTTTTTGGAAAAGAAACAAAGAATTTTTCTTACTCCCTGGAAATAGCTTCTCTGTTGCATGATCTCTAGTGGTAAAGAGAGCATGGAGTTGTTATACTGAAATCGATTGTATATTAATTGCAATTTTTTCCTCAAGTGTTTCTTTCTTCACGTTTTACTTATCAATTTTATTTCAGCAAGAGCCACACACCAAGGCAAGAATTTTATGGAGAAAATTAAGACAATTTCCAAGGTCTCTAGTGGCCAGTTCCATGTCCCTCTCTGCTACTCAAAGATGAGCAGTTTGGTTTTGGAGCAGCGAAGACACAGGAGGCTGTTAATATGGTCAGAGCTTCTCGTGGATAAGGCTTTAGTCCAGCCTTGCCCATAGCTGTCCAGTTTTCCCATGAAGAAAACAGTTGTTAGCTGATGTAGGAGACCGCCTGTTCTTGTTCTTAGATCAGTTCAGATAACTAACCATGGTCCCATTTAATAAGCTTACTGCCACCAGAGAGCCAAGGACTGAACCCTATATGGAAACACATGCTCTCCAGAGAAACAATGCACTATGTTTAAGAAGGAGCAAGGCTGGACAAAAGGCTTGCTTTTTGGGCCTGGTACTCATGTACCTTTCATCCATGCTAACATCATGAACTAGAGTTGCTGGAATAGCAGTCACTGAAGCTGAAAGACTGCTGCTGTGATAAGCTGTATCCCAGGCACAGTCTGGGTTCAGCTTTATTTCTGTATTGGCACAGCACCCTTCTTCAGACTTTTTATCTTTTCATGATTGACAGAAAGGGGTCTGGAGGAGGTAAGTAATATTACACATGGGATTAAGAGGTACCACGTCCAAAAGCTGTTGGCCAGATGTTGGTTTTGAATCAGTTTGGTACTGCTATAACACTGACTTAAGTGGATTTATTCTGGGGCTGCGCTCTCTCTTAATATCATACCCAAGACTTGTATTTTTTCACTGTTTTGAATCTGTTTATTTCTGTCCAAATTTCTTCTAAGTTACTTTCCTGTTCCTATACTTGTAACTTGCTTATGTAACATACATGCTAGGGGTAAAATTATATTTTGGTAGAAACTCTGATGTTTGCATTCATGGCTTAAGGCAGTTGTTCTAAAGCTCGTTCTCTAGGAAAGTAAAGCTTTATTGCTGCATCTTAAACCAGAGATACCTGACCCCATAACCTGTGGATTAGCGGACCAAGCACTTATTGCAATAAAGGGGGGTTTGCAAGCTGAGTTTGTGAAGTGCTCGTGAAAGGGAAGATGGCTGCGACATGAGAAGGCACAGCGAGGGAGGGATACAGTGCATAAGGTTAGCCCCTCAGTTGTTGGTCCTGGAGGAAACCTTTTCTATTGCTTTTCCACAATGTTATGTGAAAACATGTATTTTCAGAGACTTGCCTCCTGAACAGCAGGCTCTTAAAAGGGGCATGACCAATACAAAATTGAAACCTAAGCTCTGCTCGGCTGCCTTGGCAATAGCAAATTTCACTGCTTCCACCCTCAAGGTGCAACCGGCTGAGCTCAGCCAAAGCGCGTCCCACGTGCTCGGGAGCAGCCGCTCCTAAGCCATTCAGCACGCCGCCGGCCCCTCTGCCCTCGGCGGGGCGGGGGGGCCGGGGCCGGGGCCGGGCCCCGAGTAGCCTCCCCTGGTCGGCCAGGGCCATCCCGCCGCCCCGCAGTGCGACCCAGCACCCCCTGCGCCGCCGTCACGCGGCAAGCCCGGCCCGCCGTACGTACGCCGCGCTTTACGGCAGCGCGGCAGTGTCGCGCGGGGCTGTGCGGCGCCGTGCCCGGACGGAGGAGGTCACCGAGGGGCGGCGGAGGGGCTGCGGCTCCGGATCCGGCTCCAGCATGTGGCGGGTGTTGGTGCGACGCGTAGCCCGGGGCGCGGCGGGGGCTCCTGCTGTGGTGCGGAGCCGACGAGGGCTCAGTGCTGCTGGGGCCGGCCGGGGCGCGGCGGTGGGGGTCGGGGCTGGGCCGCGGCCGTTGGGTGGCCCCACGCACCGGCCTGGTGGGCTCCTGCTGCCTCCCGCCTGGCCCCGGCTCGTCCCGTGCCGCAGCTGCAGTCTCCCGGCACACCAGAAGGTGAGAGGCTCCCTCCCTATCTTAAGTAGACAACAGGCCCCGGCTGCCCCAAGCCCCCTGTAGCCACTGAGCTCCCCCGGAGGACAGACCCGTGTCCCTTGCCTCAAGGGCAGCGCCTTCACGTTCTGTCTTCGGGTCTTGCTTCCCCTCGCCTAGGGAGCTGCAGTTCTTCAATCCTCACTCCCACACTTCTCACACCCTTGCCACCACCATACCCTAAGTCCTGGTACCACCATGGGCTACCATCTCTTTCACCACTTGTTCTTTTTGCTTGTACTTCTCTTGGTCCCCTGGTATAGCTTCTCCTTTTCTTGGTCAGCCCTATCGCAGCACCCCAGTATTGGTTTGCCCTGCAGTTTTACCAGCAGGTTGGAGGCAGTCCTGATCTGTTGGGGATTTGCAGACAGGCTCTTCTTTGTGCCTCCCCTGTCCCAGCTTGTGCTGACTACCCCTCTTTGCACTGTGTGCGTTTTACCTACTGTCGGGGCTGTCTGGGTTGTAACATTGTCCTATTCCTCACAGGTGGCCTTGCCAGCTCTGTCCCCCACAATGCAGATGGGCACCATTGCACGCTGGGAAAAGAAGGAGGGTGACAAGATCGGTGAAGGGGAGCTCATAGCAGAGGTATCCTGGGAACACAGGATGAGCTGCGTGTACATCCTGGGTTCTGTCCCTGATTGCTCTCGCGTGAACATAGGTCTTGTGTGCAAGATCACAGCTCCTAACAGATGCTGTTGAGAACAAGTGGCTAATGGCCTTTCAAAGCTGATTGCTGCTTTTCCTCTTTATGAGCAGGAGCAGCACTTAACCTGTTTGAGAGTGTACTTTCCTAGAACTGGTGCCCTAGGGTGATTTTTCCAGAACTGTGTGTGTTGTGACCCTACGCTATCAGACTGGTAGGCTCGGAGCTCACTGTTCTTTTCCATTGCCATGATGATATCCTTTTTCTCTCAAAGGTGGAGACAGACAAAGCAACAGTTGGCTTTGAGAGCCTGGAAGAATGTTACTTGGCCAAGATCCTGGTGCCAGAAGGAACAAGAGATGTTCCTATTGGGGCAATAATATGTATCACAGTAGAAAAGTATGTATTTTGCTAACCCTTGAGTTGAATTGTCACTCTTGGGGATTCTTGGGTGCCTGGTGTGAAAGGCCAAGAGACAGTCATGTGACTGGTTTTGTGGTTCTGGGTTTTCTTCTAGGCCTGAATATGTTGATGCCTTTAAAAATTATACTCTGGATTCTGCAGCGTCTGCACCCCCTGCAGCCTCAGTGCCTCCCCCTCAAGCTGCAACTCCCTCACCACCAACTCAGCCTTCTCCTCAGGCTCCTGGCAGCTCTTACCCTCCTCATATGCAGGTAAGAGATCATTGCTGATGATTTAAGGCTTGTTGCGCTCTTTTTCTGTCTTTGTCATTGCTAGCTCCAGGGCATTTTGTCATAAGTACTCTGTGGAGTGGGAAGTTATTAGCTATAATTGCAGGAGTGTATGCCACTCGGAATTGTTGCATGCTTAAAGCAGATGTTGGGGGAGGTCACAGGCAGCTTTTTTCAGAAAATTGTTTTAGCATCCTAGCTGCTCGTAGGGGTGTTGCGTGAAAAGGACCCAAGCAGTTTTGGCAGAAAATAAATCCCCTTGCGTTCTAACACTCCTCACTGAGGTGGGAGACTAGGTGCAGCTAGGTTTAAATCCTGAGTGATGCCCAGTTCAGCACTATCAGTCCAATCGTGTTTCGTATGTATTATTATTATTCGTATGTATTATTCGTATGTACTATTACGATTTGGATACACTAATAGTGGACTGCACCTTCAGTCTAGTCGTGCTCATGAACTAGCATGGCCACTCTCGAGTCTTTGGTCACGTTCAGTGAGAAACTGAAACGACTAGCTACTTAAAAAGTGCAGTTTATATAAACAACAGATGTACAGGTTCTTAGGATTGCCGGTAATAAGTACACTGTCTGCAAAGCACGTGCAAATGAAAGTATTGTTACATATACAAAACGCGTGACAAAGTTATAAAAATACAGCCTGGCTGTGTAGAAAAGAGAGTCTCTAGAGAAATTTGTATGTTTCCCGAGAAAGCATTCGGTATAATCTAGGTCTTACCCAAAAGCATCCCTATGGGGGGGGAAGAGAGGCTCAGCCCGTCAACTGATCCCAGAAGTCAGTTGTGTAATTCTTTGTGATGGTGTCTTCNGGAAGGCCGCAGAACAAGCATGTTCCATTCCATCCCATCCCTCATGTAGTTTCGCCTTGTACAGGGGATCGCAGATGTTGCATTCTTCGCATGCCAGTTGCGGCTGTATTCTACCTCAGAAGCCCCTTGATTTTATGACTTTCCTTAATGAGTGAACAATGCTATACTTTAGTATTCTTTGGCCAATTTAGTAATTATTCCACATAATCCACCCCGTGACTACAGTCACTCAAGCTCCACAATACTCGATACTGATAGGGAATATCTCATGTTCTCTTGCGGTGAGGGATATCAAGGGCAAGTACATCTTGTGGAGTGATCAAGCAAGTTAAGCTTTTCAACATAATCCAAAGTCTAACATACAAAACAATTGTCAAAGCAAAGCACAATACAGTGAGTCTTAGTAAAACAGCCACAGGACAGAGCATCTTGTTATAAAGTCCTGTAGCTGTTGGCGACCATCCAAAAAGAGTATCCCACCATACATGTCGTCCATCTCTCTTGACTCTTTCCAGTACTTGGTGTATTTCTTCAACATCATGATGGACGGTAATCAAAGTTCTCTGCCCATTTTCTTGGGCCTCTTTCAACTGTCGCTTCAAGTCATCGTGTTGTAGCAACTTCTTCACCAGTGAGAGATCCATTCCGTTAGGGGTAGGCAACAAATCTCGAATCAATGTGTAATTAGATTGTAACAATTGAAAAGACGTAACAGGAGCTGAATAATGGAAGTCACATCCAATGATGTTAGGAAAGTTACAAACACAAAGATTTGAGCGATTACTTGTATCAACTACTATGTCATCTATGAATACAAGACTACAGGGAGACCTCATGCAAAAGCACCCTTTCCCAATATATACAAGCAGTTTCCGGGGTTTCATTGGGATGTGTCTCAAAAGTGACAAACATCCTGGTTGGTATCAAGACAAATGTCTTGCGCTTTGAGGGTATTACTCTCACAAATGAATCCTTGTTGGTCTCGTGAAACGCGTGCGTCAACATCAACAGTTTGCCATTTATTCTCATGTTGTTGTGCCCACACTCTATGCTCTATTGGATAGAGTATAGCTCCATGGTGATTCCACCTCAGCGCAATGATTGGGTATATGATGTGTACCAAAGCATTGCGTATCGTTAAGACAAAAGC
>VXBH01009907.1:3703-17939 GCA_013400035.1 Rynchops niger | reverse complement strand
CCCCGATCCAGCAGCAATAACCAAGCACTTATGAAGGCTCACAGCAGTATGTCAAATGCTGTATCACAGAGACAGCGGCCTCTGCAATATAAGTACTTATGGTAAATACTGCTTTAATTCACAAGTTGCTGTTGAGGTACCCCATTCATTTCAGGGGTTTCTGCACTGCACACTGAAATGTATACAAACACAGACATTTTAAGACAACATGCAGGCTGTACAGATGCTCAAATATTCAAAAGCAGAATCTCATACCTATTAAAATATAAAATGATGTCCAGATAATTACAAAAACCAACCTGAACTAAACAGAACTCTTTCACTACTCCACCTAGACATGCAAAAGAGCTCTTCAAAGACTAACTCACCAGAACAAGACGATGCATCTCCACCTATGTTCTGAATCCAGTTCCTGTAAAAGGAAGTCCAAGTATTACAACTTCAAATCTTATTTTCTACAGCCTGCCCATCCTCTCGTAGTAAGATTCATCTTATCTAAATAGCACATGAGATGGATAGGAAAAAGTCTGCATTTGAAAACATTCAGTTAGAAAAATACCAGTTATCAGTAAGGGGTAAGACTGACGCAGTACTGATTGTAACTGTAAAGTAATCAAAGGCTACCATTACCTTTCAATTTCACTTTCTTTAAAAATATCAATACAGGAAGCTTTAAGGGGTTTCCAAGCACAGTAAGGATCCCTTGCTAAAACACAGTCAACACAAGTGGTGTACTTATCACAGAATGCCACCGGAGACTGAACCACACCAGAATTTGCACCAGCATAGAGGTATCTTCTGCCCTAAAAAAACCAAAGCACAACAACAAAAAAAAAAAATCACAGCCAATCACTTTCTCAAAGATGAATAACCCAATTCATGAAACAATTTAAAAATGGCTAAAAGTAAAGAGTGGCATAGACAGAGCCATGCTTGTAAAAGCTGGAGCATGAGGGGAATAAGCATTTTGATTAGCTTTTATTTCTATAAAGGAAAGGAGACTTATCTTGAAAATATTCAGTGATGCTGGAAGTACAAAAAGACAAAAGAACAAAAACCTGAAACAGATACAGTTTATGAGAATGGAAAGTAACTATGTCTAACCATGGCTTTATCACACAGTTCTTCCACAAATACAAAAGCACCGACAATCCTCGTATGAGGCAAGGCAAGCCTGTGCTGATGACACATCTGTAGCAGACGCATGCAAGCCTGAACAGGCAATGCTCACTGTATGTAGGACCTGCTCCTGCCCCCATTAACCCAAAGCAGTCCTACTGCCTTCAGCTCTTCTACTAGTTAGGTCTCTGCAGCCACATCAGCACCAGCCTTGAGTCAAATGCAGCTGCCTACTTGCTACTCAAGGAGGAACACTGGATAGTATTCAAAGGAAACAGCTGTGGTATGACACCTAGGAAGAGGAGGATATAAACAGAAAAGCTGTTTGACCCACTGTTGCTGGGGATCCCAAACAAGTCTCACTCTGAGCATGGCAGGAAGAGATCACACTCATCCCGATCACCCTTCTCATAAAAGACAGGCAGCTGCCTTATTTCACTCATCTGTTCAAAGGTCCAGGAAACCAATAGCTAAAGGAACACTGTGAATTTACATATTATTATGCAAAGCCTCAAGAAAGGGCCCTGCTCTACCACCCAAACCCACCAGTGACCTACCTTCTAGTCCTTTTGGGAGGCTGTGCACATGAAGTCGAACAGCACACACCACCTTGGCAGTGGGTTGGCATCATCCTGAGCAGAATACCAAGTGGATTTATCAGCACCCTACCACAGTTGTCATGGCAAATGAGCAGGACTTAAGCACAGAGTGGCTTGTCCTGTACAGCAACCATATGGATCTTGGTATATAGAAATGTACTCAGGGGTCGTGTCTGCAGTGAGACTGCTTCACTCCAGCAGGATGAATATGGTCACGAAGTGATGGGCAGACATCCAAGAAAGATTTCTAGTAGAGAAACATTCTTCAAAAGATCCTTATGTTCGTGGTGCAGACTTTTGGTCTTGATATTGGAAACAGACTCAAGAACACAACTAACAGGGCATCTTAGGGCTGCATTTAGGTTTTGGGGCTTTTGAGTTATTTTTTGTAACTCTTTTCCTAAGGATGTAAGGAGGTTTTGCCACGAGAACTCATAATGGGTTAGTCTCTTTAATGTAATGATCATGAGGAAGTCTGTCTTCAAATTATGATAATGAATGATGCATTCTGACTAACAGCAGTTTTTAGAGGAAGCTAAAAGACCAAGCACAAATCAGTTTGGATCCATATGAAGATCCATATGAAGAACGCAAATAGCTTTCAAGGAAACTCTTGGCACTGCAAGATGAAAGGCAAAACTGGATCAAAAAAGTATCTGCTAGCACTGCCTGCTAGACGATGGACTTTGAAAGAGAATCAAATTTCAGAGACATATATTCAAATGCAATCTTTTGGCCTAAAATTTAACTTAGGTTAGCATTTGGCTATGCTGCAGTGCCCACAGAAGGAAGTCTGTGGTGTTGCAGACATACAACTTTCTGGAAAAAGTTTCCAACTCTGATGGAAAGATCCCACAAGGCACCAAGCAGTGCTCATCTCCCTAGTGCTCTGCTAGCTAACGTTCAAGCCAACAGTGCAACACTGTGCATGGGTCGTAGCGTCTTGGCATGGTTCCCAGCTGGTACATCCATGATTTCAGAGAACATACAGTGAGCTGAGCAGACCATTTTAAGAAATACAGACACATCTTTCAGTCAACTGGGAGTTAGAAGGATTTACTGTAGGCTCATCTGACTCTGCTCACCAACCTCCAAACAAGGTGAAGGTATATGGGAAGGGCCTGGAGACTCTTGCAATAATGTCTTCAGCACAGACTCTGACTCCAGAGAGGTCTGAAGCCCACCGTCAGAGTAACAACTATAACCCTCTCATAGTTAGCCAATTACAATGGGACGCCACTACACATACCATAATACCAACTCTATGAAGGACTTCACTAGCAACTGACTGCTATTGCTACTGTGATGTCCAGGGAGGTAGAAACTTGTGTTTTCACGCTGGGGAGCAGAAGTAATCCCTGTTTGGGTGGTAGTAAAACTATACAACTTTCACGACTCTGGCATCTGACCCAACCTCCTATGCCTCATCACTGAAAAGAACCGCTGCTTTTATGGGAAGGTACTGGGCAGCACTGCTTCAGTTTTGAGTGTTAGTTTTATATGTCAAAAGTTATTCTAGCAACAGGAAAATTTCCCCTTGCAGAAGATACAAGCTGTTATGCTCCACAGTGCCAGGCAGGAAGCAGTGATTTGTTCCAACCCAAAGCTTTGAGAGAAGTTTCTCTGTGAAAAGACAGCATGTTCCCCATGCAGCCCCCATGCCATGTCTCACACTGACCACTTTCAGGATATTCTTGAGGAACTGCAAATGTAGCACCTAGATTCAGAGAAAATAAATTCCGTGCCATCATTGCTACACTAGCCTCGGCTACCAAGTGCATGCTGAAACTGCTAGATAACATGTCTTTGGTATCAGGTTGTAATGCCTACCCCTTCCCCTCCACTCCCCAGAAACAGAGGAATCGTAATTAAGCTGGTGTATGAATGATCCCACAATTCACTCACAACGGGAAGAATTGGTATTAGCATATTTATTAGAAGAGTTATCTATCATTATCTTCTATCACAGGGCAAATACTGAAACCTCCTGTAAAAGCAAGGCATTTGAAACTTTCTTTGCAGATAAAGCAGAATAAACCAGCAAACGTTTTATATATACACGCATGTATACCCCCACACACATATATACATATAAGTTGCCAGTGTGATGCATCATACAAAAATAATACAAACTTCTTTACTGAAACCTGTGAGCATAGGAGTTTTTAATAATTAACTTTCATTTTTCTATCAAAAATATACTCTGTCCTCAAGACTTCTTTCTATTTTAAGCATAAAAGGACAAATAAGTGTGCAAGATGTGTATGAAAGAATTACAGCTAAAGCTCTTTTCCACTAGGTTGATCATGTTGGCATGCAAAGTTTTAGTAAATATCACATAAAAATAAAAACTGTTTCTAAGATATCTTGGCAGTATTCCTAAACCCCTAGCTGCAGAGCATTTATTGATCACTAGGTAGCTACTAAATGCCACTATTACTACCAGACACTTCAAAAAAGTCATTCTTTCCTTAAGAAATGCCAAAATTTTGCCAGTTGAGGAGTCTTATGCTAAAAGTCACTGCTGAGGGTAATAATGTCACAGATATTCATGCATCTGCAAGTCTGAGTAATGAGGGCCAGGAGCCTAACTAGTTTACGAAGTACACACAGTAATTATCCTCCCACTGTCACAAAACCACTCCAGGATTGAGTGACTAATTAATAAATTTTCAAACTGCTGAGTTTGGAGCCTGTGGCAAGGCTTGTGTCCCCCAGCTGCAGCTGGTGCTGTACCAGGCAGACAGGACCTCACCAGCGGTCCTCACCCCTAGCTGCACCAAACATGACTGCTTGCATGAAGCACCTAGCATGTAGGAGCCTGCAAGATTTGAGACAGCAGAATCCAATTAGTTACACAATTTTGAGTCTCTCTGTTAGACAAGACTGTTCTCTCTTCTTAGGTCTATTTCCTCAGAAAGATATAACAATTCCCTTCTAAACCCCCGAGGATTTTTCCTCACAGATTTGCAATGGCCACAAGGGGTCAGAATTTCTACACTACTCCTAACCTGAAAACTGGTACCTTAAAACATGTTACAGGTTTCAGCTTCTGCACATGGAATCCACATGAAGACCTGAACACCTGTGACACACCACTACCCCCATATCTACATACTTTCAGAAGATTGCCATTTACCAAATACACTGAAATGCAGCACGCAATGCCTGCTATTGCTGCAGTGTGAAGAGTTACAGATGCAACCTTTGCTTCTGTGCACAGTGACCGTCGTCTTTCATCACAACACGGTTACAAGGTGGTAATAAAAAGTTTTGTGGAAGAGCAAAGTGACATGAATGCTGTAATACTTATAGCACTTACTTTTTTGGATGCAAGTAAGAGAGTTTGGACTGGCTCAAAATTTGGAAAAAGCTGTGTTTCTTCAATAATATGCATTCCATTTTCATAGCTGATAGCTTTGTGCAGGGCTCCTCGATCTGAAACAATAAAGCAATATATTTAAGCAAGATCCTTAAAATAAAAAGGCAGTGAAATAATGCACAATTACTGTAAATTCTCTCAATAATCTGCTTGCTGTTCAGCTGAAGACTTCACACAACTCTGTGCCAATGGCAACCATTGCCACCGTAAGGAGCTCTGAGCAAGAAATGACATTGTGGGACAAATAATGACAACTTAGGGATTATCTTATCTGTGGTTTTTTTCTGCACTAATCAGAGTTTTGCACTTCTTTTCCTGTGATACTTTTTCAAAGCACATAAGACTCTCCACTTACTCACCATGGCCCCTTACACTTAATGAAAACATCAGCTTGCGTAAAAGCACTGTAAATACAAAAATCTCAAGAGTTTCTTTTGGAACTCATACTTCAGCCTAAAGAATCAGTGCATCATTAAAAAAGCGTTTTGCAGAACTCACCTGTACTGATGAACATAACATCATATATGGTGCCATTGAGTGCTCTGACTCTATCTACTACAATCTGAGTATACTTCACATCTCGTTTTATTAGTTGAGGTCTGTCTCCCATTGGAGTCACTGAGTCGTCCATTAGAGGATGATCTTTAACAAACTGCAATGTTTTGTCTGGTAAATTCAGAGAACTCATGTAGTTTGATGCTCTGGCTTCCTTGTTTATACACTAGTGGGGACAGCGGGAACAAACAAACAAAAAACAAACAAACAAAAAAAAGAGACAACCAAATGGTATCATCTACTTGTACAAAATAGAGACAATTCACAGCAGCTACATGCATTTTCCTCTCGGCATTATTTTGGCCAGTAAGCACACCTTTACATTATACACATTTTACCGAAGAAGGTCCTCAGGTCTTATAGCACTTTGGCTTCTGCGATGTACTAATCCCTGAGCTTCAGACTACATTTTTGTTTGGGCTGAAAATACATTTTATGAAAATAGTCTTTCTGGACTCTTATGCTTCTTAACTACTTTTAACTGTCACTTCATTCAGCAGTATCAACAGAATGACTGCAGGGAACATGAGAACGTAAGAAAAGTATGTGAGAGACTCACTTATGAATATTTTAGTTTGCAGAGCAATGTACTGCATTGAATAAACCTGCTGAACCTACTAAGACAATGAGAAGATTGCTACACTTCCGTTCATCTGAACTAAAAAGTATCTGATGTTGCCTAGTGTGTACTGTCATCTATTTCACCACCAGAAAATTAGTAAAAAAATAATGAAAATATAAAACTAGCAAATAACTCAATTATAAATTAAACAAAACCCACTTTGATTGCCAGACAAAGTTCAGAATAAATCACTTGAGTGTATTTCTACAAAGTCTTTGAAACAAAAAGTATCCATATCAGAGCAAACTAAAATTAAGATATAGCAGGTTATGTAATATTTTCTAGCTTCTTTAATCCTGGAGCAGTAGAAAAAGAACAGTCATCAAATTTAAGATTATAGAAACTTACTGCACCAGGTCGAGGATTAGGAACTTCCCCATTGTATCGTACCCACTTTGTATGAGACTGTTCTACTGTAGCACTCTGCATATATTTTCCTTTTGAAAAAACCTCTTCTACAGTAGACAGATTGTATGCACATACTGCTGACAGCCCCACATTATTCCTAAAAGTTCAGAAACAAAGAAAAAAAAAAATCATAGCAGTAATTATTACTTCTTGTAGTAGTCAACTGAGATTGAAAGTACTTATCCAGGAAAAGGCTATACCACACTTACAGTTGCGGGGTGAAGACTGCATATATCACTGGTTCCTTCAAAGTTGGAGACTTGAGAATAAAAACATCATTGATAATATTGAAAATTAAATTCTTATCAGGGATGGTACAAATCAATCTGGCCTTGAGAAAGGAAGTCCATTTTTTCTGCAAGGTTCTTAATCCTCCTTGGTCCCTCTTTTGATATTAAAAAAATAAAAAGGTATTTGTGAGGAGAATTAGCAGCATGCTATAATAACTGCTATAGAGCATGAAATTACTGAGCTCTGCTCTTTTCTAACATTTGACCTATAGCAACATCACTAAATGTTAACACATTCACAAACAGAAAAGAAAGCCACAGAAAAATTAGTTGAGTCAACAAAAATAATTCAGAATGGTCTCTATCAACATATAGAGATAGGACAAGACATGAGACCTATAAAAGAACCATACTTCAGCAACACTTGAAAAATTCAGATGAGCAACGTACCCTTAGAAAAAAACCTTCTTATTAGAACAAGTGAAATAAGCATGGAAGCATTATACCATACCTTAAGAGAATTAAGTAACATTGCATTTATTCTGTGACATCTAAACTGTGGTTTAAATTGTAATGTTGCAATATGCACTTAAACTTCCCTGATATTAATAATTTCATTATAAGAAATGCAGCAATGGGTTAATCCTGCAAGAAGATACCACCTTTATTAAGGATTTGCAATACCAAGGCTTAAAGAAGCCAAGATATATTGACTACAAACGCTTCAAAATATTTGATACTTGAGCTGTAGCTCTGTTACTTCTCTTTAAAAAGAACTTCATCAACATTCCCCACTCATTATCCAATGCTGTTATGCAAAGTATTAATGGAAATCTGCAAAATGTACGAAAGCAGTAAGTATAAATGCTTATAGATTTGCAACCTGTCATTGATTCCTATTTCAATCAAACAGCAGCAATAAAGCTCTTCTATTCTATCGTATTCCTCTTTTGAAGCGTACACAAGGTGTCAGTGGGAAGAGGGCCATAACAATAAGTCCAATGTAAAGCTGCCTCCAGCTGCTTGTTTAATGGTAATCCCAAGGGCAGTAACTTGTTATTGATGTTTTGACTTCCATGTTTAAATTTATCACAGTAAAGTCAAAATAAAACATTTCAACTTCAAAATGAAGTGGCTAGATAAATTTCCTGTTGGAAAAAATTCCCAAGGAAATTGATACATTCCAATGGAAAAGATTTTGTTAAATGAACACTTTCTACTGGAAAAAACCTCTTCCATCAGCAAGATTTTTAACAAACACTCCTGAGTACATACTTGAATCAGCCTAACAAATTGAGGTTTAAACACAGCAAGTGTGACAGAATCAGGCTGGTGGTGACTGTTTTCCTCGAGGCTCTGGCAGCTCTAACAGCTTCATGGAAGTCCCATCTGCTACACCACAGTCAAGAGCTATTCTGCTGCGGACACAGCTACAGTTTTGTTTGCATACAGCTACTTAAAAGTAATCTGACAAACACCCTATCCTCTCAGCTCCAACCAAAGTCTTCCCAGGGAGCTGTACTTAGAGTTGTTTAAAAAAAAAATAGAAATGAAAGCCAGGGGAGACACTTTTTCTGTTGCTGGGTTTTGTGGTGGGTGGTTTTTTTCCCCAGGGGTGAGCAGAACCCTCAGATGTACTGAAATTTCACCACTGTGCAAAATTAAATCAAGTATTTGTTCCCAAAGCAACAATTCGGCTTTCTCAGTTCTGAAGAACTGATTGAAATTGCTGATTCACTAAGATTCAATAAGTTCAACCACTTCCATTTAATTGGCAAAAAGCCCACAATAATAAATGCTTTTTAACACACACACACACAGAGTTCTAGTTGAACTAGTAAAAGTAAATTGAACTATGTCCCACCTTGCACACTCTAGCTATTCTTGGAATCATCAATTTTCCAACAAATTCATACTCCACAGACACCTCAGTGAAAAAGAAGTATATCTTGTCATCTTCTCCATCAGTGCTGTTTTGATCTGCTCTTATCACATCAGCAAAAACAAAACTGGGCTCTACAGATAGAAAGGGAGTAATTTTATATTATATATGAGACTATTAACTTGATTCCCTCAAAGACCCTCTAGGAGTCCCCTTTTGCCCAAACCTCACACTGCACTTACATTCTCTCCTGTCACTGACCTACCTATACAGTCTGCTGTTCATAATAAGAATAGCATTTCTTAAAAAATAGAAATAGAGAAAAAACAAACCCACAAACCCTTTATGAAAGTACTAAGGCACCTGAGAGATCTCTATGGTCTAATATATCATTACTTCAACATTCTTCAGTCCATACTCAAGTGTGGTTTTCTAATGGGCCTGGAGAGTTACCCTCACTTGCCTGCCTCTACTCGATTTCAGCTTAAACACCAAAAATGACATCACAAGATTTATTACAAAATGCAGTATCCTGTACTTCTTGGGCAGAATGCATCTTTTGGATTATGTTAACTTCATTATTTTTGTCGTTTTTGGCAGAAAGCCATTAACCTCTAAGCATTCACAAAACTTAGTGAATTTTAAAATTCAGGAACTGAAATCATCAGCAACCATGATCAGCTCAATTTGAAAACCTGTTAGAGACCGAAACCACTCTTCCTCACTGTATCATAACTACATTGCATTATTGCAATGATGAACAAGTAGATATAAAATGAACTGTAGCCCTTCAATGTCAAGTTGAAGCCTGTATATCCTGAAGCTGTTTTCATTGTCAATACTGATAAAAATCCTTAGAACACGAGGGCACACACTCACATGTCAGTGTATGCCAGTATAACAAAATCCATTCTCTATGAGATATTAGACAATTATCCCTCATCCCAGGTAAGACACTCAAACTCTTTATCTGTGAAGAAGGAAAAACAATTTGGTTGGGCCAGTTCTCATGCCCACTTACCGTTAAGCCAAGGTATTGCATATTCTGTTCTCAGAGGGCTCTGATGAGAGTGCCGCGAAATGATAGGTTCACTTCCCAAGAAATTGTAAGAAGTCCCAGAATAAAGCTCCTCATCTTTAACACAAAACCAAATATTTTAGACTGTCTTATGCACTGGATACCAAAAAGGGTACGTAAATAATTTGGGAGACTATGTGAGCTTAAACTTCTCACAACAAAAGTTAAACAAGGCTTTCTTCTGTATCACCCCAGACATGTCTTCTATGTTTACATTTCTGCTGACCATTCTCAAGACTAACATTTCCACACTGGGGCTTACTATTGCTTTAACACAAGCAGCTGGCAAAAGTCAGCATTGTTTCTGTGGTACTTCAACACTTAACATGCAAACTCACAGTTTATGTACAAACATGCAAATTTACTTAAGAACTGCCACGGAATTTTTGGAAGTAATTATTTCCCTCTCTTTCTATGCCACCATTATTCAACCTCAACTTTTAATAATTTGGTCAACAGTGCAGGGAATGTGTTCTTTTCTTTCTCATTTTCAGTTTCATGTTACTTTGAGCTTCTCAGGGTACACCAGGGTACTGCCATGAACTCTGGTTTCACCAAATCAAGGCTCAGTAGTATCTAATCATGCAATAATATACTTGAAACAAACATCTCACTTCCCTACTCTGTCTCATGGATATGTCTTCAGGACAGCTAAAAAAATATACTTGTTAATTTTACTGAAATCACAGTAATTGTTACTACAAAGGCACTCAAAGTACATTTAGACTACCTGAACTAAATATGTTAAACACCTGGAAACATAGTTTAAAAATTAGTATTTTAAAAGTTGTTTCCAAAACAACCTAGGGTTTTTTAAGTTCTCCTTTTAAGAAGTGTGCTAACGTTGACTACATAAGTATTTTAATGTTTATCTAGATACAACAGTAAAGATTAAAAAATATGGACACAATTCACCATTTTGATATTGAGAGACTGGAGAATGACAGCAGAAAAGAACAATTTTTATACATAATAATGATGAATACAAAGTCTGAACTTACCAACCATAACAGATGTGTAGCTTTGAGCAGGATCAAATGGACATTTGCCCTTACCATCTTCATTTTTACCTCCAAGTTCAAATGAAATTAAATTCTGCAAAAAATTAAGTTGAAAACTGTAAAACAACTATTTGCACTTTTTCTTTCAGCCACTTGACTCGTGCAAAGGTAACGGAAAAATTATCACTAAATAATAGACTATAGTATCAGCTTTCAGCATCAAAGGTGTTTTTTGGTAAGATTATAAAAGGCATATGCGTTTTCAGAAAATCTTATCAAGTCCAGCAGACAGAGAAGAAATGTGATCGTACGATTCATGAGGGTGCGAGCAGAAAAGAATAGAAGACAAAAAGTTAAATCCAGACAGAGCTCAAGAAAGAGCACACAAACCAGACAGCAGGAAAGGCAGAGAAGTTAATTGATATATGGAAATAGCTGCCTATTACTGAATTAGCCTGCACAAAACTGGAGTTTTTTAAATCAAGAACGCTTTCTGAAGTGAATTTAGCAATTTTCGAGATCATGTTAAATTTGTGAGATGGGGCATAATCCAACTGAATTTTACAAAGCAACAGAGCACTTTGGCTACTACTTTATAAATCCCTCAAAAACAGAGGGAATGAGGATCAGGAAGATGATGGAGAACTGTGGGGAACTGTTCTGGGGAAGTGATCAGTTACACTGCATAATGAAGATATTGGAGGCTAAGGGTAATGACTTCTGGCAATGTTCCAGAGGTGACGGCAGGCAGACTTGCAGGCAGGGTAGACCAAAAAGAACAAACAATAACAAGATTTCTCAATTTCAGAATTGTTAAGAGCCGCAGTAAGGCGAATGATCCAAAAGTCAGCTGGGGGGGGGGAGAGTTTTGATTTTGCGCCAAGACTTCACTCTGAAGCATTCAGCACTATGAACCTGTGGCATAGCCAGGAGCAGAGACAAGCAGAGGCAGGAATCTGGGAAACTTCAGGGAGATTTGGTAATGGCTGGAATTTGCAAAGAAAGTAATTTCAGTTTTAGAAATTGTTTTTATGCTAACGCACAATACACAAAGAATTACGAAAGCTAAGAAAAAGTAAATCTGCAGTTAAACAAGATGAAACCATAATTCACTAAGCACTTTGAAAAAGGAATAGTACGGTTTATTTCCATACTCTATGATTACTGTGGGACAGTGTAATAAATGCTCCAAACTTTACGATCAGCACTGAATTGCAACAGTCCTTGGGAATGGAGATTAACTCATTGTTTAAATGAGCTGCTTTTATGTTACAGCTGTTATTGTGTCAAAATGTATGTACATTCTTACCAGGTAATCACATGTTGGCTGAAATGCATTAGTTCCACACACATAAAGAAAAGTATCGTTCAGCTGTTGCAAGACACGCACATAATTACGACACTCCGTCTGTAACAGAGGATAAGGAAAGGACCGGTCTGATAAACCATAGCTTCCACATTCCAACATAAACAAACAATATATACTTCTTCATCCCTTGTAAGCCTAGATGAAACACTAAGTGATATTCAAGGTTGTTTCTTGATAAAAACCTCTAATACCATTAAATACTCTACAAACCTTTGTTACTTGTATCTGTCCTTTTTTTTTTTCAGTCCTTGATATCAATTGCTGTTTCATCCAAAGAAGCTTCTTAATTCCTTTGGCTCTGAAATAGCCTGCCCATTTTAGTGTCAGAAATACCAGTAGTGGCATAATACCTTGACCTTTTTGAAACTACTGCACCATACAAGATATCATAGCTACAACATAAGTGTGACTAATAAAAGGTTATGAGTACAACGAGGAAAAAGCATAGATGGCAGTAAGTATGACTTGCTAAACTGGGGGCAGGGACAAGAAGAAAAGGAAGAGAGGGCTGTAGCTTTGGCAAAGTACGTATTTGTAGGGCCTAACATCCTTTCTAACTAATAATCTCTGCAGAGGACTGCTGGAGATACACACAGCGTCCACTAAACTATGTGCACATGCAAGAAATTCACATCACATTCATAGTGGCTGTACGTGACTTATTACTAGTAACGCCAATGGGACCTGGAGAACAAAAATAACACTCTGAGTGCATCCTGAATAGGCAGACAAGGAGGAAATGTCCCTTAAATACCTGCCAGACCTCATGCTAGGATAATGTACTGGTGATTGTCAGTAGAAGGAAAGGCACTAAGCTGAGCCAAGGGAGAGAGTCCACTCCCACCTCAAGAAGTCCCATGAATGCAGGATGTGTCTCAGCTCTGGCTGCAGCACCTAGGGGTTTACAACATTTTGAACCAAAGCGGCTGCAGGTTTGGGGCTGCCAATATCAAACCCATGCAAGTGTAGACTAGAACTGCTTTTTCTATTCACAGGGTGTGCAGACTTCCACTTTCAGACCTGTGCTAAAAGCCTGACCGTTAGTCTTGCCCAGTAAACCCTCACTTTAAGGTATCACTAAATGAAGTGGTGCTACACAAGGGGAAAGATACATCCACATACAGTCATCTACCTCAAGTAAACCGTCTCCAAAGAAAGGCAAATTGAGCAACCCAGCCTGTGCATTGGCAGTTGTCAGGAGTCCATCGTTCCCAGAAACACCAAGGGATCCCAGGGGCTGAGGTGCCTGCACTGCTGAGCTGGCAGGAGATCAAAATGTTCAGGTGCTGGGGAGTTGTCTGAGCAGTCACACCAGCAAGGTGCTACCACAAGGGGCATGCCCACCGAGCACCACAATATGGGTATATGCACTTAGTGAAATACTGGTAGAACAGCACTGGCTTAATAATAAACCCTATGCCTTAAAGCAAAGCAAACAAAATTTTCAGTCATTTTGTAAAATCAAATGCTGGAGTGGAATTATTGCAATAACAGAGCACAACAGTTGCTATCAATTACCTCCATGAAAGTAATACCGGTTTATCATTTTAATGGAAAAACTTGTAACATTAAGCACACATCAGGGTGTGCTCAGACTTTCAAACATTCAGATTATATGCACTAGCAAAATAATGAACTAAGAATATGAGATGCACCCCAGAGTCCTGAGGGAATTGGCTGATGTAGTTGCCAAGCCACATGATATTTGAAAAGTCGTGGCAGTCAGGTGAAATCCCTGGGGACTGGAAAAAGGGAAACATCGCACCCACTTTTTAAAATGGTAGAAAGGAGGACCCTGGGAACTACCGACCTACCAGCCTCACCTCTCTGCCTAGAAAGGTCATGGAACAGATCCTCCTAGAAGCTATGCTAAGGCACATGGAAGACAGAGAGGTGATTCGAGAAAGCCAGCATGGCTTCACCAAGGGCAAGTCCTGTCTGACCAACCTGGTGGCTTTCTACAATGGACTGACTGCATCAGTGGACAAGGG
>VXBH01009906.1:1195-19272 GCA_013400035.1 Rynchops niger | reverse complement strand
AGGATGAGGGGTAATTGTTTTAAAATGAAAGTGGGGAAATTTAGATTAGATATTAGGAAGAAATTCTTTACTGTGAGGGTGTTGTGACACCGGAACTGGTCGCCCAGGGAAGTTGTGGTTGCTCTGTCCCTGGAAATGTTCAAGGCCAGGTTGGATGGGACTTTGAGCAACCTGGTTTAGTGGGAGGTGTCTCTGCCCATGGCAGGGTGGTTGGAACTAGATGGTCTTTAAGGTTCCATCCAACCCAAACCATTCTCTGATTCTGTGATTCTATGATATTAGGAAAGCGCTTGTTATTGAGATGCACTGCATGCTTCAGCCAGCCATGCAACCTTTCCTGCTGGTTGAGTTACAAGACTGTTCCCACCTACACACAAACACACGCACACATAAAGCTCCAGGCCAAATAACACCTCAGGAGAGAAACCACTAAGGAAAGATTTAGAAAGAGAATGGGAAGAAAAGGGGATGAGGGGGCTGTAACTTTTTCCTTGAAAAGTCCAACCTCGTATGGCCAGATCAGATTGCCATTTTGATGAATGAAATAGGAGACATCCAAAACCTCAACTATCACCAGAGCTTTCAGCCCAGCCACCCCCAAAATATGTTTTGTAGGGCAACATAGAAATGCTCAGTGTTGAAAGGTGGTGCTGGAGATTATGACAAGAGGTGGCACTTCCCAAAATCATTGGACAGGCTCATAGACTGCCACTTAACTCCATTACCTTCATTTGTGAAGTGGAGGTCATCATCCTTCGAAGCCCACTTTCTCAAGAGAGACTGGGACAGACTTAAGGCTGGTATCTTCTGGGCTTAAAAAGGAGAAAGAGCTTTTAATACTCAGAAGTGGGCGGCACCAAGTCAGCATCCTTCTGTAATGGACAGTATGCACTCCCAGCCTGCCCCTCCAGCTGGCTTAAGAAAGACACATGTCTCCTGTAGACCCACCAGGGAAGATACAGCTCAGATTTTACTTATACCTTTAGTACAAGACATGTCTGATTCCTTTTTTGCTTAGTCTGTAGGATGGCTAGTTACAGAGAAAACACAAGCTTCTAGTGAGATGACTAGAAAGGGTTTGAGATGTCTGAAATGAGAGCTGAACTGAGTTGAGCTACCTTCTGTGGCAGCTGAAAGTGTCCATTATCTACTGGAACGCCATCAGCAGATGTGTTAAGAAGGATTTTCTGAAGCTAGACAGCTCCCTGAGAATGAGTTTCCTTTACTCTCACCTTTCCTACAAGTGTAGTGACACTACATTCATTCACTGATATCGTGAAAGAATATAGATCCTTTCTATTACTAAGCACTCTTACATTTAAAAATGAGATGAGGTATCCCATAGGAATTTGGTTCTTAAATATATTTGAAGCTCAATTTCTTTATCCTAATAAACAAAAGTGATATACTTAAATCCTATGATACTGAGTAATGAGTGATGAGACATCCCATAACGAGGTATTGAAAGCAATGAGAAGGACAGAGTTAAGGTTCATTAGTTTTTGAAGATTTCATAGCTGCTATATAACTGCATAGGTGCTTTAGACACATTTATTTCCCTGCTTTCCATACAGTGGCAAAGACAAGAAGCTGCGGAAGGGCCTAATGGTGTCATGAAGGCTATGGCAAAAAAAGCCCTTAAAACCATTGATTGATTAAACTGCTGTAAGTCTTGAAAGCTGCAGGAAAACTTAAAACCATATTAGATCAGAATTAATTGAATGAAAGAGAATGAATGGATACCTGACTGCTGAGGAACTGAGATACCAGGTGAGACAGGCAGCTAGGGAGTCTTCAGTTGGGGTAGAAACCAAATCCACAGCACCTGGAGACAGGAAATCTTTGACTTAGTTTGCTTAACTGAATTGGCAGCACTTCTTTGATAGAAGTACCTACGTCTCTCTAACTACTTCTGAACTCTTTTCTTAAGCCATGTTGCTTTCTGGTTTGTTGTTGTTAGTTAGTTTGTTTTTTTTTTAACTGACACCAAACTATTCCCCCCAAAAGACAGACAATAAAATCCCCAAAGGAATGCTGAACCCTAGACCTAGGGAGGTATGTGGAGCTGGGTGGAGACAATGGTAAATCACAGTCTTTTCCAGTATCAATAATTCCCACTCTACATAGGCAAGCCACCTGGAGGGAGTGTGGATATTTGGTGCTCTCTAGTGACTGCTCTACAAAGGTATTTACTGCTCCTGTGTGGCTACTGGTGACAAGGGTTTTTTGATTTCATTAGTTTTATTTCAGCTAAAAACCATGAAAAGCCCTTTCTTTCAATACTTGTCACCAGCACAAGTGTAGCTGGTCAAGCAGGTTCTAATGACGTTAATAAATTGACCTTTTCTTCTGTTTTCACTTTCTCCCTTCAAATGTAGGTTCCAAGCTGCTCTTGCATAGTAAATAGGTTGTTTTGGGATTCAGCCGTCTCAGGAAGATCTCTCCTATTCTCTTACAAGGTAGCATGACAATTGCATAACGACCCACTATGGTTTTGTTTACCACTACGCATCACTCTCTTGCAGTTCAGTAACAGCCAGGAGGATCTGCATGAGATTTTCTAGCATGAGAAGACCATGATCAGGCAAAGAATATCTGAGCCTAAGGGACTGCTCCATGGGAATATGAACAAAACTGCTCCAAAAGGTGTTTTGCTGAATGTATGGCTGGTGAGTCAGTCCGTAGAGATGGGTATGGTCTTTTGGAAGTTATAATACTAGGTGTCTACTGCAGTTGATGGAAATGTCAAGTTCAGAACAGGACTGGTAGACAGTAGAGCCAAAATAAAGATGGAAGATTGTTTTAGTGAAAGAAGAGAGTACAAGAGTAGGAAAAAACCTCTAGTAAATGCAATCAGGGTTGGCCAGTGTCAAAGAATGGACAAGCTCACCTTGTCTGTCTTCACTTCCTCTCTTCTAGCCCTCCTGGCTTTTTAGTTCTGCAGTGATTTCATCCAAATCTGACATGTGGGTAGAGGTCAGAAAGACATGTTTCATAAGCAGAGGCTGAGAATGCAATCCCATGAGACATGAGAGAGGCCAAACAGGAGCATTGCTGCTATGAAAGTCCTAACCTTCAGAGAGGAATCTGTGCATGGTTGAACCAAGCTTCTGACAGAAACCCACAGGAAAGAAGGACTCACTGTTTCTACCATTCATGAAACAGCACCCAGAAAGACCACTGCTTCATCACAGTGAATACACAAAAAATCTGCATGACCACCTTGACTTTCCTCTGTCTTGCTATTTCCCCGCTCAGTTTATTTGATCTCTTAGTGACACATCAGTCTGATACTTGAGGGTGGGAAGAGTTCTCCAGGGATGAGTGAAGTTCAAATTATAATCTCCTAATGGACTTGACCTTGACTCAAGACACCTATTTCATCTTTGCCCATGACTTAAGAAAAGGTCTTGATCCAAGTGTCAGTCTTTCTCCCTGGCTGACTTCTGTGAGTCCCATAACACAGAAGGCCTGGTTGCCTCCAGAGCCATGTGCCAATGCTTTGGTGCTGAAGAAGACATATGATTTTTGCAACTCCTCTCTGAGGAAAGGCGATTTTCTGTACCTGTAAAGAAGTACAACTTTTCTTTCTAATAAATATCTGCTATCCAAACACTTCTTTTCATCCAAACTGCAGGACCTTAATTTTCCAGATCCACAGATCTCAGAAGTCTGCCAAATTTTGTTCAAATCGGCTTATTAAAAAAGAGGCCTAAATGTAGGCGTGCTACTTGATTGCATAAGCTTCATTTCCTTAGGAAAGCAGACCAGAAACCTCTCTCTTGACATGCTTTTTTGCAAAATCTGGAGGGGAAAGGAAAGGAAGGAGAGAGCCATCTCCCATTTGGGTTAGATGTTGATTCTCATTTGTACTGGCACCTGCATTTAAACAGAATGCAGTCTTTTTCTTTTTTTTTTTTTTCCCCTCTTATTTTTTCTTATTTTTTTTTTTTTTTTAATTTATTTTGGCCAGATGTTTATTGCTTTAATGTAAGGGAAGAAACAAAAATTTAGCAGCGAAGATCTGGCCTGAGACCTCTGCTTGGAAGATTTATGGGAGATGTAGGCTTCAAATGTCTGTGCCTGGAAATATTCCTTCCTTTTTGGCCCCCTCCCTCTTTCCCATCACCCGCTTGCCCCTGGGTTGCGTATGCTTGTGTGAGCATAAAAGAGCTTCTCGCACATCTGTCTTTATTATTGATAGACATGCTGGCATCTGATAGCATTTAGATTTATTGCCGTGTGAGCCGTGGGCTTTTTAAAGTGCTAATATTTTACCATCTTTCATGCTGAAAGAATGCCAACTTCTAAGAGGCCCAGTAGCTTTCAGGATAAACCTCTGGCTACTCACCTCTGCAGCCTGAGACGGCAGCTCCTTGGAGACCATCCTTCTTGCTTGAGCTGCCAAGAAGTGAAATCTGGGGTCTCTCAATCTTTAAGCATCAGCAGTCTTCAGAGTACACTGGAACTTTGCTGAGCTTGTGTACTTTCCCCCTCCCCCACCACCACCTCTTTCTCTCTCGTTCCCCCTGTGTTCCAGCTGTTTATTTTAAATTTACAAGTTTAAAATGGGCTAGGCTCCCCCTCCACCGAGCTTTTCCACCCTCCTCCTTTCCATGTCCACAACGGCAAGTTATTGTTGCTGGCTTAGAGTTGAATTTTCTCCCTCTATCACTGAAAAACAATGAAAAATTCTAATAAAATTAGGAAACCACACACAACTGTAGACCAAACCTTCCACTGGTGTAAATCTGCATTGTGCCATTGAAATCTATGTCAGTAAATGCACTTGGCCCTCTAACCAGGAGACAAAAGGGGCATTTGCAACAAAAGTCTTAGCTTTGCAGCCCTGGGATCTTTCTCTGACCAGCTGTTCGTTAGCTCAGGAAGCATCAGCAGCCAGGTTAGTTTCTACCTTTTTCAGCAAGGTGATAAAGATATTTATTCCCTTGCCTCTTGTCTCCACCCAGCCCCAAGCAGCAGTGTCTCTGCTTCGAAAAATATCAGCAAATGAACCTATTTGTTTGTGAAAGCAAGACACAAATTCTGCTGGCATCAGCCAGGCAAAGCATAAGACAAGTTTTATTTGCAAACCATCACAAACTCACCTATCATAACAAAATACAAAATATCCCCTGATAACAGGGATGGCCAGAGCAATCTCTTTTTTACAGTGCATATAGAAAAACATATATGTGTGCATGTATATATATATATGTGTGTGTGTGCGTGTGTATATATAAAAATATACTGATATTCTTAGAAACTCTGTTTCCTAGTTACAAGCCTACACATCTGTGTCTGAAACAAATAGTAGATTAGTCTCCTATTACTTGCCAAGCAAGCCTTGCCCAGAAGAATAGTGTTTTATGTTGTATCTTTGGAAAACACGTCAATCCGCAGAAAAAACAAACGGTCATTTGTAATGGCTCCTGATATGCCAGGTTTGTAAGCGCAGCCTTATGAAGCAGAGCAGCATCAGGTCTAGCAGAGTGTTGCTGCTCAAGAGGTTTCAGGGTGACTTGGAATTTTTCCACATGCTCAATTCCTTGTCCTAGGAGGTCTCCAAATGCAGCCAGACCTCTCTGGTCTGGAGGAACTAGGGCAGGAAACCTCAGAAGATCAGGCTTCCTCAGCTTCTTTCACTACCTATGCATGGCATATAAATGGGTATGGATAATTGAGTATTGATATTTCTTGCTTTATGTGCAATATCAGGCAGAGGTGCTACTATTCTGCATAGAGATGGGGTCTCATGGTCTAATCTGTAAAGGCTTTTACTGTTGCTATGTGACAGAAAATTCAGCAGTCTGCACTGCGGAAAGCCACTTTGAGTTTCTGTCTGTCTGTGTATGTGGGAAAGCAGTCATTTTAACTAGTTGTATGAGTGATGTGATTGATGTTGCGATGCTTCATCTTCATGCTTTTGCCGGGGGAGGCTTAGGATGAATATTAGGAAAAAAATATTCACCAAAAGGGTTATCAAACATTGGAAGAGGTCACCCAGGGAAGTGGTGGAATCATCATCCCTGCAGGTATTTAAAAAATGGATAGCCATGGTGCTGAGGGACATGGTTTAGTGGTGGTTTTGGCAGTGTTAAGTTAATGGTTGGACTTGATGATCTTAAAGGTTCCTTCCAACCTAGACAATTCTATCATTCTACGTGTTCTCTAGACTTGTAAGCATTCCTTATGTCACGCCTCTTGAGATGTGACACCATCTCTCAGATTCTGGGAAGACAGCGTGATGCTTAACTTCCCAGTTTCTGTCCATATTTTGGCAGATCTCGTTGGGGTCAGCACAACCACAGTCAACTTTACTTCTTCTGTTCTCAGTATGATGAGGGCTATGTTTTTATATATAGCCTTGGAGATACATATGGAGGGTAGAGAAAGGCAGCATGATGTTCAGACCCCTGTCTTGACTCTATTCTGCAGATGGGCAGATGCGTCTCTTCTGCCTTGTGAGTGGTTGATCTTTCTTGTTCTGCTAAAGAGTCACTGTACCTTCTGTGCATCCAAAACTGGGTGCTGTTTTCAATGAGATACTGTTGTGCAGGGGTCAAAAGTCAAAAGCTGGGGACTTGTGTTTCCACAGTGATAACAGTGAGACTCCAGCCACCCTGCTAAAGATACGTATTGGTGCTCTCTCACCCTGTGTGACCAGTTTCATACTTTTGCAGTTATCTTTTCCTCTCTGTTCATTCTGGTGCAATGGCTGCTCCTGTCAGAGGCATCCATAGGTAAGAATGGGTAAGACTGCAGCTTCTTCAGGCATCACTTCATCCAGTATTAAAAGAAGGAAAGTCTACTTTATCAAACACCAGTGGCTTATGTCAAGAGACAAGAGTCTGAGATCAGTTCAGCCTATGTGGTGCTTCGTATAATGTCCCAAAACAGCGCCTGGGCGCCGAATGTGGGAGTAAGGATGTCTGTCACAAACCAACACCTCTGGGCTGAGGTGGGAATTGGGAGACCATACCCCATTTTAGTGGACCAAAGGCTTGCTGGGGTTATGAGACTGCAGGACGTTACCAAACCTTCCTCAAGCACAAAGGCAGAAAAATGCACACCCTGATGCAACCACAAGGCCATTATGCTAGATGGGTCCCCGTAACCATCCTTTCTGGTTATCTCACTCCCAGGAATCCAGAGTAATGAAGCCCAGATCCTGCTCTGAGGTTTCAGAGTTCTGTGGTCATCACTGGTTTTCTCTAGATGCTTATAAGGTTCAGGGTATAGAATGCTAGAGACATTACCTCATACTATATTTACTGATAAGAAAAACAATAAATACCCACCCAGCAAAACATGAATACAATATTTCAAATAATTGAATGGCAGAGACTGTAAATTAAGCCAGGCAATATCAATGAAATTCTTAAGCTTGGAGGAGCTGATTGAAAATCCTTCTATTGGTTGCAATTTTTGTTCTGTCAGCTTCTCTGGCCCTGAATTTTGTCACGGAATTACTCTATTGCTTTAGGCTCCAAAACAAGGCAAACAACTGTAGAGGAAAAGAAAGCTCATCTGCCTTCCTGACCCACGTTCACTTCTGCTCAGCAAATAAAGGCAATTTTGAGTCTGCAGCTTGAGCTGTGTGAGAAAGAGTGTCCCTGACTTAACTCATTGCTCTTTCTGGGTCTTATCCAAAACACATGGAAATCACAAGGTCTTTTCCTACTGACTTCAGTGTCCTTTGGAACATATCTAGCGTGTCCCCTTACAAAAAGTCATCACACTTTAAGGGTGATTCTTCTGCTATCAGGTTTCAACAAATGTTTCAGTTTTTGTGTTTGGAAACGTGGTTTGGTGACAAAGGAGACTGTTTCTGTAATCGTGGTTAGTTAGGTCCCTGGCAATCTTTCTTTTGTGGAACTTCTTCAGACCTACCTAAAATAAGGAGCTTTTGTGGAAGCAAACACTTAATTTATGGCTATCACTAATTAAAAATAAAAATAACAAAAACCAAGAAGTTGTCTCCAGATCTCATGACACTGTGAAATTGAGCTGGAGATATCATAAGGACAAGATCTCTGATAGCATTCCCTGGACCTTCTACTTATGCTCAGGCTGGAAATTTTCTGTCTTGGCACTTATGCCTCCTATCTTGGTCAGAAAAAAAAATGGATTTTTTATGATTATTCTTTTAAAAAAGCACAATTTTGGCTGTTTCATCTACAGATGAGATGATCAGCTGTATGGATTTTGTACAATATGAACAGAATGCTGACCCCAGCAGCAATCTTCAAGAAAAAAAGAGAATTTGGGTTAGAAAGGAACTGTAAGGTAGGAACGCATAATGGGTTTCCTACTTGACTGCCCAGGAAAAGCGGACAGATCATTTGAAAAAACATTCCTTGTGTGAGGTTATTTACAAAAACCAGTGAGTGTTTTAGACACTTTAACTCAATGGACTAGTTTTTTCTTAGAGAGATTGTTGAATCTTGTTTCTTTATTCTGGTGCTTCAGCCCACACAGGGATGAGAGGTTTATAGAATCATAGAACGGTTTGGGTTGGAAAAGACCTTAAAGATAATCTAGTTCCAATCCTCATGCTATGAANCTGTCCTCCCAGCAGAGGGGCTCCAGCCCTCCCACCATCTCCGCGGCCTCCTCTGGCCCCGCTCCAACAGCTCCGTGTCTCTCCTGTGCTGAGACCCCAGAGCTGGAGGCAGCACTGCAGGGGGGTCTCCCCAGAGCCGAGCAGAGGGGCAGAATCCCCCCCCTCGCCCTGCTAACCATGCTGCTGGGGGGATGCAGCCCAGGATGCAGTTAGCTTTCTGGGTTGTGAGTGCACATTGCCAGCTCATGTCCAGCTTTTCATCCACCAGTACCCCCAAGTCCTTCTCCTCAGGGCTATCAATCCATTCTCTGTGCAGCCTGTGCCTGGGATTGCAATCTTATGTGCTTATGGTTTTGGGGAAGAAGAATTTATCAGTAGCTGCGTTTGAACTGAGTTGCAAACTAGAAGGGTGAAGATAGTACAACGACATTGCTGTTTTGGGAAGCAATGCAGTACCCTGCCTCTGTTCTTCCAACAGCATTTCAGTGGCAGTACATAACTTGGTAACTCCATCCAGGCCAAAAAAATTGTAACGGTCACTTGCTGCCAGTAGTTATGTGGAAACAGCTTTTCGACAGCTCTTATAAGTTTATCGTAACTTCTAGGACTGTGGATGGCACACAAATGGGATAAAAACTCACAGCTTACAAGACCCAGACTCACCAAGGCATGTTGGGGTCTGAACTATACTGGATTCAATGGCAATAATAGGTGAGACAAAGCACACCTATCTTTAGTTGTATGAAAGGAAGATCATAATGTACAAGCTAGTCATCACAGAGTGCATTTACAGCTAGTGAAGAAAAATACATCTGAAAAAATAATTAATCCATGCTTTTTTAGATGCCTACTTGGAATGAAATGAAGTTTTGTATTGAGTTTCGAAGTGATTAGAGAGAACAGCCTAGGGTGTTGCCCAGGCTTTAAGGTCTAACTTTAATATTAGGTGAGATCTTTGTTTCCCTGTGTCATCTAAATATCTTTTTTTGTAACATTTTTTTATTATTATTTTGTTCTAGGGTCTGAATTAATACATTGTAGGGAAAAAAAACAATCCCATCTCAAAGTGTTTCTGAGGGTTGCATTGTGTATGTAGCCTGATGAGCAGTACATTTGTCTCAGTTGGAGACAGGGTGGTGGAAGGGATGGGCTCTTTTCTTCTTCCAAAGCAGCACATCTTTTGCTTCTTCAGTAAGGGAACATTGGCTCCAATCCTAGTGACGCCAGTGAATTATCACCCGTCAGGAAACAGGTATCTGCACTCCAGTCAAAGTTCCTTCAAAAAAGATTAGACTCAGCAGTATGAAGCTGAGGAGGGGGGAGCAGGATGGTGAGCTGTTAAACCATCTGAAGCAGGTTCCATCCACAGATACTCAATGAGAGGAATCACGAACCTCTCTAAATCGTAAGTTTGGTCTGAGTCTGGAATCCTGACTGTGCTCATAAACACAGACCTGCCACTTAATAACACGTAACTACCATGCTGACTCGAATGGCATGTTTACGAGAGCAAACCCAGCAAGTACAGGAAACAATAAAACCCTTTGCCAGCATTGTATTCTGGCTCTGACTCTGTAAATGACCACAGCGCCTGACAACATCAACCTTGGCCACAATTTAATGACCCAGCATGTATTGTTCTGCAAGCTGTGGATCTCTCTCTCAGCTAAAAAAAGTAAAAAAATTTGTACCTATGTTTTCTTTCTGTTTCCCTTCTCTGTACTGCTTCCTTCTCCCTCCATTCTTATATAGGCAAATTCCCACAATCGCAGAGCCAAGTCCAACAGCTGTTGTGGCTAACACTGCTGAGAGCCCTGTGGTTAAGGGGCTGGACTCGGAGTGACTGGACTTGTTCAAATTCCAGCTATGCCACAGGTTTCCTGGGCAACCTTTCTCAAGGAATCTAACCTGTCTTTGTGAGTGTAAGATTATTTCCAGTCTTCTCCAAAAGGCTGAGAAGAAGCAGTCCTGAATGAATTTGAGGAAAGTTAGGAAGACAGATGAAACTGTGTTTCCATTTGAATATAATTTTGATAGGTTTTTTTTACTGTCCTGCTCCTGACCAGCTTTCAGGTGTGTGGGCTTTTTTCTTACAAGTTAAACTTTTTGGCGACTCTTTCCCTTCCTAAATCATACAAATTTTGAACGTATAAATGTGCTGTTAAGTTTGTAAGCCAGTCAAGAAGAGACGAGGATGTAATTTTAGAAAGGAAACTTCACGTCTGAATAAGGAGATACTTTCTTAATCCATCTGCCCAGGGTCTTTAAGTCTCTCTGACAGTATTTGATTACCACCAGTGTCAGGGACTCTTCCACTGTGCTTGTTGCTGTACAGAGAGAGTAAATGAAAACCTCTACTGCAGAACATTTCAGAAAGGAAAACAATCATGGGATCCTCTTATTCTGTCACCTCTGATGAAACAGAAATATTTTTATCATTTAGGGCAAATAAATAAATATAAATGTGTGTTTCTGACCATGGCAGGGGGGTTGGAACTAGATGATCTTTAAGGTCCCTTCCAACCCTAACAATGCTATGATTCTATGAAATACTGAGCCTGAACAACAACATTACTCATTTACACCAGATGAGGAGCTGGCCCAGATGTCTACAAGGAGCCACTGGAAGCCAAACCAGCCACTCAGCTCCCCAAATGAAATACACAGTTAAGTGGTTACTTATTACCTCTGACAACAACCTATTCAGTTAGTGTGAAATTTCTCTCATGCGTCTTCTGCTTGTAAACTCTTACATGGGAGCTGAACGGTGCAGCTACGATACTTGGGTGGGATTTGTTTTGTAGATTAAGGTGCCAAGACATATGAGTGTTTCCATGTGAGCAAGTATCCAAGCTCCCATGGTAATTACTAGCATTGATGAAGTCTGGTTGGTGGAGTTGAAAAGCAATCCAGCTGAGCAAAGGCAGGTGCCTGCAGCAGGGTAAGATGAACCCCTCTCTGTAATTTGGTAGGAGTGAGACACATTTTACTCAACATTTAGTATAATCTGAGGTACGACAGGACATCTGACATCCACAGGAGGATGGCAAATATGACACAGGGTGGAGAGGAGACCTATCCATCGTGGTATGAAACAGGATGCCCTCAACCTCCTCAAATGGCAGCAGACACCTTAGTCTAAGAAACTGAATCACAAACTTAAATTTCTGAAAAATGACGCAAGGCTCTCCTCTCATCAGGACTATCCTAAATTTCAATAGAAAGACATGCACGAAGCAAAAAAAATATGAAGTGTTAACTCCTTTCTTTACAAGCAACTTTTTAGATGCTTTATTCTGGCTTGAGAAAGAAATTTATACATAGTGTGAATTTCAGAAAAGATGCCAACTAAGTGCTTTATATGGTAGAGTTTATTTTGTTTATGCTGTTAGTTTTGCAAGGAAAAAAAAAAGTATAAATACATACACTGACCAAAAAAATAATGGGAAATTGTATGAAAACAGACCACAGATTCTCAGGAGACAGCTTACAATTATATGGGACACGACAGAATTTAAAAAACAACACACAGAACATGTAGAATAAACAAGAAAAAACTGTCCCTCAGGTCTTACCGATTCTGAGGGGCCATAAATAAAAGATAATGATATTTAGGTAAGAGGGGGATAGGCTCCCACTACTATTAATTTTCACGGTCAATATTTTGTGACGGGCATAATGTTGTATTTGGATGCCTTTACTTGCAAAGAAGAAAATTCAAAGGACAGCAAACCCAACATGTAGTTGTTAGTGTGAAATTGAACTTCAGTGATCTTTAAAAAGCAACATCTTACCCTTGTTTCTGAGGTGGTAAAAAATAAAGAAAAAGCACGGATCTACTAGGCAATAAATTGGCTTTGGAAAAGTATAAGGTCCTCTTGTTTCTGACATTGTAGCAGGAAATAGCTTCATTTTGAAACCAGAACAAGGAGATCCATACCTGTGAACATCACCTTTCCTTCAGTGACAGTGGGGAGGGAGTCTGAGTTATTAAACCTATTTCTTGTCTAGGTAGGAACAAATAGTTACCACCTATGCAGTTCCCTATCCTCAAATATTTTGGGGGTATTATATTCTCCTTCCCCTATCAGCAAAATATCTGGATCCTATTTTTGTCTTGTCCTTGAAACACCCCAAACACACATTAAGCTTGATACTCTGCCATTGTGAAATATCCTAAAACTTTTCTTATTAGCTTATAAACCAAACAAGTCTTCAGTGTGAGCACAACTTTCTTTGTAAGGAAGGGACAAAGATAAACCGGTGGATGGGTAAAATTGATGGTATGAATGGAACTTCATGAAAATCACAAGGGTGCCCAGTGCCGCGAGTGGATGCAAACACCAATGCAAAGAAAGTGGTGTGGGAGATACTGAGATGCAATATGGCCTGAATCCTCCCATTCTTTGTGGAGTAGGCAGAGGATACACTCAGCAGAGTTTTGTGAATCCTTCAGAGAGCAGAACCGTATTCAAAAATGTACAGGGAGACCCGAGTAAGAAGCTAGCGTTACTCAATCAGGTGGAGACATTTAAAACTGAATAACAGAATCCTTACAGCCAGAGCTAAAGCAAAACCTTCAGGTCTTTAAAAGACCTTTGTCTATTATAAATCCAGTTTGGGAATAAACACCTCCTCCCACTAGCAGGTTGGATGTACTGATTGCGCTGAAGAATGAAATTCAGCATGCAAAGCCTCCGAAATCAGCCATGTGTTGACAGGAGTTGTGAGTAAGTTGGAGGACAGGATAAAATTCAATAGGATCTTGAAAAACTGGAGAGACCCTGGGGGAAAGCTTGGATGCAATTCAATGACAAATGGAGTTCTACACTGATCAGGAGATTTTCATTGCATCTAACTTTAGGCATCTGAATATTAGGTGTCCAGTTTAGCCGTCATCTGGGACTCTCTGGACATGGGGTGGACACTTTCCGTTGATGATACATCCCACTTATTTTTTTGATGGCAGGAAATTCTTGAGATTCTGATATTTTTTCCATTATCCATCAAGCCAATCTAATCTAGCTGATAAATTTAAACTGGAAATTTTCTGATGCTTAAGATTAGAAGGATAATTATTAGGCGGGGTTAATTAACTGTATAGATGGAGATGTTGAATCAGAGATTAGATATAAGTCCTTCAGAGACAGAACTCAGTAGACCATAAGATGGTCTTATTTGCCAGTTTTGATGCATTATTACAAAGTTTTACAACATCTTGATCTGCTCTGTCACTGGCAGCCAGGAACCAACCTTTTAAGGCCTTATCTGGAGAAAAGTATTCAAATTGAGATATTGCACTTCAGGAGCAACATGGACTCAACCTTTCCTTTGCCTGAGAAAAACTGTCATCCACTTGGCTGTATTTAACTAAAGGAGAGTAGGTCCTGTTCTATAGACCATGGGGCGAGAAGCACACAATGGTCTGTACTTATGCAGCTAAGTATCTCCTCCCTGGAGGTGGTGGGTTATCCTGCCTATTGGGAATTACGGTGTGGGTGACATTGTACAAGCTTGAATCAGTGCTCCTGTTCTCTTAGTTCACTTAGCCTAAAGTGCCCTAACCACCAAAATACAGGCTGTAGCAGATAGTGAAAAGCCCTGACAATGCTTCTGGTTTTAGTCTGGGATGTCAGGTCAAACTGACATGTAAAGATGGGTGGAGAAGCAGTTGAATGAATGGTATGACCCATTAGTCTTGTCAGGTCCATCTCAAAAGAGGGAGGTCGTAGTTCCAGGCATTATTCCATGGGCTTCTTACACCTCTTTTGTGAAGAATCTTTGGTACGTCTGGGCCAAACTGACCTGCCCAGCAGCCCTAAAAAGAATCATAGAATCACAGAAGTGTTGGGTTGGAAGGGACCTTTAAAGGTCACCCAGTCCAAGCCCCCTGCAGTAAACAGGGACATTTTAACCAGATCAAATTGCTCAGAGCCTCATCAAGCCTGGCCTTGAATGTCTCCAGGGATGGGGCCTCCACCACCTCTCTGGTCAACCTGTTCCAGTGTCTCACCACCCTCATTGTAAAGAAAAGATATGTAAAGAATCATGGGCTTAAATATGAATGAAATGCCCTCCAAAGCTGTCTACTTCTTCATGAACTACTGAAGGAAGCACAAACGATTATACAAAGCAAGACAGTGAATTTGTAGACATCTCAAAGAAGAAATTACTCCCTCTGTAAAGTATTAGAGACAGGGAATATTTCTAATTATGCATATGTGAAAGACCAAAGACAGTGTGGTTACCACCTTGATAGAATTCCCACAAGCTACTGTATTTCACATAATAATGAAAAAAGGAACTCAGAAAAGAAACCCAATACCAACAACTTCAGTCAAAATCAACAGAGCTTTTTAACAGCATTCACTGCCCGTGTATCTGGTGCAGGACACATTTGTTGTTCGCCATCCGAAAAGTATTAACTTCTTCTCCCTTGTAAAATATTTAATTCCACCTCATAATGACAGGCAAACCATTATGTAGCAGAAGTGAAAATCCATAAGGTTTGCATTTAATAAAAAGCCATTTATTCTCTCCAGCTGACCTTTTTAAAAGCATGGCATTTCCCAGAGAAAGGGAAGCAGGGGTTTGGAAACAGGTAATATTAATAAAAAGTGTAATGCAAAATGCAGTCTCTAAAAGGCTAGATCTTTATATGAGGTTTGGTGTCTTTAGTAACCTGGCAGCTTCTAATTAGATTTCTCTCAGGGAGATAATACAATTGAAAAGTGACACAGTAAAGTGGCTGATACTATTATTACCATTGTTGTTAAAAAATTTTAAAGTGATACTTTAAAACGGTTTACAGAGCAGAATGTCAAAACGCTGTGCCCTAGCAAGTGATTTCTTTGACCAAAAATTTTATTTCTTCCAGCAAGAATGTTATTGGATGGATTTTAATAGCTGAACATTTGGAAGAAATGTCTTTAGAGGATTAGGTGGCTGGAGCTGCTTAAATGCTCCTATGCAAGCTGGGAAAGCCATTTCTTAAAGGGCAAAATTCAACACTTAGCATATTGTTTGGGCAAATTATTTCCAGGCAAAAAGTGATAACCTGAGCTGTCATTCATGATAGTGGATTCTGTGATATTGTCCCTCAGGGCTTTATCCAATATTAAAAGCCAAAGAGAAGAGATTTCCCACCCTTTCCCTTGGGAAACGCACAGTCATCTGGTAGTTGTGATTTTCAGGAAATATATCCTAATCATCAGCCTTATTTTTCCTTCTGTCATTTTTCATCTCCCCACACCTAGTTCTGTTTCAAACAGTATTTCTTTTTCTGTGCCTATCTGATACATGTGTGTACTGTTTTTTTGAAGCCTGATCTCCTATTAACACTCAAAACCTTGTGAAAATACAACTGATATTTGATATTTTTTCAGACGGTTTCAGTTCCTAGAATCATGATTTTAAAAAAAACCCATATATTTAGGATTCTTTTTTTTTTTTTTTTGTGAGAAAGGCTTGAAAATGCTTCCTGTGAAATATTACAACTCAGAAGGAAAATTTAAAGTTTAAATATTCCAACAACATTGCTCAACTAATTGGAAGCCAATGTCATAATTTGTGGGATCCTATATCAAGACTTGTGGCAACTTGGGTGTAGTGACCCTGTACTTGCTGCTTATCTGGAATGCACAGATCATGTCATGTGAAATCTCTATTCCTTGTGCTGGTTCTCACTGGAAGCACTCTCTGAAGTCAGTAAGACCATATACACAATCCACACTTCACAACTGTCTTCGGTTAAAAAGATGGATCGGAAGATCCCTAGAGATCCCTTTCAGGCTTTCTTCCCATTATTTTATCACTCCATAAATATCAGTAAGCTGTGGACAATCTTCTTCACAGTATTGTCTGCACTGCACATGAATAATGTTGATGGTCTTGATTAATCAGGTTCTTCAGTGTTGGAGCCACCTGAGATACCCTTCTTTCTCTGTCCATTCTTGCATATCGTCTTGGTTTCAGCTAGAATAGGGTTAATTGTCTTTCTAGTGGTTTCTGCGTTCCAGATGCTTCATGCCACAGTTTACCACACACACCACCTCTCCTGCTCTGAAACACCGTTATGACAGATGAAGCCCAAATTTATGGACTCAATGGACATTTTAGAGGGATGGCACATAGACTAAGGGAATGATAGCTCTGTGTGTATATAAATATATGTACATATATATCTCAAAGACAGGAAAAGTGGTGGTGACTTATTGAAAAGTGTAAGACCTGGGCATGACATCAATGGTATGGAACAAGGGGTGGATACTGTCCTGGTTTCATCTGGGATGAAGTTAATTTTCTTTCTAGTGGTTGCTGTATTTCAGATTTGGTATGAGAGGAATGTCAATAATACATACTGTTTTGGTTGTTGCTAGTTGATGTTTATACTATTCAAGGACTTCTTTCAGCCTCTTATAGATGTCGTGAAGGAGCATAGGCAGAACAATGGAATGGCCAATGGAATATTCCATACCATAGATGGTCATGGTCGGTGTATAAATGAGGGTTGGCCCGGGGGGCAGGAATCCGCAATCACTGCTCAGGACAGGCTGGGCAACCAATTCACCAGGTGGAGAGAATGTCTTGTGTTGTATATTCTTTCACCGTTATTATTGTTGTTGCTGGTGGTGGTGTTCTCTTTTTCTGTTTTTGTTCTATTAAACTCTCGTTATCTCAATGCACAATATTTTTTTTCCCTCCCTTTTCCTTTCCCCTCCTTTTCTCCCTCTTCTGCCTAGTCTTCTGGGTGGAAGGAGGACGACTGCACAAGCTGCTGCATGGTTCTAGGTGCTGGCTGATGTTAAACCTTGACACATCTTATCAGTGCAATTTAAATGTTCATTTCTAGGATGAGCATTTGTGCACAGTTTTGTTTCTCACTCCTCCAGAAGTTCAAGTTTGTCTCTGCATATGAAATGCCTGAAAGTATGGCTATGTGGTGTGGGATCATGTATCCATAGAAAGTACATCTTTGCAGTGTGACTCAGTTCTGGACAGAAATATCTGAGCTAAAATGGCAGCAAATCAGCTACCTGAGGTCCCAGCAGTTTTATAACTGGATAAACATGAGACTATTTAGGGCTAGATGAAATACTTTCCAACTGCTGTACCCTCTGGTACAAGCATGGGGAGAAAGTAAGGTCTAGACGACCTCGAGGAGATTTACCCCTTTATCTTTGCCAGCTCCAGTTTCAAAAAGACATGGCAAGGTCTGGAGTTACCATAATCCACTGGGAGTCCCACATGACACATTTAATGGTTTTGTGGGAATGGGGGAAAAAAAAAAAGGTACGGACTATCCAGTCTTTTTAGAAAGACACACAATTCCCTGGCTTGCAGTCAGAGTCTGAGATAAGCCACGAGTCTTTATTTAACTCAGGGCTGTGCCTATATTAGCAACAGCCACACGCTTGACAATATGCAAGTTGTCTATGTTGAAGCATCTCAAAGCAAGGCCAAGGCACGCAGCAGGTAACATATAGAAGTACAGCTTTGTTTCTTTTATTTT
>VXBH01009905.1:24338-40141 GCA_013400035.1 Rynchops niger | reverse complement strand
ATCAAAGGCAGATGAACAGAGTCCTCCTCGGATGCCGGCCACTGAAGAAAGAGGCCGACCCCTTTGATCCCTCAGCTTTTATACTGAGAGGGATGCAGACGGGATGGAATACCCTGTCCCGACCGCTCCTCCCGGCAGGTGTGACCCCTCTATGCTTTTCCACCTCTGACCCTCGGAAGTGGTACACAAGAAAGTTAGCTGACGTTGGCTCTTATAGCAGTAAGTACAAGCAAGAGCCTCTGCACACACCATTCCTTGGTATTCAACTGTAACCTTCAGGCCTTACCGCTCTGGGAGCAGACGCTGTCTGAAAAATATGCCATTAATTTCAGTCAGTTAGAAGAGGCTTAACTGCAAAGTAAAATTACTGAAAAGAAAAAATTGGTTCTGTTCTGCCTCAAACCAGGGCAGGTTCCTGCCTTTCAGAGAGGAAGTACTGGAACAGGAAAAGGACAACAAGGATGCTGAGCTGCCTGGCTTCATGTCCCTTGGAAGGAGAAGTTGAGTAGGCTCAGAGTTTTCAATCCAAAGAAATTACTTAGGGAATATATGCCTGGGGCCTGTCACTCCCTAAGTAACTTGGAGAGGGTGAATGGCAGTTGACTTTTTGGGTACAAACGATCAAATTTGCGGTAGTGGGAGCTGGGCTTTAAACAAACCAGAGGAGATGGTTCTTCGCACAGTGATGGGGGGTGGATGTGTGCAGTGCCTTTCTGAATGGCAGACTGGGTGCAGGGTGTTTCTCTGGGGTGCAGGGGAGATTGGCCAAGGATTTGGAAGAGGGCTGTGTTGAGAGTTAGTGAACAAACACCCTCTCAGGCTCAGGAAATCCCCAGTGCTGAAAGCAGTTGGAGCCTGTGGGAGTGTTGCAGAGGAGATACCGTATATTTGCCTTGTTTTTTCCTCTTGCTTTGGTGTTCAGCTGTGGCCTGTGGTGGAAGCAAGATGTTGGACTGAACAGGTTCTTCATCCGAGTCAGTACACCACTTCCTCTTTATTCACGGAGAATCATGCTGCAGCTGACACTTAAACACCTGGAGCCACATAATAGCAAGCAAACCTGTGTGATGAGGTATTTCAAACCAGATTCAGTGTTCATCTCTACCAGGAGTTACTTACAGAGCAGCTGCTGTGCTGTACATTTCCATTTCAACTCATTATATACATATTTCTCTGTGTCCAGAAAGTCTTAATAGCAATCTGCACACAGTTCCATTGCATATCTATAACCAAGCCAATCTTTTTGTCTTCCCTCAGTTAAATTATTAATTCCATGAGAAACAGATCTAGCGAAGTCTTACTTTTCTATGGGTTTGTCTTTTGAAGGGAGTGGCTGTGGAGAAAAAATCTCTTTACCGCTCTCCCCCCTCTCCCTCTCCCTCTGTTTGGTGGTTCGGGTGGTAGCATCAGTTTTAGCCACATTTGAATTCTGTAGCCACCAACTGACCAGCCAACACACACGGGCTGTTGTCTGATGCCTCTTAGCATGACTAAGGCATTGGATTTTTGTCCAATGATTTCAAATGCTTTTTGTGGGAGAGAACAGCTCGGTTGCATCCTCAGGGATGTAAGGCAAATATTGCCTTACATGCCCTTTGTGATTGTATTTCCATCAGGTTTTTAGTTTGATACACCCATTTCTTACGTTACCTTAAATAAATAAATGGCAAAGTATTGCTGGCTTCTTGGTGAAAAAGAGGCACGTGACCTATGAAAAACGAAGGCAACTTGTTAAAACCGGAGAGTGCACCTGCTTGGATTTGTATGTTCTCTTTCTGAATTCACCTATGCCATAGCTCATGGATCAGAGCTACACAGTGAATCATCCTGTTGGACAGAACGGGACACGCAGGGCAAATTAAGTTTGTCATCTCTCTGTGAGATTTTCTCATTTGCTCACCACCTGTAGGAGGGGATTTTCACAGTAATGTGACCTGTCTTCACGCTCCATTTATCATCTCCCAGTTGATGTATATAATCTCGGTTGAACAGATACATAATGGAGGAAACACGTAAAGTGTTGAATGCTTGAGCAACAGATCTGAAAAGAACAGGTAGGCAAGAATTGAAGTGCAAATGTTTAAAGACAAAAATTGGCGTTCTTCCCCGACAGGAGATCTTAATGCAAGTTTGTTATTATTTTCTTGTTACAGGAGATGACAGAATGTGAAATTACAATGTAAATCTCTTTTATTTGCTAGCATTGTACATGACTCTTCTGTTTTATTACTTTTACTGAATAGGACTTTAATATGTTTGCTTTTAATATCAATAGAAAACACTGGTTTCACACCTGTGAACAGGAAAATGTCAAGGCATGATGAAAAAATGCTGCTTTTCACTGTTTCAGAGATCGACACAAAGATGACTGCACACTTTTGTAGCTGACTGGCAATCCAGAAAGAGAAATCTTCTTTCGCTGTTTTACCAGGGAAATCATCTTTCTCTTCCATGGACTTAAAGAATGGGAAACTGTGGCAAAACAACAAACGTGTCCTGTAACTGCGACATAGCAGCCTTTGACAATTTGGTATCTTCAATACAAAGAATAAAAAATATTGTAGGAAAGTAGGAAACTATGCATTTTTTTCCTTAAACTAAGGTACTGGGAGGGTTTTTCTGCCCCCCCAGTGGCTGGTAGAGGAGATGCTGTGGAAATGGGTTTGAAGGCCTGTCTCAACTGTCATGAAGCCAAGCTCTTCAGGTTCTGGGATTTTTGTTTGTTTGGTTTGGGTTTTTTTTGTGTTTGTTGGTTTGTTTGTTTGTTTATGAAATGTGCAAGACTTGTCATGTGTAGGGACATTTGCGTATCACGTAAAAGGGATATGCATATGTATTGGCAAATTTTTTCCCCATCTCGCTATTCCTATCTGGCCAGTTGTTTAATCCATGCAAGAACCTTCCCCATAGCAATTTAGAACCATTAAGAAACTTTGCCTAATGCCTTCGTCACTTTTTTCTTTCTATTAAAAGGCTCTCAGGCATTTCTGAGACAGAAAACCAGTACATCATCTATTATAGTAATCTCTGAGACAGCAGATCGAGCCATATTGATGGTGAAAGGCTGAGCATTCTGGAGAAATGTGTAAAATTCTGGTCTTCCTGAAGTATTTAGGGAGTTTGAGAATGTAACTATTTGAAAACAAATTCTTCAAATTTCTCCTTTGTATCATTCAATGTATTATATCTTGGGGGTTTTTTAAGCCATACCATAAAGACACTCTTTTTACGATTGCTTCCAAGTCAGCCTCACTTGTTCCTGTGCGCAGAGTAGCTGGAACAGAAAACCGTAAAACAACTGACAAAGTCTGCTCTAGCAAGAAAATCATGTCCAGTTACCACGATTTAAGAAAGATGTGTCTCTTCTGATACTTGAAAATCTCTGCAAAGCATTTTGATGCTGTTGTCTATCGGTTAGATCAGATCTCCCTCCAGAATTTGATTTCCCAGTGTTATCCACAAACATGTGACAAGAAGTTCATCTCATGGTGCTGGCCATGTGCACCTCCAGGCCCCTGTCCTGCTCTTCAGGACAGAAGCCACAAGGAACCACGGCCTGTTCGGTAGGCTGAGGCACGTGAGGAGAAAGAGGATGTGGAATTGATTTTAGTGACTGGACCATACATTTTAGGTTCACACCAACCTACCTTTTGGATAAATATGGAGCCGCCATACAGCTTAAGCCTCCTGGGAATGCAGGACCAGTGGGAGGGACTATGCCATCCACAGCACTTGAATCTTGAACAGAATCTGAGTGTGTCCTCTCAGCATGAGCAGAAAATAGTTTCTGATCAGGTCTTCACTTGCTACCCGTATTCCTTCAGCTAGCTGATTTTGTTATCTTAGTTTTGGTTGGTTGGGTTTTTTTTGGTGTTGTTGTTGTTGCTTTTTTTCCCTAGGGAAAAAATTGACTTTGCTTGGCCAGAAAGAGTAGCAGTGACTATAGCAATTTAACACACAACATTAATTGCTTTCTCTCTTGGAACAGGGAGAAATGGATTCCAAAGGTTTTAATACTCCTGATTTAGTTGAAACTGTTCATGAGTGAAGTAAAATTAAAAGAGTTCCTGATGTCCCTGACTCCTTTCTTATAGGTTTGAGACACATACAACATTCCTGTGTTACTTCCCCTTCATCCAAACGTATCTGGTTAATCTGTTCAAATCAAACTCTTGCATAGCAGCAGCAAGGTAAAACCAGATCCTCCAATTTATTTTTGAGATTGGTTTGCTCTCTTTCAGAATTGGTTTTCTTTGTGGTATAGGTGTATCTTTGCCATTTACTGGAACCCTTTTTCTGAAAACAGTGGTATGTTCATTTATTGCCTAGAGGTTGTGAAGCAATTTGTGAAGAAAAATAAAAAGGATGGAAAAAAGAAAGAAAAAATACTTTCTTTTCCTGACCAGATTTGGGGACTGTTTAGCAGGAGGCTGCACTTCCTTGCCTTTTGCTCAGCCAGAGTTTTAATCACAACAGAGGTCAAAGGCTCACTGTTTTCAGCATCCCCTTTGAATTTGGAGGCAATCACTGTTGAGTGAAGGCATCCTCACCTCTCTCTGGCATCTGGCTGTTGCCTGGTCGGAGACCTGACACATACAGCCGCCAGCCATTGGAGCTGGTGCAGCACCATGCTGGGAGGGATGTGTTACTTGTTTGTGACTCTGGATGAGCTCTGTGTCTCCAGGATGTGTCAGCGTGATTACTGTTAAACTCAACCAGCTTCCATTTTGATCTGTCGAAGTTTGGATCTTCCTCAGGTTACGTTTTGTCACTTCTTGTTTTTCCAGTTTTGAAGGGTTTTGTGTTGTTTTTGTTTTTTGTTTTTTTTTCACCCCCTGAATGTTGCAGATTTTCCTACGTTATGTTTGAGGTATTTTAATGAGTTTCAACTCATCTACTTTTTTTGTTTTTGTTTGCTTGATTTTGTTTTCTGAGAAAGCAAGAAATCGAGTTGGTAAAGTCCCAGCAACATCCCATGGATTCATTAACTTTTATCTTGGTGTCTACAAAAGCCTGAAAGCGCCTGTACAAATCACCTCAAACATCCATGGACTTGGACTGTTTATCTGCACTAGCCACTCCTCCTCTTCTCTCCGCAATGTAATTGCTCATGGTACATTCAAGACCACTGGAATGCTTTATCCCAATTTCTTTATTTTCTGAGTCTGTCCCTCCTGTTGTCCATAAGAGTGGTCTTCTGGAACATTTTAGTGCTGTGATGTACAACCTCAGTTTCTGCCCTAATATCCTGGTAATTGAAATGCTGTCCTTTTTTTCTTTCATCATTTAATTAATTCACTTGATGCTGTGAAACTTGCTTTCTTGCCACTTCTTACCTTTCCTAAAGTGATCACTCAGAATTACACACTGCAGCAAACTTCCAGACAGGATAAAATCGTCTTAACTTAGGCAGAATCCTCTTTGCAAAGTTCCTCACACAGGACAAAATTCTCTTGACTCATGTGTTTACATGGCAAATCCCAGAGGACTCACCCAGTAAGTACTATGCTTTTGTGATAACAGATAACAAAACTTTACTTACTAACTTAATCACACCATAAAATGATTAAACACAGACCAATGTGATACTAGTATGACATGGAAAATTCTTGTTCTGTGGTACATGTCTAGGAGGTGTATTTGGGAATTACATGCAGACAAAGCATGCTTGCTGGCTACTTGGCATCCAGGCTATTCTTTCTAATCTTTTGCTACTGGAAAGACTCAGTCCATCTGTCCTTTACCTTTGACAGTTTCTGATGCTGTAACTCCTGCTTAGTCTGATTAAAGCTAAGTTGACTGAAGCTGCTGGTAAGTTACTCGTACATTCCAACCTAGTACTTATGTTTTGATTTTGGTTTTATGTTTAATGATTATCAGTTACTAATTTCTATATTATTTTACAGTAAATGATGATTAAATGGGAAGTCTATGTATTCCATGATTGCTTCAGAGAACTGCAATGGATCAGTAAAAATTGGTAAATCATGACTCCTTTTTACGGTAGCAACATTGATTTCTTCTCAACACATCATCTTTATGTAGCTGTACATTAATTCCATTCTCTGTTTTAGTTTCTACTAAGGTCTCTGGTATGGAGACCAAGCTTACTGCTCTGGCATTTTTTTTTTTTTTGTATCCTTCGTGAGGTTTTCCTTGACAATTTTGAAAATTGCAAATAAAAGAATTATTTTGCCCTAAGCTACAGAAAGTGTCAAAATACTTTTATTAAATGCATAGCATTTTTGGTGAATAAACAAGATAAAACCTTGCAGTTGTGTCTGTTGGACTGATATTGCATGAATATAAAGTAATCATTTGCATATTTTAATAAACTTTCTAGGTACCCTGTTTGCATGAAAAAACAGATACACTAACGGCTCGCTTTAAAAGGTTTAATTAATATCTGTGATAAAGACCACTAGAGGGTGCTCTTATTACTGTTCTGTGAATGCCGTTGGACTTTTCATCCGCAGAGCTAATGGGACAACTAATTTTAACATTATAAAAATTTAAGTGAAGTCGTAATAAGTGGCATCTTGCTAAGTTATTTGAAATGAGCCACAATGCTTGGTTGTATAATCTCCACCCAAATACGCTCTTCTCTAACCCGACACTAAGCCAGACAATATCTTCAGTTATACAGCTTCACTTTAATGCATTGTGGGTTTTTTTTTACATTAACACAGCTGTAAGAATAGCAAGAATTTTCGTTTACTTTAGTTACAATTCTCACATCTACAAACTACATATTAAAATGTTTCATATTTGATACAAAAGTCAATAGCTCTTTTCCAAAAAGAAAAAGAACTTCAGTGCTTGGTACTGCAAATGCTGCGCCCAAGTTTTTACACCAGACAGCCTTCTGCACAGGGGCTTGATTTTGGTTTCCATCTTGTTCGTGATGTATTCAGTGGAGCTGGACAAGTGACTTACTGCTCTGTCTTCCACGTCCCGGAATTCATCATTTTTCGTGAGTTTTATGCCTGTTTCCCTGCATGAGCGTATCCATCTTGGCTTTAAAATGCCATTTACATTCCTGACAGAGAGCACATTTCCCACTGGAGTGCCAGCGGGTGAAGTACACGCGTTGCACACGACTGGGTACACAGGTAAGCCGCTTGGCTAACCCGGTTCCGAACGCGGTGGTCAGGCTGCTGGATTTGCACGCACATCGCTAATCTTTTGTGCCGGTTTGCGCTGACACCATTAACAACTTCCAAGCGGACCACCCACCCTGCAGCGCAGGAATGCTTTTTACTCAATTGACAGACCTTTGGGTTGTTTTCTTTGCCTTTTTTTTTTTTTCCTTTTTTTTTTTTTTTTAAATCCTGTTCCTCTGAATCTGTCGTTTGTAGAACAATAGAAGCAAATAACGGTAGCAACGGTTCAGTTTTCTGTGTGTTCGTGCTGTTGACAAAAAAAGCATCGAGACTAGAGGAGGGAATTTTGCCTCTGTAGAAGCTGAAGCTGATGAGATTTATTTCCCCTGTAAATCACACTGTGCAGTTTTGAATGAAGCAGCCAGCTTCTGGCTGATTCTTTTTTCTGTTGTTTTGTTTTGGTTTTTTTGGTTTGGTTTGGTTTTCTTTCCCCCCCTTTCTCTGGAACTGAAAGGGGGCAGCCCTGAGAGGCACAGAGACTGAGGCGAAAGCTGCTGCGCTGCTGAATTAACCCAAACCACAGCTACGTCACTCTGGAGTCAGAAGTCCGGGGGCTTGCCTGCACACTTGGAGTGCCACCCAGCATGGCAGCACTGGAGAGGCTCCATCCCATCCTTACAGTGGGTGCCACTGCCAGGAACGGCCACACCTGTGCTAGGGCCAGGAGCACCGAGATGCTCTGCTGTTTTAGAGATGCCCCTGCTCACCTGACTCTACTGCAAAACCTCCATTGCTGAAATTGGTACTTTTTGTCCATTTTAGCTCTGGTTTCTCGAAGCGTACCTCCTAGTCTTTCTTACTAACGACTAAAAATATTGCTCTTTTAAGGCAAACACCTAAGAAAAGTGCATCCTTTCTGTGCACTCCCCAGGACAAACTGTAGTGTACTCTGTCTTCAATGTGACTCTCAATCAGCATAAAAGTCACGTGTAAGTCATGGGCCATGTTACAGTGTCTTCAAGCCCCCGATGACATCTCTTCAGTGAGATTTCTGTTGGGAGCATCTGTCACCACCAGTGAACACAGCTGCTCGCAAGATGGTACAAGATCGCATAAAGGATTAGGAGCACAGGTCTGGTAAAAATCTCTGGAAACCTATCACAAGTAAGGAACCAATTAATTAAACAGAGCCTGCTCCAGGTGTCCTCCTGCTGGCTCTCAGGATCTCAAAGCACTTGGAACCCATACATTAAAATAGTCTTCTATAGAAAGTGGCTCCCTGGTGGATTGTCACACATCATTTGTCTGTCTTCATGCACTAGCTCTGTTGATTAGCAGTGTGTAGTCTGGCTAGGGAGCAGAAGAGGAGAACCACTCAGGGTGAGATAAATAAACTAAATCTTTCTTAAATTTTGGATATCTCAGTATCTGGGGAGTTGCTCTAGAACAAGGATTCCTGAGTTAGTCCTCTTTTTCCCATTCAGATATTTTGTCCAGGCCAAAAAAAAAGAATCTGGGCTGTTTCTCCAGTGAGTGTCTGGCAGTCTATTCAAAGAGTAGCACTGTGTAACACAGCAATAAATATCTCCGAATATATGGCCAATGTCCAGGCATCCTGAATGGTAACCACGACATGTGTACAGACCTATTTTTTTTCTGTGTACAACCAGTGAATCCAAAACGACCTCAAAGCTTCAAAACCTCGGTCCATGATTTCTGTGGTCAAGCTGCTTGTGCTCAACCAGTCCTGGGTGTTCTGGGCACACCTGTAAAATCACCTTCTGTGTGTGCTCAGTGAAGCCACCGTGCGTACATAGTGCTCACTATGGCAGTGCTACACAGCACATACGCGTTGAGAAGTCATCTGGTAGAAACATGGGAGTCTTCTACAAAAGTGTTAGTGATTATAATGTCATTACCCCAACTGAGAGTCTGATTCGGAATGGATAACCCTATGTGAAATTTCTGCTTGAGGCATTTTGGCTCCAGCCACAACGTGTAAAGAATCTTATTTCACAAGATAACAACATTTGTACACCATTGTAAGACTGCGATCTGCACACTGCTGGGTCAGTTTCTATTACTACTGGGCCCTCCAGCTGCACAGAAAGAGCAAGTGATTTGAGTTCCTTGGTTGCAAAAGGCACAATGCAAATGTACGCTAGAGCTTGCCTGCTTGAGTATTTAGATATGGCCCATCTCAGTGCATTCAGTGCTAAACAATTGTGAACTAGCTTAGTAAACACCTGAGATATGCCAGAAACTGGAGAAACAAGGGAGATAAAAAAGAGGGACATGCTTTGAATTGCTTTCATGCTTATCTTTTCAGTCAGTAAACAAGCACATGGGTAGCTCTCCAGATTCTGCAAAGCTCTGTCAGATGTGTGTTCTGCTTCCTCAGGTTTGCTGTTAGTGACAGAAGATGCTATTCAGGCCTTGTCAGTGCTGCAATAATTTACACTTCCTTTCCCTTCCACCAGGAAGAACAAATTACAGACAGAAGGGAGAGACAGAGAGAAAGAGAAAAACAATATTGTTGTTGTTACTGAGAGGGCAGAGGGCATTTTCATGAAGGAATTCAGCTAAGGCTGCAGATCCAAGCTCTCCTGTGAGTACCATACCTTTTTTGTTAGCTCCAACAAGTGTCTCTTTGAGTGATCATTTTGCTCATCTCCTGCAGCCATGCAAAAATTCAGGCTTCTCATCTAAGCTGGTCCTTTAAACTCTCTGTGATGTTAACTGGGGTCCATGGGAGACCGGTACAGATGATTTGGACTCTGTGTGGAAGGGATGAATCACAGGAGCTGCCTGTTTCTCTCCTTTAGGGGTAAAGTGAGCCGCTTTCCAGTGTCCCCTTGATTCCACGCTGGACAATAGACATAGTGTTGTTGCCTGTTCCAACTTCTTTCTATGTGGGCAACTGTTCCTCAGGTCAATGGTGCTGCTGCTGTAGAGCCTGGGTAGCCGGCTCAGTGGGGCACTGAGCTTGGGTAGAGCTGGTAGGTGATACTTTTGTTTAAAGAGTAATTAGAAACAAAAGAGATTGCTTCTGTTTTCTTTAAAGCCTTCAAGTGTTCCCCAGGGGGCACCACGTGAAGTCTGCTGCATGCAGTGTCCTAATGATGAGTCTTGTAGGCTTCCTACCCTTACCACAGACAAGGTGACACCTGTGAGATTTCTGGGAATCGCTATTACAGATAATCCTTCAGCGAGATAGTCAGAAAAGTGGCTGAAGGTGCTTCGGCATGTGTGCCAGGTACAGCTCCTCCCTTGTGCAAATCCTCTGCAGTACTGCACGGCTGGCAGCAGAGCAGAGGCACTGCATGAGTCAGAGGGCTGACGGCTGAGCACCGAACCACCCAAGGAGTCTGTGGGCTGGTGTCTCAATCGCGCATGGAGGATGTTGTTCCTCTGTCAAAATCACTCACGTATTTGATTAAACATGGGTGATCAGTCCTGGCTTGCAAGGCTGGTCACACTGGATGGGATATGTTTCCCAGAATCTGATAAAGGTTTATGTCAGAAGGCATCTCTGGAAGTTTCCAATCCAACCCTGTGCGCCCAGCAGGGCTCACCACAACACTCGGTCAGGTAGCTCAGGCCCTCATCCAGTTGAGTGCTTGGTATCTTCAAGGATAAAGGTCCCACCACCACTCTGGTGCCTATCCTAGGGCTGCACTGCTCTCATGGGAAAGAGTTTTCTCCTTGCATCCAACCTCTCTTGCAACTTGTGCCTCGGGGCCTCCTGCCCTGTCACTGGGCACCTCTGGGAGGAGTCTGGCTCTGTCTTCTCTGTAATGTACCTCAGGCAGTGGCAGACTGTACCTAGGATCGCATTCCACACTAAGCAAACTTCCCTTTGTATAAGTCAGTATCTAAGTTTTGCAGAATAGCTTCAGCTGAGGATATCTCTTTAACATGGTCAAGAATACAGTAACCTCCAGTGAGGAGCTGTCACCAGGCAGTGTGAAGGCAGGGAACATTTTCTTTAGATGGCATGAGGCAACCTGATGATTGGAAGTCGCTGTGGCCAGGTTTTAATGATGATAGTAATGATTTCATGATGTATGGGGATGAGGGAGGGCAACAGGGAGGTGTATATGAATGGTTTGCCACAGTCAGCTGCCCCAGGAGAGGGTCTCATGCTCCTTCTTACCCAGCATCGCAGATTGGCCCTGTTTACTGGGTCGGGTATGTTCCTCCTGACCACGGCAATATTTGCTTTGGTGGTTTTTCTCTTCTTCCATTACTTAGTCCATCCACTTCTGTGAATTTGTCCTGTGGGTTTTTAAGCCAGGCAAAACTGCTGGATCTACAATAGCTAACAGTAATGGGTCACTCAGCTGGATTGCATATGGTAAGAAGAAATATCTCCTCTGGCTGAATGTGAAGCTGACATTTGTTGCCTCTTTGTTCTTGTACTGAGAGACACACGAGCAGTTATTGCCTATTGACCCTCTCCTTCCCTCTCACCACTGATGGGATCTGCTTTCACTCTAGTCAACTCCTTTCCAGACCAATGTGTCGACGTAGTTGGCTGATGAAGAAACTCTTCCTTACTTCTCATCATCTGCCCAATGTGTTTCTGTCCTTTTCCAGCTCTTCCATGTCCTTTCTGAGCCAGGGAGATAAAGATTGAGTATTACTCCATTGGCATTATAAGATGTGTGTGAAAGAGGAGACTTAAAAGGAGGTGTTTGGGTATGTTCATCAAGGCAGAGAGAACTGGCCAGTTGCTGGTTGTTTATCTAATGTTTTCGCTGGTTGGATGAAGGCTTCTCAGTGATGCAGGCAAAACCAATGACCTGGACAAGATCTTACCAGCATCAGTGTCACCTTCTACCTTTGTCCAGGCCCTGGTCCTTTAGGCATCTTCACTAAAGGTGCCAGTGGTGGTGTAACCATTTCTGTGTTGCCTAGTTTGCTGCCTGCAAGATGCATTTGAAAACAGTCCCTTCCCTGAGGATAAGTATTCTTAAGAGAGCCCTTTTGAAGAAAAACCGCTCCTTTTATTTCATGCTCATCTTTTCCAGAATGGTCAAAAGGTGCTGTTTCAAGGTGACATCAGAAAACTCACTCTCATCACCTTGCCACTGGGAGGCTAACACAAATCGTACCATGACTGCCCTGCAGACATAATCTGGAGATGTTTTCCACATTTGTTGCTGGGTCTGGTTTCAGAATCCACACCAATCCCCTGTGCCGAAATGGCTTTGTGAGGTCTCGGTGTTGAGACGAGACAGGGCAAGTCAGTGATGGCTTCTAAGGCTGAGGCACACACAAGAGTTACTCTGCAATAGGACTAGGAAGACTGGAAAGAAGGAAAGACCCTTCAGAGATGGTATGACCCATGAAGTGAGGCTGCTGGAGAAACATTTGGCAGGAGAAGGGAGTTCTTTGCAGGCACTTGCAGTGGACGCTGGAGGCCCCACAGCCGGTAACACTGGAGTCATTCCCCCTGAAAGCAGTTTGGCATGTGAGGGTCACAGCAGAATCCTCAAGCCCTGAAAGCAATTCAGGCCAAGCTAATACCGCAGTTATTAAAGCAGCTGGACCCATTGCATTTACTGTTAGAAAATAGCTTCTCAGACATACCTGGAAGAAATGGAGCTATTTTATTTTCTGACTTGCCTTCTGCAGAGGAAATAGCTATGGTAAGGGTTTATGTGTGTGTGTGTGTGTGTTTGAGTCAGGGGAGAGGAGCATTAAAGCAGCTCAGGCTGAAAAGCCCTCAGGATTATAGATGGGGGAAGGCCGTCAGGATTTTCTATCTGCTTGCAGCACTTAACAAATATTTGTAAACAGATGGGTCTGGATTTGGCCTAGGAGTCAGCCCCCATTTTTGCTGGCACAGCCCAGATCTGAGAAGGTTATTGTGCAGGGCTTGTGGCAGCTGGAGCAAGAGCTGCTCTTTGTGCAGATGTCCTAAGGTAAGCAGCGGGCACTCAGGGGGTTGGCAGAAGGACAGATGAAGCAGTCATCTGTAATTTTCTACTAGGAACAATGTGCTAGTGAGATGCCCTGTGCTTCTTACAGAATTATCCTTTCTTACTGTTGGAATATTTTCTTCTTCAAAGTCATAAAATACAGCTGAAAAGCAAAACTGCTGCTTTAAAAAATAGCCCAGAGCGCAGCAAAAAGCGGATTTTTGCAATAATTTTTTCAAAACATGATTCCTGGTCTCCTTGCCCATGAGCCATCCCCACAGGTTATGGCGGTGCTTTAGATACACACACAACAGCAGGCAGCTCTGTAATGCCATGAGATCTGCATCACCTATGGTTCAGAGAAGGCATGACTTGTATGCTGCTTTGGCCTTAAATCCTGTGGCATCTACCCTTCCCCATCCCCCAGTTCTGCTTCATCACTCAAACCTTCAACTATCTCTGTGCTCTCCTTTAATTTCCACCAAATCCTGCAGGGAATCTGGTATGTATGAGAGCTTCTTCCTCTGGCTGCATACCCAAGAAAGGGTTTTAATGAACATGGAAAATGGACAGATGTTTTGTGCTCCCCTTCTATTCCTTTGCAGCAAATGCATTCCCACTGTGGGGATCAGGTTGTTTTCTTGTTCAAGCAGTCATTGGAGATGAACCTTGTCCTGGTAAGACAAAGCTGCTCTCCTGGCCCCAATGGGAACACATGCAATGGGAAGAAACACTGAGGTAGGTGGCATCTGGACTCAGCGGGCTGGAGGAGAGCTGGCTCGTGCAGGGAGATATCATTCAAACAGCCTCTGCCTCTGCGTGGATATCCATCTAACCACGTGTTGTAAACCTCTGCCAGCTTTTTTCAGTCTGTGGAGATTGCTGGGATGGAGGAAGGGAGAAGAAGCCCCACTCTACAGGGTATGGATGTTTTACAGTGTGGCGTACAGCGCAGCTGAGGGAAATAGACAGGAAGATTTACCGGCTGTGTCAAGGCAGGAACAAGAAGTTCTGCACTGATCAGTGAAACAAGACATGAACTTCTGTTCAGCATTCCTCACTGTCCTTGCCGCTGCTTTGGCTTAGACGCTCCCAAACAATGCCCAGGCCTGGGAGCGCTCTCCATCCACAGCCTGGACGTGGCCATCTGGTGCGGTGGAAAGGTGTAACCACACAGACATGGGTAGAGATGTGCTGGATGGCCTCCAAGACGTGGAATGGTCCTGGATCCTTTGGGAAACTCCTGCAACCATCCTCAGCTGCATCCCTTCAAAGTCAGGTCAGGTTCAACAACACCTAAGGTCCCAATAGCACAGGTGTCCCACCAGACTATCTGCACTCCTGGGTCTTGGGCACCATTTTTCCTTCACCCTTCATTCCACTGCCCAAAGCCAGCCCCAAGTTTCCAAGCAGCAACACTGGCAAAGCAGTCGGTACGAGTGTCTATACATACTTAGGTGACATGTTGCTTGGGGGGGTGCCCTGTGGTCAGTGTTGCGCAGGAGCTAGGACGTGTTCCCCCTGTGGGGAACAGACCTACACCCTCATGTGGTAACACAGCATGGCCTGCTGTGGTGCATCCTGGATTATTGCCTGGAGCTGGCTGAGCACATCCCTCCCTGCCACCTCCCAACCTGCTGGGCATTGCAGGGGCTGCAGCCGCCAAAGGGAACGGAGCCTGGAGCCTCCATGCCCTTGCCCAGGTAAGGACAGCTTCGCTGCCTTCTGTAGGTGTAAGAGTTGCCACACAGACAGCTTTAGCTCTTCTGCCCTGTGTCCCAACTCTCAGGAACATGCAGGAAACTTAAGGATAAGTTAACAATAGTGAGAACAGCCTTGTCTGTATTGCCAGTCCTTCTTGGGGGCCCCAACAACCCTTCGAACATCAGGGATGGCACTCTGCAGTACTGGCCTAGGGCAGGTGCTGGCTGGCTGCTCGGGCAGGCAGAGATGCTCTTCAGCTGTGCCCAGCAAAGGGGTCGGAGCTGGAAACCAAAGAGAGTGGAAGCTTGGGCCAGCAAGGGAGAAAAAGGGCCAGGGAGTGTATTTATTTCTTTGATATTCTGCTCGTTGCTCCTGGTGAGAAAAACATTTGTGAGAGTCCTTCTGCTGAGCTGGTGCAGCCGTGTCTTCGTCACGGCATCCATGAAGGAGAAGCAGACAGTTCTCAACCTGTCTGATTGCTGCTGTGGGCATGGTTTGTACTTGCTTCATTGCTGCCTGTCTCATTGCTTCACGGTTCATTTGGCTGAACTCTTCACACAAAATAACGTGTTAGACGAGATCTGTCCTGGGAATGTTGCGGGAAGGCACTAGCTGTCCGGGGAAGGGATGGGCAAAGGGACTCTGCTTTCAGCATCTGTACCGACTGCCTACCAAGCAATTGTGCTTGTTTGCTTTGTCAACCGTTCTGGAATAATAATAATGTTCCAAGTCAAAGAAACACACCTATGAAACCAAACCTTTCTGGCCAGTGGCTGTGCCTCCAAGCCTCCTGCAGCACGTCCTCCCGGCTTGCTCCAGCTCTTTGTTTTGTGTTAAACAAGGAAGAGTGAGACTAGCACGTGCCTGATGTTTTAGTTGAAAAAACTTCAGCTGCAAACGAGTGGAAGAGGTATTTCCCTACCAGACCTTCATTTTCAGTCCCCTTTCAGTGGTATGCTGTTAAGTGGGTTAACAAGCTTAACAAGCCGAAGGATGGGATGCCGCTTTGTTGGGTTTTTTTTGGGTTTTTTGGTTTTTTTTTTTTTTGGAAAACATGGGGGGGGGGGGG
>VXBH01009905.1:0-24330 GCA_013400035.1 Rynchops niger | reverse complement strand
GGGGGCGGGGGCGGGCGTGTGTGTGCCTCTGCCGCGGCAGGGCGCGGAAATGCGTGAGCAGGGTTGGGGGAAGGGAAAGGGAAAAGCCTGGGTGAAGGCATGGACCACAAAGACTGAGAGAGATTCCGTCCCCCCAGCAGCACCTCCCAGACACCCGAAGCATCTCCACAGCCCGGGTTCGTTAGCGGCCGCCCCGCAGCGAGGGGGCTGGGGAGGGGGCCGGGAAGAATGGTGCTGCCCCACGCTGCTGCGGTCCCCATCCTGCCCCACCATTGAGCACCAGGGACGGGGGGGCACCGGGGTGAGAGGCAGTGCCAGGGTCTGTGTCCCGGTACCGGCTGAGCCAGGGGTGGTCTCAAGGGCAGGGTCTGTGTCTAGTGGCAGACGGAGATGCGGAGGCAGGGGCTGGAGCTAAGGAAAAATTAGGGAGAGGCAAGCAATTTAGCTTTTTTAGTGCTGCTAGTGGACAGAGTGAGCTGAGGTCTTCAAATCTTGAATCTCATGTCCAGAATTGCTCCTTAAGTTCTGGCTCGGAAAGCCTCATGGCAAACAGGGATGATGGCTGGGCGAGGGCTGGCTCATGGGGGATGCTCAGAGCCCAGCTGAGTTCACAGACGTGTGTAAAACAAACCCTGTTTCAACTCCAAAGGCTACAAAGCTCAGAAATGCTAAAAGCCTCCCTACATCCTCAAATCAAACAACTGTAGAATCCACACCCAGGGGTCATTAAAAAAATGGAAAAATATAGATTAGAAGAGGAACACATGGAGACCCCTGGTCCAACCCCCTGTTCAAAGCCACAGCTAGGCCAGGTTGGCCAGGGCCTTGTCCTGTCACATCTGGAATAGCCCCCAGGAGAGAGGTACCGATACCTCTTATGTGGACCTTGTCTGCACCACAGATGGAAAGGATTTTTTTTCCTTGTATCCAACCAGAATTTCCTCTGTTGCAACCCACGCCTGTTGTCTCTCGCCATTTCCTTGTGCACCTCAAAGTCTGTCCTTCTTTTGTCTTGCCTAAGTAGGCAATGGCTGACTGCAAATGGATCCCACTGCAGCCCTGTCTTCTCAGGCTGACAAAAGCCCAGTTCCCTCCACTTCTTCCCATAACATCCTGCACTCCCATCGCTGGGACATCTCTGTGATCCTGTGTTTGAAATCTTCAGTTTGTCAACATCCCTCCTGTCTTGGGAAACCTAAAGCTTCTCAAAACTTCTCCAAAAAGTCTCAAAACTCCAGATGTACCGAGCACAGGGGCACAGTCACTCTCTGCAAGGTTTGGGAATGCTTCGTGCTTGCCAGCTTTCAAGGTGTGTGCTCGTGTCATCTTTTGTTGCTGGGTCTAGAAGCTGTGCGGAAAGGGAAGTGATGGCATACTTTCACGCTGTACGCCTTCTGCTGCTGGAAACTCTCTAGATGGCTGGTGGACAGTGGAGTATAGTCATGTACAGCCACATGAGACTGGCTCAGAGCTTTCATTATTTGCTGTGAGCATTTTGAGACACCTCTACAGACCTCTCACTGCACAGGGCTATCTTTCTTGCCCAATTCACGTATTCCGTCCTACAGGCACATTCATGAAGTAGTACTGTTTTTAGAAATCCTCTGATAGAAGTACAATATGTCTGACATACTTCCACTGTCCCTGTGTTTGGAAACATTCCTTAAAGGCTTTGTATTATTTGATATTTACACTCTATATTCTTGCAGTTTCTAACTGGCATTTATTTACAGAACAGAGTGCAAGAAGTACTTCTGACAAGCACATGTAGTGACTGGTTTTGGAAAGATGGGGTAGGGCTCGCCTTACAGACATTTTTAGACTTAATTAGGAAAGGTTGTGGGGAAGAAATAGCTGCACCTACATTTTTCTCTTTCCCACTGGTTTTAGCTGCTGTAGCGTGGGATACACTTTTTTTGTGTACGCAGTCAGGTTTGACTAACTCTTTATACGCACAATTGGTATAGAACACTATAGTCTGCTCCCAGCTTCCCGTTGGTCTGGTCTTCTTCAGAGGAATACAACCTGAGGCTGCGGAGCACCCCAAGCACTTGTGTAGTCAACCCTCTGTTAAAGCAACAGTTGCCGTACCAGAGTTAGGGATTTTGTTTACAGCACAGGTTTTACACCGGCATAGCTGCCTCTTTAACCTATGTGTAGGAAGGATGGTCCTGCTGCATCACTTCATTGTGACAAATAGGTTGTGGGAGGAGGTTAAAACGGCCTTTGTACAGGGGTTTTGTCTTCTCATACAGTTTTCTGTTCTTTCACTCCTGTTTCTGCAGTAGTATAAGGCAAGAAAGAGACAAGGTTCCAGAAGATTCAGCTGTCTCTGAGAAGTCAGTTGTTGTTACCATGAGCAGAAACAAAAAAGGGAAAAAAGGATTAAGTCTCTTGTACAGCCTTCCTGCTCCCCTCCATCTACCACAAAGTTTTTTTTTAAATGCAGAAAATTATTTATTTTCCAGCAGAAACACCTAAGAGATTTGATTCATCACTTGCGATCCTCCAAAACCAGAAGCTGCCCCTGTAAGCTGCTAGCTGACTAAATTCTGTACACTGCAAAGCAAGTTTGCATTTCCCCAGAGGTGATTGGAAATTATCTTGCTGAGCTCTCCAGTATTAAAGGTGATGTTTATTTCCTTGCATCCAAGGTTTTTTCCAGGATTGCATAAAGCAGGCGGAGTTTAGGAGCAGCTTCATTTCACCTTTTGGAAATTAGTGACTTCTGGGTTATTTTCAAGCTTTTCAGTAGTCAGAATAGCAGAGATTGCTCATCTGTTCTCGTTAAACAGACTTTAGGAACGCTGAAATGTCAGGAGCTCGTGTATTAAAAGTACATAACAGCTGATTCTTTTGGTTCCTTTTGCTTTGACAGTGTATTGTATCTCTGAATGGCTTTAAAATGCCAGCAACAGATCAGATGCCCAGAAGATAGTCATGTGAAGATGTGCTTGGGGTAGTTCACTTCTATATAGGCAGGTTTCAGAATTAAGCAGCAAAGGCATCCAGGGTGAACTCCAGATCTCTGCATCTTCCCAGCAGAGTGGCCACTTATACACAATGTAATTGCTTGTAGTTAAATTGGATCACTTTGTAATGTAATACACACGCAGCCATATCTGATTGTGGCATTATGCCCAGTATTGCCTTCTATGAAGCATTAACAAATTGAAAGACAAGGTGTTGTCTTATAATAGTGAATTTTTAATGAATAATGAAAGTTAAATTCCTTTTTTACCAAACCTTTGTGTTCAAGCGTCACATGTTTTTCCCTACCACCATTGCTGCTATTGTTCTAGTTGAAAGCTGAGATCCTCCTAAGATCTATGTCTGTGGAAGCAGGGGTTTTTAGAAAAGTGTGCAGCAATTGTCAGACTCTGAGAAATCCAGCAGAGCACATTAACAAAAACCTTGCTGATGTTTGGATTGGACTTCCCAGATAACCATCAAAAACTGTAAGACTTTATCCCAAAGATGATGTTTGCTACAGGGTCAAGAAATTTCTTTTTCCATGCCTTTCTGACTTAGTGATCTGGTGATAATACTCTAATGGACCTCAATAGAGCCTTGTGGGCTCTTCAGGACCTGAAGATTACTTCTCAATCCAGGAACACGCTTCTGTCTCTGGGGTGTGAAACTTGTGTCTGGCAACATTGCAAGCATGTTCTAAGAAAATATGCACTGTGGTTTTTGAATTAAATTTTCCCCGGAGACAGAGAGGAAGGTAGTGCTCAGCTCATGCCTATAACTACTCAATAATCATCGGGTCTTGGTGACTTTTTTTGTCTCAGCTTAGTTTCGTTGTGGTGAAAGTGCTCACATCTACATGCCTGAAGAGGCACATAGGCAGGCAAAAGCTAAATTCCGCCTGTTTGGTTACAACCTTTTGGAGTTGCTCACCTGGCTCTTCTGCATTGTGGTTGCAAAATTCAGGAAGGACTGAATCCCCTGGTGCTTGAGATCCTTAGTGTGTGTGCACCCAAAACAGCCCTTCCAGAAGTGCTGAGCCTCAAAGCTATTGCTTATTTTAAGGAATGGTCCGTGATACACCAAAATAAAACATTTATTTGGCAGAAAAACATGGGGGAATAAAACTTCTGGGCTCACGAACCATATTAGCATACTGTCCTGAAGACTGCTCAATGGAAAACACCATTTCAGCTTGAACTTTGAAGTTTACATGAAGAATGGGTTTAGTTACACCAAGGTGGTTTTTTTTTTTTTTTAGAATACATATCTAACGTAAACATCTGTTATTTTATGCATCTCTAACTTAATATGAGAAGTGGGTTATAGGTACACTGGAAAGGTTACTAACACTTTTTCCACCAGTGTTAATCCTATTACAGAGTAAGATGGGCTTCCTGCTGTTCTGGACTCACTAGGACTGAAAAGCAAATTGTAAGTGCCTGCCTAAGTAATCCTCTCTATGCTGATAATTTGACTGATATGTTCTGGGCTGTTTTGTTTATGAGACATATATAGTATCACAAATACAAAAGACTGTCAGAGGGAGTGGTAAAATTGCCCTGGAATTACAGTCCTTCAAAATTCTAATAGTTAATGTGACTGCTCATTGCTTCGGAAATGGTTTGGGTGTGATAAAACTTTATGTGCACATTTTAAGTGCATATAAAAGATAGAATCTGGATGAGGGGAAAAGGGTGCAGCTCCCTCGTTTTTGGCTTAGGGTGTCCAGGACATGATAGGACACGTCCTGCTATTTTCTGTTCTGATAGATGTGAACTTGAAACGCAAGGCTTCAAAATGCAGGGGTGGGTGAAGGGGGGTGGGGAGAGGAATGCTTCCAGAGATAAGCAAAGAAGGTATTTCCACTACAACAGTTAAACTTGTTGAATGCAGTATGCTTAATCTACCCCCAAAAGTTATCACAGTCGAAGTGCGGGACCCAGACTCCTCTACAATCTCTGTCCACTTTTGCAGGGATCACTTCCCTGACAGCATCTCACACACAGGATCACTAAGGTCAGCAAGCTCTGCTCTTACATCTTCTGCTTTTGCATGCCCGAGGTGGAACTCCATGCTTCTGCTCACCAGCCTGTTGGAGAGCCCACATCTCATCTCAGACCAGCAGGAGCTGCAACCCACCAGTCTGCAAGGGGTCGGGAATTGAAAGACTCATCATGCCTCCTTTTGGCTGGAGAAGCCAGTGGGATCTCTGCTTGGGGGAGCTTCCCAGCACGGGGAGTGAAGCAGACCCAGGCTGCCACCGCATCTCTCCCCTTACTGCTTCACTTCTCTCTCTGCATGGCGTGCTCCATCTCCTATCTACCAGCAGTGCCAAGCTCCACCATGGCTGCCAAACACAGGCAGGGCAGCGCAGTGCTCTTCCCTGCACAGGGATGAGCTTGGGGCCTAGAAGAAACAAGTCAAAGCTTAATCCAGTTGGGATACAAGGGATTTTGGCTGGTTCCTGGAAGATGGGGATAAAGCCTATCTCCTTTGTAGCCGAGGGGTGCCTGCATTTGCAGCTGCAGCTCTCTCCAGGAGAAGGAGCTGTGTTCCTTCTCATTCCTTCAGGACTGAGTAGCAGTGGGTCTGGCGGGACTTCCTTCTCCTTCCTATGGGCCAGCAGACCACAGCCACAGCTGTCAGATGCTGACACTGCCTTTCATCAGGAGTGCAGTTATCACCTGGAGATTCAACACCACAGTCACTCCACACGAGCTCCACCTTAAATCATCCTGAAAGTTGAAGTTAGGGCAGGATATGGCAGCTCCTTGCTAAGCTGGGTATTTTTCTGCATGCACATGACACCATAGCGTGCTTCTGGTTTCAGGGTGGAGTTTGAAATGTGGCTTCTGACCAGTAAAGCCTTTGTACCCAGCTGTCTCAGGTCTACTAAATAAGTATTTAATGGAGAGGTCTTTTGGTTTAGTAGGGGTAAGCTGCTTGAGGTCTGTGTCCTGCAGCTGGCCCTTGGCTTTACACCTCTCGTACCTCTGGGATCTGAAGTGACAGAGTTCAAATCTGTGTCCCCAAAAGCATGATACGAAATTTTTGTACACCTGAGATGTGGGGTTGTCTGGGGAGGAAAGTAAGTCAGGGAGGCACATCCTGATGGCAGGTGCAATGTTCCTGACTCACCTTTTTCACTGAAATGTTTGGCACTGTCATAGCATATACACTTAATTGATGTGGTAGTAAAAACAACTCTGTTTGAAACATGTGTCTGAACACTCCAGAAAGGCACCTTTTTTCTTCTGTCCTGCACACGACAGTAAGTAAATGATCCAAACAAATCCATGTTCTGCCATTCCAGTCAGTGGAAGAAGCAGAGATCCAAAGTTGACTCCACACTAAAATTCTGGGTTTTTTTCTGAGAGCAATTGCAGGAAAGCTCCCAGCAGCTGTCACTATCCAATGGGTTTGAAATCTATTGTACCCATGCAGTGACTGAGACAATTGTTTCATTTTATCAGCCTGTGAACCGTTTTTCAACATTAATATGAGCATCTTTTCTCAGCTGTGAGAATGGTACAACAATACTGCATCTATGGTGACATAGCTCAGAAAGTTCCCACAGGCAAGAGCTTATATTTGTTGTTTAGTTCGCAGAGGTATGATTAAATGTGTTTGTCTTTTAAAATAGGTGAAATACACAGCCTTTAGCTACTAGCAGATATACCTAGCTACTTACATATAGCTCACACAGTGCTAACAGCTAGTTAGGGAAATTAAGGTGATGGAGGTGAGAAACTGATAGGAAAAACCCAGTTGAAGGACCCCCTCCAGGAGGAAGGTGGTGCTGGGTCTTCTCCCCTGAAATGCTGATCGAGAGGGTCCTCCACCCAGTAAGCACTGGTATGAACTTGGTGGTGACTTACAGAAAGAACCAGGTACAGAGGTAACTGCTGCTCTTAAGATTTATTGTGCTGTAAGAGCAACTCTGGATACATTTCCCGTAAAGCAAAGTAAGAGTTTTCATATATCTCACTTGGAAAAGGCATTTTCCTGGTTCAGATCTAATAACTTATGGCGTTCACTAGTTATATGAGCTACTCATAGATTGTCAGTATAATGCTTTTCCCTAGGAAAACTGCAAAGCACTGAAACATAAGCTTTTAGAGACAAGCACAGAGAAAGAACGTCTAAACTTCCCACCCAAATTTCTAAGCTTCCTTCATCATGACAAATGCATAGAGGTATGGGGGTCATCCTGAGAACGATAAGTCAGTTTTTGCTCTGAAACTCTACAGGAGGCAGTGAACTGCAAGTGCCCTGGGAGTTTCAGCGCGTTAGTTTCCATACCAGATCTTTAGCCTACCCCAAGCAAAGAGCAACTGCACGTTTGTCTGTGTGTGTGAGAGCTCCACACCTGTAGCAATCTGAAAGGAAGCATCATCTGCTCCCTCCTGCAGCAGCCAGAAGCTGCAGGCTATGTGGTGCCCTAGGGATTAGCGTCCTGCTATTCATTTGGGCCTCTTTGGAATGACAGGTAGAGTCATGCTTTGGCTGCAGAGCTTTGGCAGGCATACTCGAGGTGTTACTCACCACACAGCTTTGTCAGGACGTCAGATTAAAGCACGCCCAACCTGCAGATAAAGCCAGGTTTCTTTGCTGCATGTAACTCATTCCAGTAGCTCACTTTTTGTCCCAAGATAATAAAAGCATCAATGCTCCTTTTTTTCTAATTAGTGAAACTATGTTTACAAGGCACTGTTAGTCCATTTCCTTCGTGCTATCTGTTTTATTGTCTGGTTGACAATACATGAACTTTCTAACTCTAGGGGTTTACAAAAGATGGATTTCCCTGCTAGTTTTCACATATGACAAAACCTTTTTGCTGGTGCCAGTATGAAATTTTGAGTGGGTGTTCTTTGTTACAATAACAGGGTATTCAGAACAGCAGGCACGATACTGACATGATGATTTCCAGGTTGGGCCAACACCAAAGCATCAAATTGATCAAAAAGAAAAGTATCTGTCTGCAAATGATGATGATTTAGAAAGGGAAGTCTTTTTGCAAGAGTTGTTTTTGAGGTTTCGAGTATTACTTTTGTGGCTAAACTGATAAAATAATGGATTTCACAGGTGAACTCCAAAATGGGTGGAAAACTGGATGGACTATCAGGTTCAAGGGTAGCGGTCCATCAGTTGAAGTGTTTCTGGTAGACAGCTAAAAGTGCCATTTCTCAGGGGTCAATACCAGGCTAATATTTTTTAACATCTTTATTAACAACCTAGAAGGGGGGATGTAGGGCACTGTGGATGGTACCACACTGGGGGACCAGCTAGAGGGGAGTGCAGCCCTGCAGAAATGGGCTGCCAGGAACCTCCCAGAGCACAGACCAGGCAAATGCTGTGCCCTTCTCCTGGCTGGGAGGAGCCCAGCAGTGGTGCAGGATGAGACCCATGGTTGGGAGAGTAGCTCTGAGGTCTTAGTGGACACCAAGGGACACTGGCATCAGCTAGGGGCCCTGTGGACTCGGTGGCTGACCAGGGCCTGGGTTGTCCTTGCAAGCCAGTGGAGGGAAGGGCTTACCACCTCTACACGGCACTCATCAGGCAGCATCCAGAATTAAGTCCAGTTTTGGGACATCCAGTCCAAGAGAAGTTTTGAGAAAACAGAGACAAACCTTCCACACAAGCATGGTGCAGGCCTGGGACAGGGCCCAGAGAGGTGGCTATCTCCATCCTTGGAGATGAGATGATCTGGCTTTGTGGTGAGCCCTGCTTGGAGCAAGTGTTGGACTAGGGACCTCCAGACGTGCATTCCAATCTAAATTTTTCTGATCTCCTTTAATTACATTCCACAGGACTCTTGTAGCAGGACTGAAGCTGAGATGGAGAATTTGTTTTGACTGAATGCAGCTTCTTATGCCATGCCCAGAGGCCTGTGCTGAGATTAGGTGGTGACTTACCAACAGGAGACCTTGTGCTCTGACAACAGGTCAACAGACACCCACTTGTGTCTTTTCTCTTTCTGATACCTCAAGAAACTCAAACCAAGGAGAAGCGATGTTGAAGCAGAGTTCTGAGGGAAAACTATCACCCCGTAGTAACCCCCGAATCCTAGAAAGTACACAAGACCTGCCCAAAAACCAGCTAACCATCACCAAGGAACCCCAGGAGGCTTGACGAGAACTTGATACCTGGTGTCCCTCATCCACAAGTGATCCTGGCCAGACTGCTTGGGTATACACTTCTCTGTGCCTGTGAACACATAGGTGTGAGGGGATAGGGGAAATCTGTGAATGAGTAAGAGCAGGTGAAATCAGATTTTCTTAAAGTGGCTTTTTTGCTCCGTAAGAGCTGAGGCAGATCAACTGGTTGTAGATGTGCTGAGAAGACCCACTCCCAAGAAATCACAAAGTGCTGAGTCCTCGGTAAAGGTGAACTAGGGATTTCTGTGGGTGCCTCCACATATTTTGGTAACACAGATCAACAGGACATCAAAGATGTAAAACTTCATTTCTAGCACGTCTCTGACCTGACAGGAGAGAAACAAAACTGAAACATGCATAGCAAAAAGACCTGAAGACACTCAAAAATGGCAGTTAGGGTGTGGTAAATGACCCTTCTTTCCAGCAGGAACGCACAGTTGTGCCTATCTGAATCGTTCTCCTACATAGCTACACAATGTTGGAGAAAATGCTATTTTAGAGCAACATCTGAGAAGGAATGAATGGAAAGCATACGTGCCCATCTGCCAGATACTGTTGCAGGCTGAATAATCCCGTTGGGCTGCTGATTTATGTTTAGCTCTTCAATTAAGAGCAAGTCCTACACTTGATGCTCATGTGAGTAAGCCCCAGGGTCACATAAATAATCCTCAGGATTACTCAGAAATTAATTTTTAAGACATGATTAACACATGACTGGGAGCTGCAGGCTTTACACACAGAACCACAGAAACATTCAGGTGGAGAGGCACATCTGGAGGTTTTCACTCCAACCTCCCTCTCCAGGCTCAACTGACTGCAAAGTGGGTCAGGTTGGTAAGGGCCTTGTCCATCTACATTTCAAACATGCCCAACAGTGGAGATCCCACCACGTCTCTTGGTCCTGTCCCAGGGCTCCACCACTCATGTGGGAAGGAGTTTTTCTCCTTATGTACAACCAGAACTTCCCGTGCTGCAATGTGTCCCTGTTGCCCCTTATGACAAGGGACAGAACAAGACATTTTAAGAGAAGATATCCCTGTGCACTTCTGAGAGGAGGTTAGTAACCACCTATGAGGCAGTGGGCATCTGCAATTAGGTCTTCCATGAGACGGCTCTTCTCTAGATTGACGAAGCCTGGTTTCCTCCATCTCTTCCCAGTACATCAGGTGCTCCAGCCCCACCGACCATCTCCATGGCCTCACACTGCTGTCTCTCCAATCTGCCAGCAAGCAATGTTTGCCTCCACCCCTGACATATACACAGGACCTGAGCTACCCTGAGAAGGCAAATGCTCTTCTGATGTTATTTTAATGCTCGTATGGCTGTACTACTGTCAGTCCTGTCTATAGTTGTTCCCTGCGTTGATGCTGTAGCATGTGTCCTCTCCCACGTGAGACTGAAAGAGGGAACAGGGTGAGCCTGCATGGGAAAGAGGAGCTGTTTGCCCTGCAAGATGTTAAGCAGTGGGACTATGGGCAGCATGGGGCCTTGTGGTCAGCCTGGGATGGCTCTCTGGACTCTGGCTAGGTTAGGGGGTGCTTAGAGGAAGAATTTCTTCCTGGGACTTGGGCATCAGCTTTAGCTGAGAGCCTGGGCTCTTTCCATGTCAGTACTGAACAAATAAATAAAGAATGCTACAGCTCTGTCATGCATGTCCTGCTCTCTCTTTTATTAGTTTAGCTTTTTCTCTTTTTTCTTTATCTTCTTTTTCCTGAAAAAAGAAACCAAAAACCAAACAGTCTTGCATATCTTTCTTTAATGACCATTGACTACTGGGGTCAGCTCCAAGTGCTGCTCAGCCGCACAGAAACCTGTCTATCTTGGGCGAATGGCCTCTTGCTTGCAGTATCACCATGTATATGGGACTTTCCAGTATTGGTACGAGCTCCAGACAATGACTATTGAGCAATGCTGCAAAATCTGTGGGCCAAATCTCTTCCCAAAGGCTACTCCAGCCACGCCAACAGCATGGCAGTCATACCAGGTATGAATCTGCATTACCATTTGAGCAAAAGTATGCAGGCACTCTCTCTGTGATGCTCTGAAATACGTTAATACCATTTAGTATCTGAGGGCTGAAATAAGAAATCACCAAGAGAGAAAAACATGTGGTATCGGTCTTTGGAATTTCACTGAACCTGTTGCCTGTTCACAAAGCTCTTTATGTTCATCGCAGTGCATTTGCTGCTCGCAGGTTCACTAGCTGGGGTCTGGATGTTTTTAACCTAGCATGCACTGATAATAGAGTTTAAATAAGCTCACCACGCTGCAGCCGCATGCTCCACCCAGCACGCTGCAAAGTTACTTACTCTTGCTGAATGCTGCATCTTTCAGCCTATTTGTTCTGCTCGCAGGTTTCATGACCAGACCTCTGCAGAACACCACGGAGTCTTGCTGCTTCCCATGGAGCTCTGAAGGGACCAGTACGGGCTGCAGGAAGAAATGGTTTGCAGTTCACAGCCACCTTTGCGACTTCCAGCTTAACCCAATGGCCTCCCAGGGAGATGCAGATGAAGTTTGAGGGCCTTAAATACCTGCTTCCACAGGCACGGCAGCCTGCTGTCTCATCTTGGGTTCGAAGTACCTTCTTGCAGATGTCAGCTGTGCTTCATGTAAAAGGACAAGCCTGAAGCAGCGTGTATGAGTGAGGTGAAGTACACATTAAAAAAAATACGCCAGCATTTCTGATATCTACATGCGGTGCTGAGGAGCACGCGGGTGTTGCTGTTTAACCTGGAATTTGCAGGAGTCCCACAGAAAAGCATGTCAGAAACCCAGGGCTAGCGTGGCTGAACCCCCTGGAACGCTCCAGCGTTCATTCCTCAGCTGTACTTGTTTAGGCAAACCAGACAAAAAGTACCTGATTTAGTCTGAAGAGGGAAGCTGCAGTCCAAGGTAAACATGTACGGGCAGCACTTCTGAGTAGCTCGACTTTCAAGTTTCCTGAGAGCAGTCATGCCCACAGAGTTGGTAATGAGAAGGAATTTGTTTGCTGAAGGATCTCTGGGGCTGTGTGGGGGCATTCAGACAATTGATGAAAGAAGCGTTTTCTGTCTGGGACAGTAAATATTTAACTGCAAAGTTTAGAAAGATCTGTGCTTCTGAGTTTTCAAGGCCTCCTCCAAGAAAGCATCTTTCCTGCAGTCGCAAAACAAAAAAGCAGAGAAAGGAGGACAGAAGCTAGGACACACGGGGAAATCAGAGAAACTGTGTCCCTCCATAGTGCGCCGTAGTCCTGTGTCACCTTCTCTGTGGCATGTGCAAGAACGCTGCTGCAGCTGCCCCTCTCTGCAGCACGCTGCCGGGCATTTCTGTCTCCCTATTCCGCTGATTGGAGCATCCCCAGCATCCCATGTGTCCCATTAGGTGTAGTCACTGAATGTTCAGTGCTTTTCTTTCCTTGGGCAGTCAAACAACACAAAGTGTGGCCTGCCTAGAAATCCCAAAGTGATGAGAAAGGGTAGGCTTTTCGACACAAAAATGTCTTTCTCCGTTTTTTCCACTGTTGTGTCTGGCTGCTTTTGGATATGAGAGTGGCACCAGCAAGTACCTGGAAGTTTTTGGCATGCAGCCTTCAGTGGCCTGGTAGCCAAACTAACAGGATGCATCGGGGTGGTTTGTTATAGTGTCTTAGCATGCAGAATGATGAGCTTTGGAGGCCTGATCCAGGTTACAGCAGGGATTCCAATGATTTCAGCAGGAAAAGGAGTTGCTCTCAAGCATCAAAACCAGCTAAATCCTCCCACTCACTAACGAGGTCATATTTTGTGGTTCGTCCTGGAAAAGTAGCTCCAGACAAACAGTCTTAACAGTTATTTTGTGACTGACTTTACTGGCTCAGAAAGAGCTGTGTCTCTCGTTGCTTGCTAAGATGTGACAGATGTGAGTTGTGTGTGCTTAAGGCCACATTTAAGCACATTTTGTAGTCGAGTGCAGTAGAAAAGAGAGGTCCCTGAGGTCTGCATGCTCCACCGCTGCAACTGACTCAAGGGCCTTCTCTCCGGCACGATGCGCACGATGTCACCGGTGAAATGCCTGCCTAGCAGAGCTATGACAAGAAGGCTTGAATCCACACTTAACCACTCAACAGCTCAACCAAGTGAAGACTAGAAAGAGGATCTGCCGGGGTCAAAGTGTTCTTAGGGAGGTAACGCAGCCTGCTGCCCTGAGAGCAGTGCCACTCTTCAGAGCTAAGCACTGGCAAGAGGAGTGAGGGAGGGACAGAAATAAAAAGAGCAGAGAAGAGATGTAACAGGGAGATTAAATGGGCTTTCTCTTGGGATTGGCATTTCTCTGGAGCACATCTCTGCCGATCTTGATGGCGGGGAGTTGTCTGGTTTGCTGCGCTGCTTCCATATGGTGATTCACTTTTTTGTTGAAGGTGGTCAGCAGTGGTCCTTTTGGCCTACCAAATCTTCGGCCCGTCATGGGAGAGACATTTAGGAGAAAGCTATTCAAGGAAATGGTGGCCAAAGAAAAAGAAAATACTTTGGTGTGACTGAATGTATGCACAACTTAGTAAAGAGTAAGGGATGGAAGAGAAGGCTGCTGGGCTTGTTCAGCCTGGAAAAAAGAAGGTCAAGGGGGTACCTAGCTGCTGTCATCCACTACCTCCCAGGGTTACAGAGAGAGAGAGACAGACTTCTCACAGGTCCTCAGGGAAAGGACAAGAGTCAACGGGCATAGGTTGCAACAGGGGGAATTCTGGTTGGACATATGGAAAAAATTCCTTCCATAAGAGTGGAAGGTCAGGCACCATAGGTTGGTGAGATCTCTGTCCTTGGAGATTCTTGTACTGACAGGACAAGGCCCTGGGCAACCTGGCCTAGCTTTGGTGAGCCCTGCTTTTAGCAGGGAGTTGGGCTGAAGACCATCAGGTATAAACCATTCTGCGATTCTTCAAGAAGGTCCACAGTGATCTTTCTGAGACCTCTCTCAATCCCATGAGCTTCAATCCATTGCATGGTTACCTATATGGGGATAGAACCTGGGCTGTGGGGAGATGTAGGGATGTAGGGGTGCTCATGCCTTATTCTGAGAAGAAATGTGTCCAACACTGTATTCCGAAGGAAAAGCCCCTCCTTCACTGTCCTTCCTGGCTACTGCATCCCTGGAGACTGTTACACAGTCCTCAGAAAGCAAAGCTGAAGCTTTCACCAGAGATGCCTGATGGCCATATGAAAAAATTATGTCATGAATGCTAGTGTTGCTTGATTTCTGTTGAGTGAAGCATGTTACATCGCAGATCTTTGGAGGAATGGCCATGCCATGGCCAAAATAGCCTTTAGATAAGATCTCAGCTGCTGGCAATTTCCTCATGCTCTGCAGCAGGTGGGAAGTGGCATGAAGAACACAGGGAAACCAGGGACAGACAGGAGCTCTGCAGAGCGGGAAAGGCAGCAATGAAGTTGCTGACTGTGGACCAGCTGTAAGTGTCCATAGACTTGGGAAGGATCTGCTGAGCTTACAGTGGGATGCTGCACTGAGGGCTGCATGGGGGTGACAAGGGAAAATGAAAAATCAGGAAGCCCGGGCAGGTTTTGGCTCTACTGTAGAGAGCACAGATAGAAGTTGTTGTCCGAGCTGACTGGCTGAATGGCAAACCTTGTGGTAATCTTGTGCTAGGTGTGTGCTTGTGTTCCTCCACTGTAAGAAAATGCCTTGAGCCCACAGACCACTTCAGAGCAGAGGCAAGCCCCTCCTGGGTTTATGTGGTGTGAGAGAACCTGGTAGAGGGGCCAGGCTTGCCCTACCTCCTCAACAGGGAACTGTGTGAAGTCCTTTTTCCTGGAAGGACCCATGGGGACCAGATGTGGAAGGCATGAAGCTTTAGCAGCAGACAGGCCAGTGGTGTCATCAGTACAAACCTCTGGAAGGATGGAGGCAAGAAGACAAGTGGAAGTGAGAGATCTCCAAGCATGGCTGGGATGTCATAGGTAAGCTTTGGAGGTTTATGGAGATGGATAGTAGGTAAATGTGGCTGTCACCAGTAGTGTATTTCTCAATAAGTCTGTCTTTTGTGCCTGTGAGTCACCAGCAAGCTGGAATAATGGCTCATACAAGGATCACCCCCCACAGAAGTGTGTGTGAGCAGTCCGCATGCACTGCGGGCTCCATCGGGATGCCATCTGGCAGGACCTGGTTGCAGCTGTCTCTGACCACTGGGAAGCAGCTCTCCATGGATGTGTGAGCCTGCATTTGAGATTCAAGTTTTTTCAGTGGAAGATCTCTTCTTTTTTTTTTTAAGTCTTTAAACATGTCTTTCAACCATAAATGTTTTTTTAACAAATCCTGCACAAAATTTCTCAACTATTTTTCAACAAAAAACCCGACATGCCTCCAAAGTTTCCCACCCTTTCACAAAGGATTTACCATTTTTGAGTGCAACTCTTCTTTCATCAAAGTGACGGGTTTCTCCCCTTCCCCTGGGCCTTTCCTAGACCTATCTGAACCTCTCTTCCTCCCCTTTTCCTAAGGAGAGAAGCCAGGCAAAGCTGCAGGATGTTAAGCTGAAATGTCAGCCCCATGAGACCGAAACTGGAAGTAGTTTGGTGATCATTTTATGGCTTCCCGGGGGTGGCAGGCAAAGGAGATAGAGCAGCACCGGAGATGGAGAACGGGACATCTGGAGACCTCGCCAGGGAGGCTCAGCACATGCTGTCTTGCGGCAGAGCCTGTCCTGGCAGGTGACTCTCAGGCATCCAGTGCCTTGCCCAAGTGAGCTGGTGGTGCCTCCAGCCCTCGTGTGTGGAGCACCCAGCAACTGGCACTGCTGCGCTGGCTCTCGCCTCATTGCAGTGACACCAACAAAGGTCTGATTTTGGGACTGTTGATGTATGCTGGCTTAGGGAAACCACACTCAAAAGTCTGCATGGCGCCCTGTCCCAGAAGAGACAAAGGAAGTGGACAACAGAGAGTCCTCTCCTCAAGTTTAACAACTCTTCTCGCCTGCTTCCCTGGACCCCTGGGGGCAGGATGCTGTTGTATCCCAGGTTGCTGCTCTGGCTGGTCATCGCAGATTTGCTGCCAGTTTCTCTGCTTCAGCTCTCTCAGCACAGTGGCACACACGGTAACCCTTGCTGCCAAAAGTGTGTATTGAACGGATCATTTCGCTTCTTTTGTTTTTTAAATTTAGGGGTTTTGCTCCCAAGGCAAATGTTCGAGACCCACCTAGAAGTACTTCAGTACATGTAGCTGGCTTTCACTTTTGCATGTTATCACAAGCACAAGCTCCCTTCTGCTGCCCGAGATTTCTCCCCTCGTAACAGAAATGCCCCAGAAACGACGATGACAGGCCAAATAAACTGTATGCATTTGAGGCCTGCCCACCCGCTCCTTCCTTTTCACTCCAGCATACATCATCTTAGCTTTTGGGCCTCTCTCCTTTTAAACCCCAGATAGCCTTTGCCAGCAGTCCTTATGTAAATGGAAAATTTATGCGCACACACCCATGCATGTGCAGTCATCCCTTCTGCTTGCTCACATACTCTCGCTCTCTTGAAAAGGCTGCCAGGCATCTCAGTTTTTCCAGTCAAGGCCTCTCTTTCCAGTTCCAAACTTTACCGGACAAATTTGTAGGACTCAAATCTCTGGTTGTTAAATCCAGGTCTATCAAGGCCTAGGTAGAGCTTGGCACCCATCTGGTGCTGTTCTCATAAGTGCCCTAAGTCCACCGATTTTAAGAGCTGCCTCCCAAATTATACGTCATTGCTGTGGCATACAGCACCCTTAGGATGCTGGCATGGGGGCTGTATCCATACACTATGACCCAACCTCCTTTTAAACTAAACTCTGTCTTAGCATGAAAGAAATTGGAAGATATAAATCAGCACCCTGTTTTCCATCTCATCACGCTGTCATATCACCTGACATCTTTGTCAGAGTGGGCTAACTCTGTTAAGAAAATTGTATTTGATGTCTCATATGTCACAATGTGTGACATTTTAGGTAGACTGAGCAAGTACTGCCTGAGGTTACATCCTCCTCAGAGGGCTCGGGGTTCCCCATCCTTTGAAAAGAAACTGCAGAAACTGCAGATTTCATACTGCAGCGAAGGCAGCCAGCAGATCACACATGAAGAGCCACAAAAACAACCCCAATGACATATGAGCCGCCCCAAAAATGCTGAAACATCTCGACTGTATAAGAGATCCTGGGTTGGAGGAAGCGGTGCTAAGCATCCTCCCCTTTTCTGCCTGGCTTCCATCTGAAATCTGCAGCAGCCATGCAGGAAACCAGGGAAATGTGACTCAACGCTGATTTGCACTCATGAGCGATCCTGGATTCTCACCAGTCCTGCCCATACTCCAGCTAAAGGCACAGCATAATCAGGAGGATGGTAATTATAGCAGTCAAATGGCTTTGCCAGCATCTTCCACTTAATCTTGTTTTAGGTGCCTAATTAGTATCCCTTGAAGATCTGTCTTGTACTTGTCACATGGATTAAAAAGCAAGCAACTGATAAAAAAATAACTCTCTGTGGAAAGTCCTATTTCTGACTGCTCCTGACACAGAGCCAGCAGGCATCTGTTCTCAGCACATTGCTCCAAAGTAAAGAAGCCGAAGATGTGGGAGAAGACACTGTTTCTGGTGCAGTTTACAGCTGACAGAGGCACAAGCGGAGTGGCACCTATGCAAACACGCGGTGTTTTGCCACACCTCCCACCCATGGAGGACGATGGTCAGCAATTTTGGGATAGTGGGGACTTGCTGAATGCATTAAGAAGGGAGGGCTGGGAGGGTTAACGGGTCACGGGTAGCCCTGGGAGTAGGTGGTCCTCCCTGTGCAGCTCTAATTAAGAGAGAATCATGGTTTGAGTCTTTAGTAGCAATTGACCAGACCCCTTGTAACAACATTACAACTGTCACGGAATTGTAATCCGAAACTGCATCCCTACACACCTTCATGAAACTCACAATTAAAAGAGTTTTTAAAGAATGATTTCCACAAGACCCTGCTTGAGAGTTTGTGTGCCTGTCACCCCACCTCTGATCTCTGTCCTCCCCATGAAGAGAAGACCTGTTCACAGCACACAAATGCCGAGGGAGGGCAAGTTTCTGTCTGTGCTCAGCAGCGGGTGAGCCGGAGCGTTCATTCTACTTCACCTGGACCAGAGGCAAACCTCCCTCTTTCTTCCTCTTAGAGGATTTTCACTCATTAAAAAAACAAAACAAAACAAAACAAAACAAAGAGTTCAAGGTGTGTTTCAAACTGAAATCTTGTGAAACAAGAAAGCAAAGGAGTTCATTTGGAAAATGTCAAAATATGTTGTTTCCTCTTTCAGGAACTTTTACACCTCTCTTTCCCATTAAAACTATTCGTCAGTTTGGATCAAATTCAAGAAATAATCTGCTTTGCCACCAAAGCACAGCTTTACTGGCTGAAGTGTGCGTCTGGAAACTCCATCCACGGAGCTGACCCTGCCTGTCTGCCATCACGGAGTTCCTGTGTGCAACCAAGGGGTTTGTGTAGGAACATCACTATATGGGAAATTATACGGACAGGCTTTGACTGCTGTACAGGACTACCTTTACCAAACCCATCAGCTTCAGCCAGAGCAGATCTTTCAAAAAGAGACAGTCTGAATCTTAGGGCCGCATAATTAAATTACTGACAAACTAGTAACCAAGTCATCCATGGTCTGATTCCTCGCTGACAGACTTCTGTCTCAAAAATGCAAGAAATCCCTAAGTAAACAGTGCAGAGCTGTCATCAGATCTAGAGATGTGTAGCTTTGAAAGTTACGAGAAATTCTTTTGCTTGTGTGCAAAGGCTGTAACAAGTCACTTCAGCCTCCAGTGCCAGAGCCAAATCTGGATAGCATTTACCATCAAAGCAAAGGTCCCACCAGCACTGGCATTGGTGTTTGGCACGGTAGCTTCCCTCCGAATTTGCCAGGCTGCTTCGCCAGATCCCCCACTTGACCTCACAAGACAGGAATGTGAGGTCACCAGAAGCACCCACCTGCCCAGTGGTCCCTGAGCAGGAACTACACAGGAGCCTGGCCAGGTCCCAGGGCTGTCTCTGACACCCTCTCCTCTGCGCTGGCTGGTGTCCAGGGCTTGGGCTTGCCCTGGGCACATGAAGTTAAAAATCACTTTTTCAGGGTCCTTTATGCAGTCTGTTGAGCTGAGGGCATGCATCCCATCAGCTGGGCCTCCCCGACGTGCGTCCTTTTCCCTGTGGCCGGGGACCTGGAGAGATGCTCCGCTCCAGAGAAGACTGTTTAAAAGCAAGAACCAGACTCATCCCTAGGATTTTCTCCATCCCCAGAAAAAAATAAACTGTTTTTCCTTTAATGTCAGAATCACAGCCATATTATAAATAGCACCTTCTCTCTTACTGGTCTGCTTTCATAATGCTCTCAGTGTTTGCCTTCTCAAGAGACAGCTGATCCCCAGCACAGACAGCAAGTATTTCATATTTATTCGAGTTAAAGCACAACAAATGGGGTTTGCCCAGAGCCTGTATGGATCCCAGTGTGCTCAGAGAGAGCTTTTCACCTCCACTTGCTTTTCCTCAGGCAGTCGCAGTGGTGGCTGACACGCGGTGGCTGCAGCAGGAGAGGGAAACAACCTCTGTGAGCCTGGAGAAGAGACCAACCTGCTGGGTACAGGAGCCATGGCAGAGGTGAACCTGGCACCATAGAGCAGGAGTGAATTGCTGGGCTGTATGAAGAAAACCTGCCATGCCTGCTTCCACCGACAGGAAAGCATCATCTACCCCTGGGGAAATACTGTATTTTGAGTCAAAAGGACGCAAATATGCAGATGGCATTCACGCAGCTGCTTGCTGGTCCTGTTAAGATTTTTTTTTTGTCACCAAATCTCAGGAAGAGTAACGTGGGAAGTAACCACCAGAGGTCTCTGGTCCAACCTTCAAGCCTGATCGGGTTGCTCGGCGCCTTGCCCTTGCAGAGCCTGTTGGTAGCCCTCAACAGTGGCAGCGAAAGCCTGTCACCTGAACCGCTCTGTGCCTTGGCCCCGAGGTGGCCTGTCTGACTGCGGCAGCCCAGGATACTTGTTTCACTTCTGTTTGGGGTGTTCAGCTCCCGTATGTGGGTGTTGACAACACTAACGATGCTTGTGATTAATTATCAATGCCACACTGGAGAGGCTGCGCTGTGAGCTGAGACACCTCTGTCCAGGGCACAAAGGCAGAAGAGAAAGGTGGAACGCACACAGGGCAGGAGGAGCTGGAGAAAGGGAGGCAGCAGCAAGACAAGTCTAAATTATTGTCTGCAGGTTTTCACAGGAAAGCTTTAAAGAGAAATCAGGAAGAGAATGATAACCTGTGAATAAAGCATTGAAATGGGAGAATGATGTTTAGCCAGTGGAACAGCTGGAGACATGGAAAATGTTTGTTTGTATTTGTTAAGTATATTGCCTAACAGGGAACTCTATTTCAGCCTGATGCAGTCAGACATTTTAGAATCCGTATTGTAAAACTCCAGCCTCAGCCATGGACATGTCTGCAGGAAGATCCTGCGGGGTTGGCTGTGTTGCTTTCAAGGGTTAGGACTTTAATTTTATACTTTGTAAAAATCACGGAGTTGACTGAAGCCAAAATTCACAGATGGGAGGGAAAATGACAGCAGTCTGTTCTTGAGGGAGGATTATTCTGTCACACAGGACACAATAGAGACCTCTTCTTTTACTACTTTAACAAGTTTTGCTTCATGCTGGCATTCCTGCTTCAGAAAGACACTGTCATGGGAAACGGATTCTGCCTGGAGACCAGACATTGTTCAGGATATCCCTTCTACCTCCGTGTGCTATTCAGCATTAACGCAGCTGTAAGCAAAACCCTGAGACTATTGAAATTTCTTTCTTCATCTCCCCCTTTCTCTTTGACAAATGTGTGACAAGGATGCAATTGTTTGAAAGCCCAGTGACGGAGAAAACAGAGAGCGAAGCCTTCAGACGTGCCTCAGTGATTTAGAAACCTACCCCCAAGACTTGTGAAAGAGGTCACTGGAGGTCTTCCATAGGGTTCAGCTTCCCAGCAGGTCTCTAGATACCAATGTAAAGGCACTTAAATGCCTCTAACAGCTGACCCTTTTGTGGATGTTCCCACCTAGGATTATCCTGGCTCTTGGGCTGAAGAATAGCCCTTAGCCCACTAATGGATCACAGGTTCTTCTCTTCGAATATCTGCAGTTTGTGTTGGGTAGCCGCCCACACAGCCAGAAGGAAGTTGTTTCTTCATTAAAATTACTAAAGCTTTTGAAAGATGAAGATAAGAGTTCTCCTGATGAATCACTGCAGAGCTGCATTTGGGGAATATCGTTTCTTATTACCCAGAAGTTACTTAGCAGCCTGCTGGTAATGAAGCATGAACACAGCGAGGATGCTCAGGTGTTGATCCGTGGATACATTCCCCTGTCAGGGTCCAGCTCAGCCCCCAAAACAGGCTTTTTTTACTCGCAGCTGCTAGGTCACCTTGTGCTTGAGGTGCGTGCTGGACCTTTGGCCCTCCTGCCCTCATGTGAGCAGATTGAGTGGACCCAGCCTCTGCCAAGCTATGGGGAGTACTGGGAGTGCGTCTGCAGTGGAAACATGCGTCCTGTCACATGAACAACATGCCCCCCTCTCCTGACGGGACCTTTGCTCTGTCTCCCAAGCCCAGCACTTGGTGAGCTGGGCTCCCCATGCCAACCCCTTCTCTGCCCGAGGGAGACCCTGAGGGGTCACACCTCCTCCCTCTGAAGAGCAATTCCTGCTCCTCAAGGCTACGTGCTGCTCCAGGAGTGGGAGGGCATGGGGAGGAGGTGTCTCAGCCCTTTCTGCTAAGGCTAAGCTTTTTAAAGATCAATGGGCCAGAAAGAGGGATCAAGGGTCAGCATCACTTGTGCTCCTGCCCAGAGGAGTGTTTGCGCATTTTATGCACTGGCTGTTTCATGTAACAGCACTCCAGAAGTCCTTGGAGCAGGACAGACACAAGGTATTCCTTCTGGCAGGGGCAGCTGTGGCTGCCAGGTAACCCTCTCAGAGTCCTGTGCCATTTCAGACTGCAGACTGGGGCTGCTCCAGCCCCCGAGCAGTAAGTAGCGCAGCTCCTGGAAGGGTGGTCTGGCTCTTGCTCTCTGCAGTAGACACTCACACTGGTCAGATGATGCCGGCCGATCCAGGAGAGCGACTCCTGTACCCCTCCAGCCCCTTAATGGACTTGGCACGTGCCACCAGAGCAGTGCTAGCTGCTGTTCCCCACCCCTGACCAATACTGAGAGCTGAACGTGTTGCTGGGCTCATCCTTGCACACAGGGGTGCGTATTTCCTGGTCCTGCTGCTAATCTGGTCACCCCCTGTGCCCTGAGTCCACAGGACCTGCCAGCTATCCTGTCTACAGCCCACCCATGGGGCCAGGAGCCCTGGGAGCCCGAGTGTCTTCCTGTCCTCATGCCTGCAGGCTGGGTGGAGGTGGAGAGGGCTGGGGGATGCCAGCTCCCCCAGTGAACTTGCTCTGAGCGCTGGGAGCAGAAGGTCTTTCCCAGCTCAGCTCCTGTTCTGGAAGCAGTGGTACCTTCCTCTCCATCTGCCCAAGAGCTGCCCTGCATGGTAGTATAGATACAGCCCAGGAGAAGTGACATGCCTATGAGCTTCAGGTGCCTCCATCGCTAGGCCAAGAGAGGTGTTTGGGCAGCAGACTTAGATCCCAAGCACTTTCATAAATCTGTGCATTAAACCTCCTACTCTGACTCAGAATAAAACCAGAAAGAAATGTCTGTATTTCTGCTGCCTCTCTCCCTAAGTGACCCCTCCTGAGAGNTTACTGCTCTGAAAAAAGGCTGGATGTCAGAAAACGTAAGCTAGCTGGGCTTCCAAAAAAAAAAAAAAAAACCAAAAAAAAAACCCAAACCAAAAAAAAAAAAATCAAAGAAATGGAATATGATGAAAACAAAAAAAAATGGAGGAGAACCTCAGGCATCATTTAGGAAAGGCACAGTGTCTTGCTCCGGCACTGTGCCATTCATGCTCAATGCCTAGAAGGCTGGGAAAGGTTCTGGGAGAAAAGTCCGCTGCGCGGGAACATTTTAAGGGCCTGAGTGGTAATGAGTCAGTGCTGAGGTTTGGATTCAGATGTTTCCTACCTAGTACCTGCCAAACGTGCCAGACCTTGCTGGGGAAGGACACGGAATACCATCATCCCTGGTTCACAGAGAGGAAACAGGAGTTGAGCTGAGGGAATATCTACCCAGGATAATGCCAGGAATCGGCTGAGGGTTTGGGGTGAAAATGGATGTGTTTCAGGCTCCAAGGGGCATAACATGCAGGAGATGGAAAACCATTCATCCCAGTTCCAAAGCCATTGCTGTTCTTTTGGTTCCCAGGAAAGGGAAGGCAGGGTAAAGAAGGGAAGGTGACACAATGCTTTTGATGCAGAACTATTTCCTAATGGTGAAGGAATGAGGGCAGAGCAAAAGATTAATGCTCTGCTCCTGGAAGATCTGGCTGAGGTCAGTTCACACCCCTGGGATCTTCCTGGTACCTTTCTTCAGCCTCTCCGTGGCCATGCCGCCAGCCCTACTTTGTTCTGCACATCAGTATGGGTCAGCCTCTGTTTCTCCTTGGCAGTGCTTGGCAGGCCTGGGGGCCAGGGACTTCAGGGAGCAGTGCAGTCCAGCTGTCCCTGTCACCAGCAGGTCCCAGAGCCACCTGTGATGGTGAGTACTCAAAATTCAGGCAACAGCTGTTGTCCTGTCTTACAGGGAAGGGAGAAGGACCACACTCTGTTCCTCCTATCAACCCACGATGGAAACGACACTCCCTGGGTCTGCTGTGGCTTTTCTGTGGTGCCTTCAAGCTTCCCTCCTTCCTTTCCCACCTCCTTCTGAACAGCTCTGAAGGTTCACCTGCCCCAAGGTCTGTAGTGAACAAAGAGCTGGAGACGATCTCAGCCAGATCATGAGCATGATGTGCAGAGCTTTACATCTCACAGAACTCCAGACTATTTGCTGGGACCTTGGTGTTTCATGGCACAAACAGGAGCTGGGCAGCTGAGAGAGGTCTTATCCTGGCTCTANGCTCTATCAAGTGGGAGGACAAGCAAGCTCCGAGCCTTGGGCTCCTAGCATATTTAATGCTGGACTAGCTCCTAGGTCTCTACTTCACGTGGCAGGACAAGCTATCTGCTGGGTTGGCCACATGTGGAGCTGGGTGCTGCTGGGAATGCACCCACTGAACTGCCTGTAAGGGGAGA
>VXBH01009881.1:0-10843 GCA_013400035.1 Rynchops niger | reverse complement strand
GTGATTCTATGATTCTTGCACGGTCAAACCTGTGCCAATTTGACCCAAAATGTTGTTCTTTTTATCCCCGTTCCTCTCCAGGAGGAGCATGAAGAGGAAAGCCATGTTCACGTGTCCCTTCAACGGCGACTGCAAAATCACCAAGGACAACCGGCGGCACTGCCAGGCGTGTCGGCTGAAGCGCTGCGTGGACATCGGCATGATGAAAGAGTGTGAGTATGTGGCCGTGGCGGCGTGCTGGCGCGTCCTTTTCCTTCTCAATTAACGTGCGGCGCAGAAGTGTAAAGCCCCGGTGTCAAAACCTGACCAAAGCCCTCCAAGGATTGGAAGAGGACGCAAAGGGCAGGGGATGTGGTGGGTAATGATTGCGAGGAGCTCGTTTAATGATTGCTCCCGCGGCACTTAGTGGTCTGGGCAGTTGGTTTTATCAGAGCCAAGTCGCTTTTGCTGGTCCCTGGGGGGACACCAGCTTCGGGAGAGCATCCGGGGCTGTTTCTGATTAACTCCCGGTTGCGTTGACTGAACTTACTCCCGTCCTGCCCGTGCAAAGCCATCGTCCCTTCCAACACGTGTTTGTGTTCTCCTCACCGCCTCCAGACAGGGAGAGTCGAATGAGCTTCTCCGCAGCGACGGTGATTTCCGCTAGCGTGGAACTGGCTGGTGTTTTGCTCTGCGACGTATTTTTTGGGCCCTTATTGCAGCGTGGGTCCGTCTGTCCAGCCACGTACAGAGCAGAGACTTGAGTAAATAGCAGAGGGGAGCAAAGTAGTTTTTAACCCAATCCAAACACACTAATGCTGTCCAAATATTTATTTTCTTCGACTATATTTATAGATAAGCAGCTTTTAAAAATAAAATCTGTTTGACATGCTTCCTTCTACGTACACAGGCTTTCCGCGTCCAAAGTCTTTGGGAGAAGGCTGGTGTTCGCGTAGCGTTTAAACCAAAATAACAGCCTTCTGCCAGGAGACGCTGCAAACAGGACGTCAGGGCGTCTGATTGATGGACCTGAAAATTTGGCAGGTGGAGGTGGCGCCCGTTTCCTTCTGCGGCCAGCAGAGAGCAAACAGTGTCCCGTGTCGCAGGGTGCCACCAAAGCGCTTGCGTCCTCCGGCACATCAGAACCTGCAGGTGTTTGCAGGGAAAAAAAAAACCCACGCCTAAATTGCCTGTTGTCCCAAAGATCGAGCAGGTCCCTAAGGAAGAGAAGATCTGTGGATCTTATTCTTTTAAACTAGCATCCACCTCCCATAAAGAGGGAGGAAAAGACCACATAATTCGCCGTATGTGCCCATGTTTTGGGTGAGTACGAGCATGGGTGAGCACGTGGGAGCCAGTCAGTGTGGTCCATTTAGTGTTGCCGTTGCTAACGAGGGAAATGTGTTGACTTGCACCAGTTAATTACCCGGGAAGGGCCGGAAAACTCAGCGGCAGTGATGCATGGGGTGTTTGCACCCCAGGCGGGGTCAGGTCCCAGGGACGTGCCGGGGTCCCAGGGATGTGCCAGGGTTCCAAGGATGCGCCACATCCCAGGGTCGTGCCAGGTCCCAGGGACCTGCCAGGGTTCCAAGGATGCGCCACGTCCCAGGGATGTGCCGGGGTCCCAGGGATGTGCCATGTCCAGTCCCAGGGATGTCCACGCTCTCCTCAGGAGTTAACTTGTAAGCGACCCCGTTAGCAAACTGTTACTGGATTAACAAAACCTAACCTAAGGAGACTAAAAATAGCCATCCGGTGGACTTTGCTGCTGCTTAAATGAAGGGGAACGAGGTGTACTGCTGTTATTTTTAGGTCGAATCAGGGATCTTGAAGCTCTCGAGGGGATTTTGTGTCTTCTCCAGGCTGTCGGTGAAGGTGACGAGGAGCCCCATGGGCAAGGCTGGGCCAGTTTGACCCCGCTGCCGCTGGGATCTGAGTTGGAAGCCGAAGTGAGGGAATGAGACGGCGATGGAGAGGAGGAGGAAGAGGGCAGAACCCGGCAGACCTCGTGCCTGCATTAATTTGGGGTCTGGTGCAGGCAGACCCTTCTCCGTCCCTGGAATGTGGGGTGGTTGGATGGCCTGAATGATTTTTTGATGCCATTTGAGCCCTGAACCCCCAAACCTGCGGCAGCGCGGCTGTGCTGAGGGTCTGTTCCCCAGCACGGTGCTCTCCCGAGGACCAGGCACTGCGGTGACAGGGCTGGAGGCACAACAAGAAGGGACCGCGCGTGTTGAAACTCACGCAGAGCAAAAGCCCTGACCCACCGGCGCTCCCCGGGGAGCTGGGGACAGCGTCGGGGGCGGCCACTGTCCCCTAGGAGGGAGCGAGGAGGGGAGGAGGTGGAAGCTGGAGAGCAGCCGAGGTTACGGCCATCAGGCCGGAGCAGGATTTATAGCCCCGCCGCCAACGCCTGGGTTCACCCCGAGCCGTCCGCAGCCAACGTTAGCAAATAGTTGTGGTTTTCCGCCTGCCTTATCTGCACGGGGAAAAGCGCGGGGCAGGCTTTGCGGGGCGAGCGGCCGGGGGAGAAACCCACCTCGCAGCCCGAGCTGTGGCGTTTGGGAACACCCCTTTTGCCGCTCTCCAGAGCGGTTTCCCTTCGGATGGCTCCGAGGAGGGCAGGTCTCCCGCCTAGGGATGTCTAGGCTGCCCTGTCCGCTTGCCGCTGGTTTGTCCTGGGGTGACGCTTAGCATGAATGTACCTTAAAGCATGGCGAAGGATTTGTTGCTGGACTATCCCGCCTGCTTTGGCGCTGTTTTGGGTGGCAAAATGCCGAATTTAGCCCTTCTGCCCTGCAAAATTGCCTTTTGCTGACTGCTTGGAGCTCGGGAAGGGATGTCCGTCCCTCGGGGTCGCGATGGACCGGCCGTTAGATGGACCCGGGCTCCGCAGCCACCCGTAACGTTTGTGATTCTCGTATTCACGCAGGGACGGGGGACGCGTCGTCTCTCCTGCACCATCTATAGGTGTTGCAGGGAGATAAATGATGCATCCCCAAGTCGAGCGGCCGGAGGTACCCACAGTGGTCTCACAGCACTGAGTTTAATCAGAGAGTCTTCTTGGGAGGGTCCCCAGACGTGTCCTGGGGCGGTTTGTCCCTCTGCAGCCAGGTCCTCGGACATGGGTGAAGGTGGTTGCAGCTAAACTCCCTTTCCGGGTCAGCACCCCATGGATCTTCACTCTCATTTTCCAAGGAAAAGGCTTGCCGGCATCTGGTCGTAGTCACGAGCAGCTGATGCTCAGCATCCTCGCCGCGAGGCTCCATTTATGATCTCAGCGCTGAAAATCCCCAAAAAGGGAGGAAAAAAAAAAAAGAAAACACCACCAAACCATCGTGTCGGAGCCAGGGAGAGGAGCAGAAACTGGAAGGAGATTGCGTGGAGAGAAGGGAATTTCCCGAATGGGTCAGGAGAGGAGCAGAGATGCTCGGGGGAGCCGGCAGGGTGGGACTGTGGGATGAGGGTGGGCGAGGAGGGAGGTGGCCTTTCCAGCTCTCCCCCGCTTCCCCGAACAGCCGGAAAAAAGTCCCCGCTGTCCCAGCCATGGGATGTGTTATTCCCCGGCCCGGGAGCCGCTGCACGGCAGCGTTGTGAAATGCCGACACCGGCGACCGGCCCAGAGGCGAAGCAGGAGCACGAGAGGGAGGGAAGAGCCGTGGCCATCCAGGAAAACGTCGCTTGGTGGCGGCCAGCGTTTGGCAGGCTGGCCGGGAAGCGTCTCCGCGCCCCACGGGCTCCAAGCACATGCTATAAACATCCAGCGTCCTCTGTAAGGAGCGCAGGCTTGGAAGGCGGCAAGGGCTGAGCATCTGGAAAGCCCTCGCTGAAATCTGTGCGAGCGCAGGCTTCGGTCAGCCGTGTCTCAGCTGCACCGGAGGGACACGACCTCCTTGGCGGGGGGAGAGCGGTCGCCGGGGTCCGTGCAACTGCTGTCACTGCTGCGGTTTGCTCCGCCGCGGGTCCGGGACCTGCGATTGAAATCGCTGACGCTTATCCATCGCTGCAAGCTTTCCTCCTCTCTGCATCCCCTGCAAACCCAGGCGCTGGAGGAGACGCGCGCCGTCTGGCCAGCCTTGTGGCATCCCGTTCCCCCTCTCCGGCCATCGCAATGTTTGTGTTCCTGGCGTGAAACGTGGGTTTTCTGGCCCTGCCACCCCTTGTCCCATCCCTGTCCCCTCTGGCTGCGCTGCCGACGACACCTGCAGGGGTCTGGCTGCCTTCGGAAATGCTCTTCCAATGACAAAGGCGTCTCGTGGCGGTCACAGGTGGGGTTTGGGGCAGGTCTGTGGGGGAAAAAAAGGTGTGTTTTTGGAAGAAGCAGCAGGGATGAATTAGGCTTCGCTCCCCGGCTTTAAAGGGTGAATCCCGGGTATTTACTGCGTGCGCTGGTGCAGAGCCATCCTGGGCGTCCCTGGCGTTAAGCGGGGCCGCAGTGCCCCGCAGGGCTGCGCGGGGGCTGCTTCCCAGCCCCGCTGCTTGTGCCGTGTCCCTGCAGGGCGTTAAACTGCTGCGTTTGCTGCCTGGCCCTCATCCAGCCGGGAGTCGCCCTAAAGCGGCTCCGGCAAGGGGTGTCCCAGCGAGACGCCGAGTGCCACCCCACCCTGACGGCCGTGCCAGGGTGGGGGAATAACCCCGGGGCTTTTTGCACCCCTGGGGCCAGGCGGGTGGCTTCCACGAAGCGCTCAAACTCCGCGCAGCAAACATGTTTCATGCCTGATGCTTCCTAAACTTCAATTTTCCTTTATACTCGGCCGCTCTTTCCTCGGCAGATGGAGCGAATCTGCCTTCGCGCTGCTCCACACCGTCCTCCGGCGCTTCCAAAGCCCTGGTTTTGGCCGGGGTTGCAGGGCTGTCTCCTCACCCGGCCGGCTGCGTCCTCGCGTGCTGCCCTCGGTGTCGGCTGTGGCTTCCCCTGCTGCCCTTGTGGCGTCTCGGCAAGAGGGCCAGCGTCTGGCTGGGAGCGATGGGCAGATGTTATCTCAGCCTCCGCGTGGACTTTGGGTCAGGGCAGCCCGCAAAGGCTCAGCCACGTCGCTGATGATGCCAGGAGTCTGTGGTTGGACGTCTCCGGCTTGGCGTTCGGGAGGAGATGGCATCTGGGGGGTGAGATGGGATCTTGGAGTGGAAAGTGCAGGTGTAGTGCCGCTTCCCGATCCCGTATTCCCCGGTCGTGGGGAATTCCACCATTCCGTATGCCCCCTCAAACCAGGACATCCCCCTCGAGGCCAGCAGGGAGGTGGCAGGCAGCATCCCTCCTTCCGTGAGTGCAATTAGCCGAATCCTTTTCCTCGGGACCTTCAGGCTGGGCGGGGGATGGCTGGAGAGCAGCCCTGAGGAGAAGGACTTGGAGGTGTCGGTGGGTGAGAAGTTCAGCACAACCTGGCAACGCGCGCTGGCAGCCCAGAACCCCCCCACAGCCTGGGCTGCACCCCCAGCAGCGTGGGCAGCAGGGCGAGGGGGGGGATTCTGCCCCTCTGCTCCGCTCCGTTAGACCCCCCTGCAGTGCTGCCANAGAGAAGCTGTGGCTGCCCCATCCCTGGAGGGGTTCAAGGCCAGGTTGGACGGGGCTTGGAGCCACCTGGGCTGGGGGAGGTGTCCCTGCCCAGGGCAGGGGGTGGCACTGGGTGGCCTTTAAGGTCCCTTCCAACGCAAACCGTTCTGTGATTCTAAAGCAGGCGAGTCACCGCACTGACATCCCTGGCCCGTGTTTCGGTCCTGCCGAGAAGCCCTTCCTCCGGCACAGCCAGCCGAGGTGCTCTCCAGGTTTGCTGCTCACCGGGAAGGGTTTCAGCAGCGACGCCGGGTGGTTCTCAGCCCGCCGCCCCGATGCCGGCCTGTGCCTTGGCTTGCACAAGTGCTGCTGCGGCACGGCACGGCCGTTCGCCACACCAGGCAAGCCAGAAGGGAATCACAACTCCCATTTATCTGATTTTTTTAAACACCTACGGGGGGCGGCGCTTCCGTTGGGTTTTATTCTCCCGTGGGCTTCAGCAAGTCCTATCAGAGCATTACACACCAGCCCTGGGACATGCTGGCCGGAGCGTGTCGGTTTGTGTCGACATCGCTGGCAGTTTGGCAACGGATTCACAGCGTCGCCCAGCCCACGTGCTGTGCCCAGCCCCGCGGCAGCCCTGGGAAACGAGGAAACTGGACGCTCCGTTGGGTGGACGCCGTGTAGGGAAACCTGGCTGCCCCCGGGGACCGTACCGGGGAGCGCAGACCTCGCCAGCGTTTGTTCCCCGGCGAAGGGGACGCTTCGGGAGCAGCTTTTTGCTTTTCATCTCCTACCAGAGCGAGGAATGCTGGCGGCTCCCTGTCCCAAATCTGTTTGCGGGCTGCATTTCCCGAAGGTAGGTGGGAAATCCCACGGAGATTTCCCTTGGAGTCTTGCCCCAGCGCAGAAACATCCTTTTCTTCCCATTTCCTGCTCTGCTGATGTTTCCTAATTCCGGATCGATTCACTTGCAGGCTCTGAGCTTTACCTGCAATATTCCCTTCCAAAGCCCCGACAGACCATGCTGGCAAAGACTTTGACCCCTGTGGCCACTGCCCCAGCGCTCGGCTCTTTGCTCCATCCTCCTTCCCAGCCCCACGTGGCCCTTTCCCCGCAAGATGCTGCCCCATCTATGAACAGTTTCCCTTCTTCCGTGCAGCGCCCAGGTGGATCCGATGCTTTTTGTGATAAGAACTGGGAAAAAGTGATGTCGAAACTCTAATTTTTCTCCCCGAGTCGTCGCGCCGAGCTGGCCGTAACGCGCCGATCGTGGGAGCGACCTTTCGGCCCGTCGTTCCCGTGCCTCCGAGATCTTCAGGTCCCCGCTGAGATTGTGCAAGTTTGAAAATGTATTGGAAAAACGCCGTGGGCTGAAGGGGGCAGGCGGCAGCGGGGACGGCAAGCGGCTCCTTGCCTCCAGCCCTATGACCGTGGCTCCCGCTGCCCTTCGCCAACCTCTCGTCCCAAATTCCACCTCGGCTCGCCCGGCGTCGCGTCTTTCTGCAACCCAAGGCAGGCAGAAAGCCGCCTCTCATCAGATAACGCGCTCGGGGTTGGGTTTGGTTTCTTTTTAATGGCTAGGGCTAATGGCGTCTTGAGGAATGGGCTTTGCTGCTTTTTTGGCTCTATTAACGAGCTTTTGTGAACGCGTGACTCCGTTAGAAGGATGGGGCGTTGCTGCCCTGAGAGATCATTGCAGCTCCGTGTTGCTTTGCTTCTCTTTCAACCCTGTGAGGCCCTTCAGGTCTTTAATCTCCTTGTATAAAGGTAAGATTTGAGCCCAGATCGCCTGCGGATGCTCCCCTTCCCTAAATAAATAAAGGGAGAAGCCTTGCGTATCGCCGACCTTGGCCGCTGACGAAGGCTGTCGCCCATAATACAAGCCATAAATACCCAAAACCAGGCACGCGGGAGCGTTTATATGACCCTTTAGCTTAAAAATCCTTGCGACGCCGCAGAAGCGCTGCTGGTCACCCCGCCGCTGGCCGCCGCAGCGCGGTGGCCGGCCACGGAGGCCGAGCGGTTGCCGCATCGGGCTCCCTCTGTTGTCGGGCGCCGAGAGCGGCGCAGGAGCCGCGCTGGGGCCGGATGAACCCGCTGCCTCTGGCGGGGTGAAGAATTTCTTTCGCCCCGAAGCACAGAGCAAACAGCCAGGTTGCGGCGCGGAGCAGAGGGGCGGCAGCGCCGGCGTGACCTTGTCGCACCCGGTCCTCGCCTAAAAGCACCCAAATGGGCTGTAAACTGTCTCGGTCTCATGGCGGGAAGCCGTGACCCAGCAGCCGAGGGCAGGAGCGGGATGGGATTGATGCAGGTTTAATGATCGATTAGCAAGGTGATGGGGATGCCTGTTTCTGACCCTTTCCCTGTCCCTGCAGTCATCCTGACGGACGAGGAGGTTCAGAGGAAGCGCGAGATGATACTGAAGCGCAAGGAGGAGGAAGCCCTCAAGGAGAGCCTGAAGCCCAAACTCTCGGAGGAGCAGCAGAAAGTCATCGACATCCTCCTGGAGGCTCATCACAAAACCTACGACCCCACGTACTCCGACTTCACCAAGTTTCGGGTACGTCCGGGCCGCTCCGGCTCCGATTCCCACGCGCGGGACCCAGCGGCTCCTGCCCGGATGCACCAAACCCCTTTCAACCCCACGACTTCTCGTTAGGGAGGAGTGAAAAATCCCAGGGCAAAAACCTCGATGCTGCTGGCAGCGGGCGAGCGACTGCCACCAAATCGCTCTCCCAGCCCCGTTCCTCACGTCCTGCTCTCTCTTCCAGCCCCCCATGAGAAGCAGCGCTAGCAGCAGGGGGGCCGCGAGGTCCTCCTCCGTCCTCACCCAGGACTTGTCATCAGAGGACTCCACCGACCTCTTCGGCTCCGATGCCTTCAGCACGTTTCCAGGTACCACCCTCTCCTCTCCGTAGGTGGCGGGGGCAGAAATGCAGCAGCTTTACCTAAATCTGGCCGTTCAGACCCTTGTTTTACCTCTGCTGGGGAGCTTATTTAGCCAAAAGACCCTCCTGGAGGTGCTGCAGAGGCTTTTTGAGAGCAAAAAGCACTATGTTCTTGCCTGGATGGTGGCCCTGCAGACCTCTGTGTGTCTGAGCCCTCCAGGGTGGCCAAGAGGAGGGTGAACGTGAACGTTGGGCTGCGTCGTCGCTGCTCTGGCTTCGCCCCCCCCTCACCCGCGATGTCTCGCCTACAGCCGAGGTACCCTCTGACCGTCTTCTCTCTCTCCAGAGTCTGTGGAGCCCCAGATGTTTTCGAACCTGGTCCTCTCCGAGGAGAACGACGAGAGCTCCTCCGTGAACATCGACTTCTCCCACCTCTCCATGCTCCCGCACTTGGCCGACCTGGTCAGCTACAGCATACAGAAGGTGATCGGCTTTGCCAAAATGATCCCGGGATTCAGGTGAGGCGTTTGCTCCCAGATCCCACCTCCGTGGCGGTTTTCCACCCTCGGGAATCCCGTCCTACCCTTCACAGCCAGATCATTTTTCTCTGTTTCATCTTCACAGCTGTCCCTGGGGTTCTGTTCCCTTCCCGGGTCTGTTCCGACTCTTACGTCTTGTGTCTCTCCTCCTTCCTGGGGTTCCTCCTCTCCTGCCTCTACCCTGATTCACCCAGACTCTTGTCAGCGAAACGCTTGAGCTCTTAAGATGCTTGAGGCCACTTGAGTGGTCCCCGTGCTGGTTTGGGAAGGACCTCAGGTCCTGTGGGACTCCAGGCTGGTGCTCAATAAATGTAGCTGCAGAAATACCTGCTGCTTAATCACGCAGAAACCCGGGGTGCGGGAGAAGCTGGGGTGCCCCCAGCAAAGGGACGGGGTTACCGATGGGAGAACCTGGCGCGTGGGTGGCCGGTTTCTGTTCCTTTGCTCGCTGGACGGGTCTCACCTCCCCGCTTTTCCCCCTGCCCAGGGATCTGACAGCAGAGGACCAGATCGCCCTGCTGAAATCCAGCGCCATCGAGGTGATCATGCTGCGCTCCAACCAGTCCTTCACCCTCGAGGACATGTCGTGGACCTGCGGCAGCAATGACTTCAAGTACAGGGTCAGCGACGTCACCAAAGGTAAAGGCCCTGCCGGGACCCCTCCCCCTTGCTGGGGGCCAAGAAATGTCACCCCAGCCTTACATTCGGACGCGAAAATGAAGTTCAACCAGGGCAAGTGTAGGGTGCTGCACCTGGGGAGGAACAGCCCCCCGCACCAGGACAGGTTGGGGGGTGACCTGCTGGAGAGCAGCTCTGCAGAGAGGGAACGGGGAGTCCTGGCGGACAACGAGTTGCCCATGGGCTGGCAATGTGGCCAAGAAGGCCAATGTTCTCCCGGGGTGGCCAGCAGGGCGAGGGAGGTCATCCTCCCCCTCTGCTCTGCCCCGGGGAGGCCCCAGCTGGAGCACTGGGTCCAGTGCTGGGCTCCCCGGTTCCAGAAGGACGGGGAACTGCTGGAGAGAGTCCAGCGGAGGCTGCGGAGATGCTGAGGGGCTGGAGCATCTCTGTGCTGGGGACAGGCTGGGAGCCCCGGGGCTGTTCTGCCCGGAGAAGAGCGGGCCGAGGGGGGATCTCATCAACGCCCAGCAATGGCTGGAGGGCGGGGGGCGAGAGGATGGGGCCGGACTCTTCTCAGTGGCGCCCGGGGACAGGACAAGGGGCAACGGGCACAAACTGGAACACGGGAAACTCCATCTCCACATGAGGAACAACATCTTTACGGTGAGGGTGCCGGAGCCCTGGAAGAGGCTGCCCAGCGAGGGCGCGGAGTCTCCTGCTCTGGAGAGATTCCAACCCACCTGGACGCCATCCTGCGCGACCTGCTCTGGGGTTGGAGGAGATGCTCTCCAGAGCTCCCTTCCAACCTCTGCCATTCCGTCTCCTCCTCCGGAGACACTCAAAACCCAAGCTCTGCGCTCGTCCCTCAGCGGTCGGACACCTTGTTCCAGGGGGGCAGCTGCGCTAAAAGTCCTCTTCTCTTCCCAGCTGGCCACAGCATGGACCTGCTCGAGCCGCTCGTCAAATTCCAGGTTGGCTTGAAGAAGCTGAACCTTCACGAAGAAGAGCACGTGCTCCTCATGGCCATCTGCATCCTGTCCCCAGGTAGGAGGATACTCGTCCCCCAAAGTCAAAACCTGCCGGGTTTTAGCTGCAAAATGCCCACGGTCGCCCTTGGCTGTCATGTCGTTAGCTGTCCCCCCAAAACCACCCTGACCCCGGTGCAGCCGTTCCGACCAGACGCACCCACGGCGACCACCACGGACGGTTCTCGCTCGGGCAGGGAGATGGAGGTGTCATGGTTTGAAAAACCCGTAACGGTTTATTGTCGTTTAGCCGATCATTCTCTCACTCGATGATCCCTTCCCACCCGGGAAGGGGAA